>JANRFK010000875.1:1104019-1115252 GCA_030068395.1 Apalone spinifera
GGGGGCGGATGGGATGTATCAGCGACCAATGCCCCCAGGGCGTAGCCTCGCCCGCTGCTACGCCCGCCCCGCCAGCTCAGCCCAGATGCAGAACGGTTGGGGCTGCCCCGCCCCCAGATTCCGGCTGGGCAAGAGCTGACTGGGTCTCGCGAGATTCGAGCAATAACCCCGCGAGATCTCGCCACCCCCTCCCGCGTCATGTTTTCTCTTTGACAAGCCGCCGAGGAAAGGACGCGGCTACGGGCCGAGACCTGACGCTGCCGGAGCCCGAGCAGCCACCGCTCCGCCTGGACCCTGGTAACTGATCCCCTCCGCCCCCGTGTGCGAGCGCCGCGCGCCCCGGCCTCCGCGCGCTCCCGGCGGGCTGCAGGCGGGCAGGGAGGCCTGAGCCAGGCGAGTCCGGCTGGGAGGGTCGGGGCTCCGCAGCGCCGGCCGCTTCAAACCCCAACTGCCCCCCACGCCCGTGGAGACGTTGGGGGCCCGAGGACCCAAGCTGTTATATGGGGGGAGTGAAAGGCGGTAAATGAGGCTGCGCCCGGTTCCCCTCGCCGTTCCCGGGTCAGGAAAGGGCCCCCCCCCTTCAGCACGGGGGCTTGTCAAGCCTCCTCTTCCAGAGGGTGTAACGGAAGGTACCTTTGTGTGTGGGGCGGAGACCTTGCTCCGCGCTCGGTCGCGCTGCCGCCCCGCCCCGCCCCACTGCGCGCTGGTCTAGGATGTTCCTTGCTGTCGCTTCCATGTATGTAAGTGCGTTCTGGGTGCTCGGCCTGCTGTCATAAAATTCAGGCATAAATTAATTACGTGGGCTTTTATCAGCGGCATTTGTGACCTTAGGTGTTTACACCCCCGACCCCCCCGAGTTGCATAGTACCCTGTGGCTTGCCTTGCTCTCAACTGCAGTAAAGAGAAAGTATCCACTGACTTTCGTTTCCAAATTATTTTTCCATGGTTTTAGTTGAATGGTGGCCTGTTAGCTCAATTAGATCTGCATGTCGTTTTTGTTCTATATAGATTTATGTCCTCTCTTGCACGTCATGGGTGGGATAGTGTGTTGAGGCATAGAGCACCTCTTTAGCCCTTCATTTCCTGTGTTGATGTAGTGTACCCGAGCAGGTTGCCCTTTGCTGGACTGCATAGTTCATGAGCAGGGATATGATTTTTTTTTCATGGAAATATTGATTACATTTTGGAGCAGAGGTGCAGGGGAAAAAACTTGGACAAGGAGGGAATAGGGGATGTGTGGAGGATAGAGGATTGAAGAGCGATGCCCTCCACCATTCGAAGGGAGCTCTTATATTGCAGGCCTGGGGTTGGGTCTTCACTCTTGATGTCCCAACTGATTGCAGTATTTATCCTTGAAAATTTCCTAATAGCAAGGGCTACTCAGTGCCTGGGAGCTTGTCCAGTGTAAGCTCTGGTCATGGATTCATAGGGTTGGAAGAGACCTTAGGAGGTCACTGAATTCAATCCTCTGCTAAAAGCAGGACCATTCCCAACTAAATCATCCCAGCCAGGGCTTTGTCAAGCCAGGACTTGAAAACTTACAACGATGGAGATTCCACCACATCCATAGGTAACCCATTCCTGTGCTTCACCACCCTCTTAGTGAAATAGTTTTTTCAAATATCCAATCTAGACCTCCCTAACTTCAACTTGAGACTATTGCTCCTCATTCTGTCACAACTGAGAACAGTCTCTCTCCACCCTCTTTGAAATTCCCCCTCAGGTAGTTGACAGCTGTGATCAAATCCCCCCTCCCTCTTCTTTTCTGTAGACTAAATAAGCCCAAATCCCTCAGCCTCTCCTTGCAAATCATGTGCTCCAGCCCCCTAATCATTTTGGTTGCCCTCTGTTGAACTCTCTCCAATATGTACACATCTTTCCTGTATTTGGGGAGGAGGGGGGCAGAATTATCTTTAGTACTCCTGATGTGGCCTTACCAGTGCTGAATAAAGGGGAATAATCACTCCCCTAGATCTGGCAGTGCTCCTACAACTGCACCCCAATTATGCCATCAGCCTTCTTATCTACATGGGGACACTGTTGACTCATATCCAGTTTCATATCCACTGTAATCCCCAGGTCCTTTTCTGCAGAACTGCTACTTAGCTAGTCAGTCCCCTGCCTATAGCAGTGCTTGGGATTCTTCAGTCCCAGGTGCAGGACTCTGCACTTGTCCTTGTTAAACCTCATCAGATTTCTTTTGGCCCAATCCTCCAATTTGTCTAGGTCACTCTGTACCTTATCTCTACCCTCCAGCATATCTACCTCTCTCCCTAGCTTAATATCATTTGTGAGTTTGCATCCATCCCCTCATCCAGGTCATTAATAGAGATGTTGAACAAAACTGGTCTCAGTAGGGATGTAAACGACTGGTTGACTAGTCATTCCCCCCCTTGCTGCCCCTATCAGAGAGAAGCAGCAAGAGGGGGAAGCAGGAGCTGGTGCTGGGGGGAGCTGGCTTAAAAACCAGTTCCCCCCAGCACCATTTCTGCGGGGGCAAGGGAGGTAGAGGCACAGCGGGAAATGGCGTGAATATGGACTGAAGTAGTCTCTGCTCGCACCGCTTCTGCTTTGATTTTTTTTTTCTTTTGAAATGTATAAAAGCCCCATTGGGGCTTCTGCTTTTGAACTGTAACAAGAGCCCAGCTGGGCTCTTCCTGCATTGCGGAGGCACCCTTCTAGACTAATCGAATAGTCGATGGAAATCCCATTGACTATTTGATTAGTTAATTAATCTAAATTTAACATCCCTAGGCCCCAGAACTGACCCTTGAGACACTCCACTTGATACCAGTCATTGAGCCGTTGATTGATACCTGTGGAGCCCAACAATCTAACTAGCTTTCTGTCCTTTACAGTCCATTTATCCAATCCATATTTCCTTAACCTGTTGTCAAGAATACTGTGGGGGAAACTATCAAAACCTTTGCTAAAGTCAAAGCATATCACATCCACCGACTTCCCCATGTCCACAGAGCCAGTTACCTCTTCGTAGAAGGTAATCAGGTTGGTCAGGTATGACTTGCCCTTGGTGAATCCCTGTTGACTATTCCTGATCACTTTCCCCTCTTTCAGGTTCTTCGAAATGGATTCCTTGAGGATCGCCTCCATGATTTTGCTGGGGACTGAGGTGAGGCTGTTCTGTCTGTAGTTCCCTCAGTTCTCCTTCTTCCCTTTTTTAAAGATAGGCACTATATTTGTTCTTTTCCAATAGTCTGGGACCTCCTCCGATGGTGATGAGTTCTTAAAGATTATGGCCAATGGTTCTGCAATCACGAGCCAACTTTCTCAGCACGCTCAGATGCAGTAGCTCTGGCCCCATGGATGTTTGTATGTCCAACTTTTCTAAAGAGTTCTTAACCTGTTTTTTCTCCACTCAGGGGTATCCCCCTCCTTCCCATGCTAATCTGCCCAAAGTGAAAGCAGCCTGTTTTCATGGAGAAGGTCAGCTCCCAGAGGCAAAAAAAATTCACTATTTCAGCTTTTCCCACGTCATCTGTCACTAGGTTACCTCCTTCGTTTCGTAAAGGTCCCACACCTTCCCTGACCATCTTCTTATTGGTAACATTACTGTAGAAATCTTTCTTGTTACCTTCCACGTCCTTTGCTATCTTCAATTCCAATTGTGCTTTGGCCATCCTGATTACACCCTGATTACATATTGCATGCTCAAGCAATGTATTTATACTCTTCACTAGTCATCTGTTCAAGTTTCCACTTCTTGTAAGCCTCCTTTTTGTGTTTAAACTCACCAAAATTTTCACTGTTAAGCCAAGCTAGGCACCTACATATTTGCTTTTCTTACTGCTCATCAGGATGGTTTCTTCCTGTATCTTCAGTAAGGCTTCTTTAAAATACAGCCAGCTCTCCTGGACTCCTTTCTATCTCATGTTAGCATCCCCAGGGATCCTGCCCATCATTTCTCTGAGGGAGTCGGACTGCTTTTCTGAAGTCTGGGTGTGTATTTTGCTGTTCTTTCTTTCTTTTTGTTAGGATCCTGAAATTGACCATCTCATGATCACTGCTGCCCAGGTTGCCACCCACATCTACTTCCACTACTATTTCCTCCCTGTTTGTGAACAGCAGGTCAAGCTGAGCATGGTGCTTGGTTGGCTCCTTCAGCACTTGTACTGGAAAGTTGTTCCCAACTTTTTCCAAAATCTTCCTTGGTTGTTTGTGTACTGCTGTACTGGTCTCCCAATGGATGTCAAAGTGATTGAAGTCCCCCATGACAGCGGTTCCCAACCACAGCGAACTGCTGGCTGCCAGGCTGCAGCAGCTGTTGGAGCTCAAGCAAGCTGTTCCTGGTGGCTTACCCCCAGCAGCCAAGGTGGCTCATGCAGTGGCAGTGGGAGGCGCCTTCCTCCCTCCTCCCCACTCTGTGCTGGGAAGATGTGCTTGGGGAGGAAGGGGGCGTGAAGAAAGAGGGAGGCGTTCGCGCCACCAATGGCTGCTCCCCCCCCACCCACACAGTGCCTTTGCCGCCATCGGCAGAAGGAGGCAGAGCAGGAGGTGCCTCCATCCATCCCCCTTTGATAATGGCAGCTGGCCAGGGCTCTGTGCTCCCCTCTCTACCCATCGAGGCATAAGACACTCTTGGGAAGGGAGGGGGTGCGAAGGAGGAGGGCCGCTTTCTCAGCCCACACGGCAGTAATGGCCATGTTCCTTAGAGGGCGCAGCCTCATTCTGGTAGGTGTGGGGTGGCATGGTGGCAAAGGGCTGATGGGTGAGGGCATGGTGGGGTCATGGGGCAAGAGGGTGTTGGCATTGGTGTAGATGGCAGAGGTTAAAGGGTCAAAAGGCATGGAATGTAGGAGTTGGGGGGGTCAAAGGGTGTTAGTTACTGAGGAGTAAGGGGCTAGATTGGGGCTAGGTGGACTGGTAACATTTTATTTGCATATTCATTGTGAACATAATGAATATGCAAATTTGCAAATAGAATGTTGCTGGTCTGCCAAATGTTTGTGAATGGGTTTGATGGTCCGCAGCTTAAAAAAAGTTGGGAGCCACTGCCCTATGAGAACCAGGACCTGTGATTTGGGAGCTTCTGTTAATTGTCTGAAGAAAGCCTTGTCTACTTCATCCACCCGATCTGGTGCTTTATATCACACTTGGTGCACAATATCACCCTTGTTGCTCCCGCCTCTAAATTTAACCCAAAATGCTCTCAACAGTCTTTTCTTCCTCCTATATACTGGAGTCATACTGCTCTCTTACAGTGCAACTCCTCCACCTTTTCTCCCCCACCTGTCTTTTCTGAATAGTTTATACCCTTCCATGACAGTGCTCCAGTCATGTGATTTGTCCCATGAGGTCTCTGTTTTTCCAGTCACATCATAGTTTTTTGACTGTGCCAGGACTTCCATTTCTTCCTAATTGTTTCCCAGGCTTCTTGTGTTTGTGTACAGACACCTAAGATAACTAGCTCATTGCTCTACCTTCTTAGTATGAATCATAACACACTGTACCAGAATTACTTAACTAATCATATCCCACCACCTTAGGTGACTTACACCTTGCAAAATTAATTATATAGCAGACAGAAACAATAAACAAAAAATTAAAAAAACCAGACAGATCATTACAAACAAACAATAGTAAAATGAGGACCATAGTCATAGAATGAGGATGTCACAACCTCAACTATTGATAAAGATTTTTTTTTTCCAGATGAGATTCTTTCAAACTAAGGTAGTCTTTTTTTAACCCATCTTGAGATTTGTTTCTTTATCTGGTGATAGTAGGTGCCATTAGGACAGAGTCTTCTTAACAGCCTGTTACGCTCTTGTATGGCAATTTGGATGTCATATGAGTTTGACTCTGCTTCAAAGCTAATGATTCCTGCTCTTGTAATCTGGATGCAGATGAAGGCTGTAGGCTTTAGACCTTCTAAGATGACTACAGAGAAAGGTCATATCCTTACACAACTGGTTTCTGAAAGGCTCACGCATGCAGAGGATTTTCTGTGAATACAGATTCCCAAGGTGGACTTGTAGTTTGTTGAAAACGTCTGACAGTTGTTTAGCCTAAGATCAACTCTCTAGCACACTGTTTCCTCATCCCTTGGACATTGGGGCTGATGTATGCCTTTCTTCTGTTCCCCAAGATACATAGAATCCTGAGGAAACTGAACCAAGACACAGGCTGAGTGACCATGATGGCTCCAGAATGTGCCAAGTAATTCTGGAACTTTGGTAGCTATGGATTTGGTGAACCTTTCCGGTTTCCCAAATTAGTCTACCAGAATAAAGGTCATATCTGCCATCTGGACTAGGGATGTTAAATTGCGGTTAATCAGCTGATTTCTATTGACTAATTGATTAGTCAATAGGGGGCGCTCGCTACCTCCCACTGTGGCTCTGCAGTTTAAATATAGTAGGAGATGGGTGTGCAGCAGCCAGGCTTCTACTACATTTAAACTGCAGAGTTGCAGTGGGGTTAGCTCCCAGGGTCAGTGTATTTTAAATGTATTAAGAGCCTGGTGGGCTGACACAGAGGCAGCAAGGGGGGGAAGCTTATCTGGTAGCTGACTACTCCCTTACATCTCTATTCTGGAGCCAACATCTTTACATGTGGTAGTCTGTATCCTGACTGGATGACCTGCACTGAAAGAATCTTTGGGGATTGCAGCTGTCTTCCTGAGAGCTTGCAGTGCTTTGATCTGTACAGGCCGGTATTTTCTTTTCCCAGGGTTGGGGGAGTGGCAGGGGAGTGTACCAGCGCTTTAAATGAAAGGGTCTGTAACAAAATGTTCCTAGCGGCTTTTTTTTTTTTTGCTCAACAAAAATTTTCCTGGTTCCGGGGGTCGCGAATGAAAAAAGGTTGAGCACCACTGCTCTAGAGTAGGTAACATTCTCGAGGACTGCTTGTATAGGTAGAAAGAAGAGATTTTCTATCTGGTTATCAGCATCAATTTGCTTTTCTGATCACACCAGTTTATTCAGTCCTAGACTATTTGATAGCCCTAATAAAACAATATGCTTAATAGGAGTTAATCAACTAGGAGAGATTCAAGCTGTTATGTCTGCTTCTGTAATTACACTATTTCACAAGGTCAAGTTACCTTAGATGTCACCTAAGTTCCTACTGAAGGTGGTCACAGAATTCTATGTAAATCCATCCATTGACCTACCAATTTTCTTTCTGCCTTTTACTATCCTGATGAAGGAAAGCTTCACGTACTAGATATGGTGAGAACATTATTTTCTTTTGATAGACTATCTAATTGTTCAGAAAAACACCTATACTATTCCTGGCTTTCACTGACAGGAGTGTGGGCAACTTATATCAACACAGTTTATTGTGTTGTCAATGGGAAGCGACTGTCTAGGAAGGAGTACTGCAGAAAAGGATCTAGGGGTCATAGTGAACCGCAAGCTAAATATGAGTCGTCAGTGTGACGCTGTTTCAAAATAAGCAAACATGATTCTAGGATGCATTAAAAGGAGTGTTGTGAGCAAGACACGAGAAGTCAATCTTCTGCTCTACTCTGCATTGATTAGGCCTCAGTTGCAGTATTGTATCCAGTTCTGGACACCACATTTCAAGAAAGATGTGGAGAAACTGGAGAAGGTCCAAAGAAAAGGAACAAAAATGATTAAAGGCCTAGAAAGCATGATCTATGAGGGAAGACTGAAATAATTGGTCTTTAGTTTAGAAAAGAGAAGACTGAAAAGGGGACATGATAGCCTTTTAGATACTTGAAAACAGCTATCAAAGGGAGGAAAATTGTTCTTCTTGGCCTCTGAAGCAATGGGCTTAAATTGCAACAAGGGAGACTTAGGTTGGACATTAGTCTACTAGAACAAAGGTCATATCCTCCATCTGGACTTGGGATGTTAAATTGCGGTTAATCTAACTGTCAGGGTGGTTATACACTGGAATAAGTTGCCTAGGGAGGTTGTGGAATCTAGCAAAAGACTAAAGCCAGGGACATCCTTCAGGACATCCAGGATCTGTTGTCACAAAATATGTTTGTATGTTGCTAAGTTAAGAGATATAGGAATGGGAAAGAGCAGGTATTTTTATGTTATAGTTCTTCTGATTTTTAGGTCCAATGAACACTAATCATGGAGGGTCAGAGGGAAGTGAAGAGTGGCCTTTTACAAAACTCGGTAGACAAATTGGTAAAAAAATTTCTGGGTAAGGACAGAATGCTGAAGCCTTGATCAGTCTGGGAAATGTCTAGAATAAAGAAACTATTTTAATCAGTTTATTTTAAATTCTACTGCAAGGAAACTGACCCAGGAAGATTTCAAGGAACAGGTATGAAGTTGTTCACTCCTGATTCAGTCCAATACACCATTTCATACTCCTAATACCAGGATTTAAAAACTGCCTCTGAAGGCCACAGTCATTGCAAACTGGGTGTACTGTCACTTTTATTACATCAGAATAAACCATGTGTGCGTTTGGCAGGGTGATAGTGTTGTAGGGGGCATGTCATGGACTTTGGAGTTTACTCCTCTTAACTTCACTTCAGTCCTCTCTGTCACATAGCAAATCTTTGTTATTTATTTGGGCTTTTTTAAGTGACTGACTGTGCTGGACAGGGTGGATTTTGGCTTTTGGGCTTTTCTTTATGTTGACATTAAGTTAACCTGAATTTTATCTTAATGGATGATGGAACTATTCATGCACCTCGTGTTTTAAACCGGCATAAGGTTGAAATGAGAAAACAAAATCCCAGTCTGAAGCATATTTATTACTGATTTGATTTGAAGTGAGAAACATTTTACAAGAATAGCTGTAGTACTTTGAAAATGTCTTCCTTTCATATTAGACTTCATGGTTAACCTGTTAATTCAGATTATCAGATCTAAAAGCATTTTGAGGAAATTGGAGTCCTGGGTTAGCTGTCTTCTGAGGCCTTAAAAAAAAAAGTAGCAGTCTATAACGAGTCCTGTGGTACCTTAGAGACTTACCAATATAATATATCATGAGCTTTTATGGGTAAAACCCACTAGATATGGATCGGAGTGGAAATTACAGAATCCAGAGTATCCTGCGGAGGGCAACCAAAATGATTAGGGGGCTGGAGTATATGACCTATGAGGAGAGGTTGAAGGAGTTGGGTCCGTTTAGTCTGCAGAAGCGAAGAGTGAGGGGGGGGATTTGATAGCAGCCTTCAACTTCCTGAAGGGAGGTTCCAAAGAGGATGACAAGAGGCTGTTCTCAGTAGTGACAGATGGCAGAACAAGGAGCAATGGTCTCAAGTTATGGTGGGAGAGGTCCAGGTTGGATATTAGGGAAAAACTGTTTCACTAGGAGGGTAGTGAAGCACTGGAATGGGTTACCTAGGGAAATAGTGGAGTCTCCATCCCTAGAGGTGTTTAAGTCTCGGCTTGACAAGGCCCTGGCTGGGTTGATTTAATTGGGATTGGTCCTGCCTAGAGCAGGGGGCTGTACTTGATGACCTTCTAAGGTCTCTTCCAGCTCTGTGGTTCTATATAAACAGCAGAACCGATCAATTGTAAGACCAGTGTTAATGATGCTAATTGATACATCCAGCCCAACTCAATGTGAATATGAAAGGTAGGGGAAAATTGTCCTTGTAATGTATTAGCCAGTTAATATTTTATTCAAGCCCAAGTTGATAGTGTCAGATTTGTAAATGAAATTCCAGTTAAGCCATTTCCCTCTGCAATTGGGTGATAAAATTCCTTTGTAGAAGAATGGCTACTTTAAAGCCATTATTGAATGTGCAGGGAGGTTTCAATGTTCCCCTACACAGGTTTATGTATGTTACCATTTCTGATGTCTGATTTGTGTCCATTTATCCATTGTTGTGAGACTGTCCAGTTTGGCCAATATATACGCCGACCATAAGTCCCAATTTTTCCGTGACTGTCCTGATTTTAAATACTCTGTCTCGAGTGTCCCCATCAAGTAGTTAGATGTCCCGGAAAGCCCCATCAGATCTGGCTTGCGGGGAAATAGTACTCCCTGTACTTCCATTTCCCTTCCCCCAACTGGGACAGCCTTGCAGGGACATACCCTAGCATGGTGCAAAGCAGCGGCCTCCCCCCTCAGAGCATGTGTTTGGTGCTTTGCCAGTGGGCAGCCAGCCGGCTTCTGGTGGTGTGCAGTTTCCAGAGATGATCGGAGGTTGGTGTCCAGAGTATTCCCCGAACGTGGTGCATGCTGCTGCCAGGCAAGCCCCCTGCACTCACTGCAGCTGCCCCACCACCATGTGCTGCACAGACCTCTCCCTCCCCCCGCGGAACTGTCTCTGCCTCTCCCTCACCTCTGGTCCAGCTGCCTCCTCCCTCCCACCCCTGCGGGACTGCTTCTGGCGCATGAGGTCCCTGTCTGACTGTGCTGCAGCCACCTCCCCCCACGGTACTGCCTCTGGGGCCCCTGGTCCAGCCACCCCACAGTCTCCTCCTCCATCTCCAGGCTGTCACTTGTTCTTTGTTACAGCAGCCACTGCTGGGGGCAAGGGATGCACGGCGCCAGGAGGGTCCAAAGCAGCTGCAAAATCCAGTGGGGCCTCTCCGGTGGCTAGGGCATTGTGGGGCAGGATGCGCTCAGGCTTGGCAGGTGTGCTCCGTGCACTGCCATGCTGTCTTCCCCCACCCCTGTCCACCCCACTGTAGGAATGACCACTCACAGAGCCATTTGCTCTGCAAGCTGGTCTGGTGGGGCCAGGGCTTTCTTCACCTCCCCTCTACACCCTATGCATCTGAGCAGGAGCTGGAGCTTGTGCTGCAGTTTCAGGGCTGTGCGGGCTTCTTGCTGTGTGTAGGGAGGCTGAGCTCCCTCCCCTTCCCCACCTGCTGGGGGAATGGCAGCACAGTGACATGTTGTCCAGAAACTTTCCCCACTGCAGCAGGGCACAAAGCCAGGTAAGTGTCACCTCTCATACCCAGACCCCTGCACCCTAATCCCCCTCACTCACTCCCCTTCTTCTGCAAGTACCCTGCACCCTCAGCTTGTGCCGACCCCCTCCCTTGCTCCTCACCCTCCCTCCTGGCGAGACACCCTACCCTCACCCTGTTCCTGCATCCACTGTTTCTCCTGCACCCTCCTTCCTGACCGCATACTGTGCCCTCCCTTGTTCCTGCTCCTTCCACTTGGCTGTACACCCTGCTCCCGCTGCTCCTGTACCCAACTTCCCCCCCATCCCCCAATCCTGCACCCCATCCCTATCCCACTCACTGGCAGCTCTGTCCCTCACACTGGTGTCCCTAGCCTCTGTTTGTCAGAGGGTGGAGATGGATGGCAGGAGAGA
>JANRFK010000875.1:1124660-1140849 GCA_030068395.1 Apalone spinifera
CCTTTCTGCCTCTATATCAGAGACAGGAAGCAGAGGGAAGCAGGAGCCAGTGGTGGGGAGAGCCTGCTTAAAAGCTCATTCCCCCCAGCACTGTCTCTGCGGTGCAGGGGAGGCTTGCAATGGGTCACTAGTGCCAGGTTTTTAATACATTTAAATTGCAGAAGTGCAGCAGTCCGGGAACCAGTGTGAGCCACAGCTGCTCAGTACTGGCTCGTGCCAGGTCTGGGACCTACCCCTGCTGCGGTTCTGCTGTTTAAATGTGGTAAATTGAGCACGCCCAGCTCCTACTACATTTAAACTGCAGAGCTGCCAGGACGGCGCACCTCCCCTTATTGACTAATTGTGTATAGTTGATATAAATTGTATTAGCCAATTACCCTCTTCTTAACAGGGCTTTAAAGTAGGTTTGATGGGGGCAGGTGACCAAAGCTCACAGGTAGGTGAAAAACATGGAGACATGGGAGATGGGTCAGAAATGGGAGGGAGCATGGGCTATAATAGCAGAGATCAAGGAGGGACAAGGCAGAACTGGGAAGCAAAACCAAATCAGTTTTAGATGCCTAAATACAAATGCAAGAAGTATGGGTAATAAGAAGGAAGAACTTGAAGTGCTAATAAATGAATGCAACTATGACAAAGTTGGTATCACAGACATCTGGTGGGATAATACATGTGATTGGAATATTGGTATAGATAGATACAGCTTTCTCGGGATAGGCAGGGAAAAAAGTGGGGACGTGTTGCCTTGTATATTAAAAAGTATACACTCAGACTGAGGTGGAGATGGATGTAGGGGGGACAGACTTGTTGAGAGTCTCTGGGTTAGGTTAAAAGGGGTAAAAAACGAGGGTGATGTCATGCTAGGGGTCTATTACAGACCACCTACCCAGGCAGGAGAGGCTGCTCAGGCTTTTTTAAACAACTCACAAAATCATCCAAAGCGCATGTTTGGTGGTGATGGAAGACTTCAACTATCCAGACATATATTGGTAAAATAACAGCAGGGCATAGATTATCCAGTAAGTTCTTGGATTGCATTGGAGACATTTTTTTTTTCATTTCAGACGGTTAAGAAAGCTATGTGAGGGGGGAGCTGTTCTAGATTTGATTATAACAAATAGGGAGAAACTGGTAGAGAATTTGAAAGTGGAAGGCAACTTTGGTGAAAAATCATGAAATCATATAGTTCATGATACTAAAATGATGGCAGGGAGAACAGCAAAATGGAGACAATGGATTTCAGGAAGACCGATTTTAGTAAACTCAAAGCTGGTAGCTAAGGTCCCATGAGAAGCAAGACTAAGAGAAAAAACGAAGAGAGTTGGCAGTTTTCAAAGGGACATTACTAAGGGTCTGAAAGCAAACTATTTTTTTGTGTAGGAAAGGTAGAAAGTATGGCAAAAGACCGTCTTGGCTTAACCAGGAGATTACATTATCTAAAAATAAAGTAGTTGTATAAAAAGTAGGAACTAGGTCAAATTGCCAAGGCTGAATATAAGCAAACAACACACACATTCAGGGGCAAGATTAGAAAGGCAAAGGCACAAATTGAGCTCAGTCTAGCTAGAGATATAAAGGGTAACAGGAAGGCGTTCTATAAATATATTAGAAGCAAGAGGAAGACCAACAACAGGGTAGGCCCATTGCTCAGTGAAGAGGGAGAGACGATAACAGGAAACTTGGAAATGGCAGAGGCGCTTAATGACTTCTTTGTTTCAGCCTTTTCCACAAGAAAGTGAATGCTAGTTGAAATGGGGTAGGTTTAGAACAGTGTTTCCCAATTTTATTTTCCATGGAACCCTTTTCAGAATTTCAAGGAACCCCTAGGTTTGTCAAGCCAAAAAAAAAAAAAAAGGAACCCACTAATGCATGAAAATCACATTCCTTCCCCAAGACCTTACCTTTTTGAGGCCCCATCTTCTTTGTTCCCCTCCTCTCCATTACTTGCTATCCCCAGCCCTTATACACTGGGTTGAGAGAGGAGGTGCGGGCTCTGGGGTAGGAATGAGGGATTTGGGTGTGGGAAGGGGTGAGAAGTGCAAGCTTTCGGTGGGAATTTGGATGCAGGAGAAGGGGATGCTGGCTCAGGGAGAGGGCTCCAGCCTGGGGACTGTTGGGCTTAGGTGGAAGGTTGGGGTGCCGAACAAGTCACAGGCTTATGGATGTGAGGGTGCAGGAGTTTGGGTTGGATATGTGAGGGGCTCAGGGCAAGGAGGCTGTGAGTATGATGGGCTCAGGACACAGATTTTTGTTGTGTGGATGGTGCAGGAGTGTTGTGGCAGAAGACTGAGGATGTGTTTGGGGATGTAAGAGGCTCAGGACAGGGGGTTCCAGTGTATGATAGGCTCAGATTTGGAGTCCGGTTGGTGCTGGAGTATTATGTTGCTGCAGTGAGATGGGGATTTGGCCCCAATTGGGGACATGTTGGCCAGGCTTCCTTTTAAATAAAACATTGTCAAACTCAAAAGGTTTTAGCATTGTCTGTATTTATGAGGGGCAGGGAACCTGTTTTGAGTCAAGGGTCACTGACACACAGAAAAGTCAGTTGGGACCACACAAGTGAGATGCAAAAAATCCCTCTCAAACCCCCAAGCCTCACTAATGTGGCCCCAACTGTGCTGGTGGGGGCAGGGGACAGGGCACTAGTGGGTGCTAGGGCCTGGGAAAGGGTGCTGCTGGGTGGCAGGATGCTGGCACAGGTGGCAGAGTGCTGGGACAGGATGCTGTGGTCAGGGACATGGTCCTGCTGGGCACTGGGGTGGGTGGCAGGGTGCTGGGGCTGGAGACAGGGTGGTGCTGGGTGCTGCGGTGGGTGGCAGGGTGCTGGGGCCGGTGACAGGGACATGCTGGGTGGTAGGGTGGATGGCAGGGTGCAGGAGCTGGGGACAGGGTGGTCCTGGGGTATGGCAGCGTGCTGGGGACAGGGCCTGGATTGGGTGGCAGGGTGCTAGGACCAGGGTGCTGCTGGGTGCTGTGACCAGGGACAGGGTCCTGGGGCTGGGGACAGGGTGGTGCTGGGGACAGTGCTGGTGGGGACAGGGTACTTTCAGAGCAGGGGCAGCTGGGACCACTACCTGGCAATCCTGCAGCACCTCTGGGTTCCAGGAAGTGTGTGACTGCACTTCTCCTCCCCAAACAGCTGCCATGCACGCTGCCTGAACAGCAGGGGCTGTTGCACTCCAGCAACTTACTTCCACAATGCCGTCCTGCGCGGCGCCGGGGGAGGGTGCGGGGAGTCCCAGGGAGAGAGCGCTGCCTGCACAGTTGGAGCTGCACAGACCCGAGTCTCCTGACCACCTCCCCCACCACCGCGCATAAAGGCTGTGGAACTAAGTTACCAGGTGCCCCAGCTGTTCAGGCAGTGCACGCTGGCTCCTTTGGAGAGAGGAAGTGCTTCCCTCCCCGCTGTGGGTCAGGTGGGGTCACCCCTGTCCAGCACCCCCCTAGTGAGCTGGCTGGGAGCAACTGTTCCCCTCTGCCCCCACCTTGCTACACCTCTGCGTCGCCAGGGAGAAATGGGAAACCAGTGTGCTGCTTCTTTACGAAGCTGGCTAGCCAGCACTCTTTCTTTCAGAGGGGGCGGGGGAATGCCGGCTCCTTGCAGAACCCCTACTTTCGCTGGGGTTCCACGGAGCACCATTTGGGAAACACTGGTTTAGAAAATAAAATAAAAAAAGAACAAGTTAAAAATACTTAGAAAAGTTAGATGTCTTCAAGTCACAATAGTCTGATGAAATGCATCCTAGAATACTCAAGGAGCTGATAGTTAAAGGCTCAGATACCTCCTCTATCATGTTTGAAAAATCATAGAAGTCTGGAGAAATACCAGAAGACTGGAAAAGGGCAAATTTAGTGCCCATCAATAAAAAGGTAAATAAGAAGAACCCAGGAAACTACAAACCAGTCAGTTTAACTTCTGTGCCAGGGAAGATAATGGAGCAAGTAATTAAGGAATTCATCTGCAAATGTGTGGAAGATGGTAGCCAGCATGGATTTGCAAAGAACAAATCATGTCAAACCAATCTGATAGCTTTCTTTGATAGGAAAACAAGTCTTGTGGATAAGGGAAAAGTGGTGGATGTGGTATACCTAGACTTTAGTAAGGCATTTGATACAGTCTTGCATGACCACCTTATCAGTAAACTAAGCAAATACAACTTAGATGGGGCTACTATAAGGTGGGTGCATAACTGGCTGGATAACCAGTGTCCGAGAGTAGTTATTAACAATTCAGTCATGCTGGAAGGGCATAACAAGTGGGGTTCCACAGGTATCTGATTTGGGACTGGTTCTGGTTAATATCTTCATCAATGGTTTAGATGATGGCATAGAGTACAGTTATTAAGTCTGTAAATGATATGAAGCTGGGAGGGGTTGCAACTGATTTGGAGGATAGGGTCATAATTCAAAATGATCTGGAGAAATGTTCTGAGGTAAATAGAATGAAATTTAATAAGGACAAATGCAGAGTACTCCACTGAGGATGGAACAATCAGTCCCACACAGAATGGGAAGTGACTGTCTAGGAAGGAGTACTGCAGAAAGAGATCTAGGGGGTCATCGTGGACCACAAGCTAAATATGAGTCAACAGTGTGACGCTTTTGCCAAAAAAGCAAACATGATTCTGGGATGCATTAAGAGGAGAGTTGTGAGCAAGACACGAGAAGTCCTTCTTCACTCTACTCTGCACTGATTAGGACTCAGTTGGAGTATTGTGTGGTACCCAGAACTGGACATTTCAAGAAAGATTTGGAGAAGGTCCAGAGAAGAGCACCAAAAATGTTTAAAGGCCTAGAAAACATGATCTATGAGGGAAGACTGAAAGAATTGGGCTTCTTTAGTTTAGAAAAGAGAAGACTGCGAAGGGGACATGCTAGCAGTTGTGAAGTATCTAAAAGGGTATCACGGGGAGGAAGGGGGAAAATGTTCTCCTTGGCCTCTGATGACAGGACAAGAAGCAATGGACTTTAAACTGCAGCAAGAGAGGTTTAGGTTGGACATTAGGAACAACTTCCTAACGGTCCAGGATTAAACACTGGAATAAATTGCCTTGGGAGGTTATGGAATCTCCTTCACTGGAGATCTTTAAGAGCAGGTTAGAGAGACATCTGTCAGGGATGGTATAGACCGTGTTTGGTCCTGCCATGAAGGCTGGGGTCTGGTCCTGCCATGAAGGCTGGGGTCTGGACTTGATCTTTTGGTCTCTTCCAGTTGTAGTATTCTATGATCCTTAATCATAATGCAACAAGACTATTAGATGAATGGGCATGCAACCTATATATTTCTTGACACCCAGTTCTTTATTTTAACCACCAGGTGATTGTTAAAAATCAGTATTGTGTATGAGAAAATTAAATGAATCAGAATGGTAATAATGTAAGTATACCGTGTTGGTTGGCCAATAGGAAAATGAATTGAAAATTTAACTAAAGTTCTTGTTTAATGTTTGTTTTTATTTTATTTAGGTTTGTAGAATGGCATCAGACTACTCTAGAACATGTGCCAGCCCAGACAGCATACAAACTGGTGATACTCCGATTGTTTCTGAGACTTGTGAAGTGTATGTGTGGGGTAGTAACAGCAGCCACCAGCTGGTAGAGGGAACACAAGAGAAAATACTTCAACCCAAACTAGCACCAAGTTTTTCTGATGCACAAACTGTGAGTGCTTTTTGTAGTGATGTCTAATGTAATATATGATATACATCATCTTAGTTTTTGATATGCATTTTCCCAGTTTTTATACTCAAATATCTAAGACCTGCAGAGCTTTTGTGATTAGTTTTGACTGTCAAGTCCTAATATTTAATAAGAGAAAAATATCTGGAAATATTTGGATCTGTGAAAAAAGTTATTGTTCTGTACAGTAACACTTAAACATGAATCTATTCTTTTTCTAAATGACTGTGCAAAGGATATAATAAATCCTGTAGTTTATTGTAACAGCTGTTTGAAAAGAGCTGTGTGTTACTACATTTTTTGTGCTTGAATCATTTTTCTGTGTGTGTGCGGGGGGGGGGGGGGGGTGGTGTTTTTTGTTTGTTTGGGGTTTTTTTTGTAAAAATGCCCATAAACACCAAAAGATGTTCTAACTATTAATATTTCTTCTCCATCAATTACTTTCCTATCAAGTTTGCTCAGTTTACAAGTGAAAGCGTGACCTGGCTAACTGCTGACAAAGCAAGCTTGACTAGCTTTTTGAAAATCAGTGTACAGGGTATTCTTTCTGTTTCCAGTCATGGATTTTCCTGGCACAACTTTAGTTAGGATTTTTGTTGATGCATGATATCAAAACAGGAAAGTTTGGTCTTTTGTGTTTATGTTGGTTTTGCAGTTTTCATGTAGCTAAAGCTTGTTTTGGAGGCTAGATAGAGATGTGACTATGTATGTTCCAGATTCTGCAGTTAATCCTGTTGAAGTTAATGAGACCTTTTATATTCCAAAGGACAGTAGGTTCAAGCCTCTCATAGAGTAGGCTTATACGTTAAGGTAACTGGTAGTCAGGCGTCACTGGTGTGGTGTTCTGACAGGTTGTCTCCTCTGTCAGTGATAATCATTTGGCTGTGTAATTGGCCCTCAGTGTTGTGTTGGCTCGCACAACAAAGCCACCCCAAACCCATAAAATTAATAAAAAATTAAAGGCACCGGGCCAGGTTTATTGTAAATAAAGCACTGTTTTAGCTTTCCCATATCAAAAGTTGACAGTTAGGCTAACACATGTATGCTTGTTACAATAAATGCAACTCAGTGACGTAAAATTTGCCACTGCCCCCTTGGTCAAACAAAAACAACTTTTTTAGAGTACGTTTTTATACATGGGTACGAACAAGTTACACATCACTCCTAATTTATTTAGGTTGCCAGACTCTAACATTACCAAAATACCACCTTATACACAGGGGTTTAATTACTATCTATTATCCTGTTCTGAATCTGGGTTCGTATGTTTCTGTTATCTATGGGGGGTGTGTTTGATACCAGAATGTTTCTTCACAAGGTGTTCTGTTTAAGGATGCTAAAGAGCAGTTATTTGGCTAATTGTGTAGTCGATACAATTTGTATCGATTACACGATTAGTTAAGAGGGGCTGCTCTGCAGAGCTGCAGTGTGGGTGGCTCCCGGAGCCATTTAAAATTCAGAGGTGCAGTGGTCCTGGGCTGGCCGCAGGCAGGGGCTGATGCTGGAGCAGCCTCTGCCTGTGGCCAGCCCGGGCTGCTTTGAACAGGGACTACTTTGTGGCAGCCTCCCCTACCTCCCCAAACCCTCCACCGGCTCCTGTTTTCTCCTCCCCTCTCTCTCCCCCGCTGCCTTCCATACAGAGGCAGCAAGAGGTGGGGCAACGAGTAGTTGAGTACTCAACTTGACTACCTGATAAGCTTAACCTTATAGGGTAGTTGAGTACTTGACTACTCGCTTACATCCCTAGTTCTGTTGCAATCCTTTTAAAATGTGTTCACGGTTTGTGCTTAGTACCTTTTATGTATGTGTTTTTGTAATATTAGCTCTGTTCTAACCAACTTCTGTGAGAAGGGCCTGCCCCTTGCTCACAACTTCCTTTGCTTTATATTTGCAAAATCTTGACCACTGCTCTCTAGGCTTTTGGCCTTGTATCAGGCGTATAATACGTAGGCTTATAGTTTAGGCCCTTGTTTTACTACAGTAGTTACAGTTCAAGCAAATGCATAATAATTTTTGTATATTGTAATCTTGTGTGTGGTTATTTAAATAATGTAGGAAAACCCAACTCAATTTATTTTTGTGAGACTGCACAGGGTTTGTATGTTTGTTTGGTTTTTTTTTATTTATTTTTATATATATATTTTTAAGAATTTTCCTCTGGGAAATCTTCTTCAGCTTTGGAACGTTTAATCCTTGGTCTTATTTCCCTTAAATACGTGTTTCTTCAGTGTCTTGTTAATAGAACCACATATTTTAATGTCATAATAGTGTATATGAGTGACTAGTTATCAGTTCCAGTGAAGCATAACCTACTGTCAGTCTATTCAATTAAGCTATTTCTTTGCTTTAATCCTTGAAGCAGGGTTAAGGTGACCAATGGGGCAAAGAACTCCATTTAAAAGAAATCTCATTTCCATTCATGAATCTGACAGAGCTAAAGGAGGCCCAAATTCTTAACTCACGTCAGAGTCCCTCTAGTACACAAATGATATTTTATTCTTAGAGCTTTATTTAGTTATACATTAAGAATTACAATTTAACATATATTAAGAAATGTAAATGACTAGCTTGATTGGAATATATTTATATTTTTCAAGAAAATGGCTTAGTTTCTGGATTTAAGAGTGCTTTTAATTTAAAATATTAGCCTATGTTTCCATAACTTGTTTTAATCCAAAAAAACCCTTAATTTTCAGTTTACGTTATCAGAAAAAGGGTCCATGAAAGAGTACAGCCTTCTGTTCAAAGTACAAACATTTAGCTTTGCAGTTATTTTAAATGATTTATCTTATATACATACTTTTTATAGTTTTTTTGTCTTTTTTGCTTATAGATTGAAGCTGGACAATATTGTACTTTTGTCATTTCCACTGATGGTTCTGTCAGAGCCTGTGGTAAAGGCAGTTATGGAAGGCTAGGACTTGGTGACTCCAATAACCAGTCCACACTGAAAAAATTGACTTTTGAGCCTCATAGGTCTATTAAAAAAGTATCATCTTCAAAAGGATCTGATGGTCACACTTTAGCATTTACCACAGAGGGAGAAGTCTTCAGCTGGGGTGATGGTGACTATGGAAAACTGGGACATGGAAATAGTTCAACACAGAAATATCCCAAACTTATTCAGGGTCCTTTACAAGGAAAGGTAGGTTTTATACAATGGAAAGTGTTTTTGTTTTCATGCCTTTTTGATTTAATACTGTTACTTCTCTATGGCTTCAAATATTTCAGTTTCTATGTAAGATTACTCTTTGCAGGTGGCTGGAAGATCTCTGTTTCAGCTAAGCACTTAACACTTACTCGAGGTTACTCATTGAATAGTTCCTTTGGTGGTCAGAGGATATAACTCATGTGCTTAAGTCAGCATTTCTCAAACTGTGGGTCCTGACCCCCCGGGGGGGTCGCAAACAAATTCGAGGGGGGTTGTGAGCAACTGAGAGGCTGGTTGCAGCAGTGGGGACAGGGGTCGCAAGCAGCTGAAAGGGGGGGTTGCGGTATCACAAGTTTGAGAACCCCTGGCTTAAGTGCTTTGCTGGACTGGTACCTAATTTCAGAAGACTGTTGAACTTTCAGTTATATGTAATTTAACACAGAATTGTTAACACTGACAGTGGCTTTTTCCTCCCAGAGTTCATTAATTAATTAATAACTCCTCCGTGCAGAAGATGAATATTGTATTATTCCCATTTTTTCTAATGAAGAAACAGACAGAGGCCTAATGACTTGTCAAGGCCACAGAGAGAGTCAGTAGTAGAACCAACATGGGAGTATCTTGCTGTTAGTTCTTGCTCAATATTAAATGGCAGTATATACCACTTTAGGTGATTATTTTTTTAAATGACTCTCTTGAAATAATTAAGATGACACTCTTATAACTGGCATACATATGGTAGTGGGGCAGAGATGTGGAAAGGAACATGTTACTTTCCTGGGCTCCATGTACCCTATTTGACTATAGATTTTATCCCTTTTAAGGAATGCCTGCACTGGACAGTTCTCAGACCCTGAAACAGATTAGTTGATCCAGAACAGGTGGTACAAAGTTCATAAGTGTCTTGTAGGGTGGAGGTGAGCCTTTTCATGCTTTGCCCTATGATCACTCTTGGTTTGCACTTGTAGGGAGTAGAATTGATGACAGCTGGGTGTGGGTTTTCCTGCCTTCTTCAATTTCTGCTGCCAAACCAGATTGGCTTGCAGGCATTGATTACCCAGATACTCTGCTTCAAACTTGCTTGATAAATAAAAGTTATGGCCACATAGCTAAATTTCAGATTTCTTTCTTTGTTGCCCCCTGCCATTTGCAAATGCTTGTTAAATACTAAAAGAACATTTATAACTGTAATTTTATGAACAAGTTTTATTTGATGAGGGCAAACAAATGGACTTATGGTGCAGTAGTCCAATGGTCTATTGGAAACCAAATTTTCATAGTCCTGTTCTGAATCTGATCATAACTCATTGCTGAATCAAAATTCTTTATGCTTCTAATTGCAACAGCTTTAGTTTTAACAACTTTTTTTCCTCTTGCATGTAATGCAGGTAGTTGTATGTGTGTCAGCTGGATACAGACATAGTGCTGCAGTTACAGAAGATGGAGAACTATATACTTGGGGTGAAGGAGACTTTGGAAGACTAGGTAATTTAACAATTTCTTGTATGAAATTAACATGACTTGTTACTTTTGAAAAGGGCATGTCTAGTAATGACACTACAGGTTGAACCACCTAAGTCTGGGACCTTCTGGTCTAGCAACATCCTTGGTCTAGAAGTGCCCTGTATGCTGTTGGAACGAAGAGCACCGGAGCAATGCAGGGGCTGGGGAGCCCCAGCTGGGCCAAGTAGCATCTGGGGAGCCTCTGGCCTGTCCATGAACTCCCAGCATCAAACAGGCCAGGCGGTGGCTGGGGAGCCCCTAGCGTCAATGGGCCCAGGTGGCGGCATTAGCAGGGCCAGGTAGCCGGGGTTGCGGTGAAGCTGCCTGCGGCCAGATGGTCCCAGCCAAGAATCCCGGGAAACCCTTGGCAGTGGGGTTGGGGTGATTGGGCAGCCTGTGCTGAGGAACCCCCGGCTGAAGCAGGGCTGGCAGAGGTGGCTGGGCCTAGCCAGGGAACTCACAGAATCCCCAGCATCAGCAGAGCAGCCTCAGCACCAGCAGAGCAGTCCCAGCAGCAGGGCGGGATGGTGGGGAGGCCCTGGCTAGGGAACCCCCGTTGGCAGCAGGGTTAGTGGTGGCTGGGTGGGCCCAGCTGAGAACCCTGGGGAAAACCCTGCAGCAGCGGGACCAGCAGTGGCTAACCAGTCCCTGAACCCTGGGAGATTCTGGGGGGCAGCAAGATGGGGAGCCCTTGCTGGTCCAGCTTTAGCAGGCCCAGCAGCAGTGCAGGGAGCCCCAGGGAGAGGAGTCTGGGAACAGGGCAGCCAGCAGGGGAGCATGGACCTTCTCTGTTCTGGCAAGCTCGCTGGTCTGGGACAGGTCAGGTCCCGAGGGTTCTGGACCAGGGAGGTCCAACTTGTACACATTTATTTAGACTTTTTCCTTGTATATTAGGATTCCTAAAGTTTTCATATTTCTTTGCAAAATTAACTATTTAATGGCAAAGAACATGCTTCTCACCGGGCTCCAAACTGTTGTCGTCTTACCTACCTTGGTGACCAAAGTATTTCAGATACTTCAGCCTCCTCGGCAACTTCTGTAATTAAAAAAAACAAAACCCCCTTTGTGGAACATGCAAGTGTAAAATTAAAATGTAGGTCAAGTACTTTGGTTTCTTAAGTGATTGCATATAGGACAAACTGGATTTTAGAAATGTTGGGGGTCAACATGGGAAATGGAGGGTGGGAGTAGGGGTTTCTGTTCCCTCTTGTGTGAGGGTAAATGTATTGTATTCATTTTTTTTGTTTTCCTTTGGTTTATCTGATTTTTGAATTTTCTACTTTTTTTTTTTTTTTACATTATTTGGGTTGTGAGCAAATGTCTTTCTGTTGAACTGTAAATATTAATATTAATATTAATGGTTTGCTCTATGTAGTTATTTGTGGTGAAGAAATTGTTATAGATAAAAATTTACGTCTACTAATTTTTTAAAAGTTTAAATAGTAGTGCTCCAGGAGTTTTTGTATGAAGAAGGATTAATGGTGATTGTGTGCTTGGTGAACAAATTAAAAATTGTGTTCTGTGTTAATTTTGTTAAATGAAAATATACTTTTCTGTATTTTGAAATTTCACAATTATTTAAGTTCTTAAATGTTTCTGCACTGCAGTTTTCATCAGGCAAGCAATGCTCAAATAACAGTACCACTAGAACCTCAATTCACAATGACTAGTGTGGTCCATTGTGAATTACTGAAATATGCAAAATAAGTAAAAAAAAAAATTAAAAGCTTCAGAGAGGTAGCCGAGTTAGTCTATACAGGATAAATGAAAGCTCATGATATCATCTACATGTTTTATTAGTCTTTAAAGTGCTACCAGACTATTTGTTGTTTTTTAAGTTTAAAAAAATTAAAGCCATTATGCTGTATCTAAAACATATTTTGTTCATTTGTTTGTTTATTTCAGTTTCTCATTTGTCCTGTACCAGACCAGATCTGGGTGTAGTGTAGCCTTCCTCCTTGCAGGTGGCAAAAACAGACCTAGTGATGTTGGTACATTTTAAGATTTATTGGATACCAGATTTCAGTTGTTCCTGTCTTCAGTAGGTGCTGCTCTGAGGCTTAGTTCTTTTTAATGGTAGATTTCAGAAAATCAGCCTCATGTTCAGTCTTATTGCTCTGTGTTCTTCAATTTAAATCATCAAAGGAAAAAAAATCATTGACTTTTAAATTTAGTTGCCAAAAAAGCTAGATATGCGAAACTGCTGAGCTGGAATTCATATGCAAATTTGACACCCTGAAAAAAGGTTTAAATAGAAACCTGGAATAGTTCTCACAATACAATTGGGAATTTTCCTCTTCAGGTACTGTTGGAGCTACATCCATTCCAGTTTAATTAGCACTGATGTCAAACTCCCATCTGTGTATCCCTTTCTTTTTTTCTTTGCTTTTCTCTTCAGCATCTGAGGAAGTGAGTTGATCTCATGAAAGCTTATGTCCTAAAGCCCTAACTAATTTGCTAATTTTAAAGTGCCATCAGATTCCTTATTTTTGTGCTTAGTGTGTGCTTAATTTTGGAGTAAGCCCCATTCAACTTCCTTTTTTGAGAAATGGGTTTCCCTTGGAAAAGTTGAGTTATGCTTGAGGAAATAGACTTATGCCATCACTATGATGTTTCAAAATAAGGAACGTGTTATGTAGTATAAAATTAAAAAAATGATACTCAGTGGCAACTGGCTAGTCTAGATTTCTCTTATTTTCTTTCTTAATTTGTTTTGTATACTTCAGTGATAATTCTAAACCTAGTTAATTAAACAAGCCATAAGGATTAGCTAAGATGCATATATTTTTTTCTAGCAACATCAGTACAGCAAACAGCTTGGGAATTTCCTTGTCAAATCACACTATACTAAAAAGCATAGAGAGACTCCTGAAGAATGATGCATTGTAAAGTGAATGTTTTAAGTTACTAACCGATTGATCCACTCAGCCATATTCACATCTTCATCTACATCATTTTCTCTCAATAAGCAGTTTTCCATATGATGTTCCATTCTTGCAAGTAGGCCCAGCATCATCACCTTGCGCTGCTTACATTTGAAACATTTTTCTTTTTTACCCAGGAAACTAATTTCTTCAAAATATTCCCTGATACACTGTCACTTGCGTCCAGAAGCCATGACAGTTTTTCTGTGGCAAAAGTGTGGAGGAACATGGAAAGCTGTGTGTGCTCAAAGTTTTCCCTTTTTATTTCCAGTCCACTTTACAGTTCCTTTCTATGATGCCTCTGTCCTTTCCTACATATTCCTCTCTGTCTTAAGACAATGTCTTAACTAACTCCTCTGCTGTGCTTGGCCATGTAAGCACAGAACAAAAATAATCCTATCCAGCTTGTCTGTCTTTGTACATGTTAATTGTTAGTACACTGAAAAACAGAAAATGGAACCCTAGAACTTAAAAGAAGCAAGAGTTAGGATGAATAGGCTAAAGCCATTAATTCATTTTTGAGACTTTAAATGTAGGTATAGCATGTTTGTCATGAGATTTAGTTGTAATTATTATTTTAAATGATACATTTAGTAGTTTATTGTTTTTTAAAAATAAAAAAATCTTAAATTTTTTTTTTAATTTTAAAAAACAATTCTGAATTTTTGTGTTACTTGGATCTGAAATAGGGATGTTAACCATTGTGTTTTTTGTGTAAACGTGTAACTGCTTAAATTATTAGCAATTACATGTTCACACACAGGAGGTGGGCAGGTGGGAGCCAGTGCTCTCGGGCAGCTGGCTTTTAAGCTGGCTCCTCATGAGCACCAATTCCCACCTTCCCTTCCCTCCCCTGCTCAGGGGGAGCCTGTGGTAGCTGGCTCCCCCTGAGCACCAGCTCCTGCCTGCCTCTCCATGTTGCTGCCACTGTGGGAAGCAGCAGGGAGTAGAGGCAGCTCTGTGGGAACTGGAACACATGGGGAGCTGGCTTAAAAGCCAGCTTTCCATGGGCACCAGCTCCCACTTCCCCATTGCTGCCTCTAATAAAGAGGCAGCAAGGGAGTGCATGTGCATGTAGTCATTAGTATTAACCAATAAGACCAGGTTTATTGGTTAATCATTTAAATGACTATACGCTAACATCCCTAATCTGAAGTGAGCTGAACAGATTCCTGGGTTTGCTGTTCTGACTGAAAGATCAGCATTTTAGGCTACTTGTTCTAGTAACTTCTCTGTTCAATGGCTTTTTGTGATGCTTTCAGTACATACTGATTTTTACATATCACGTTAAAAGTCACTTCCCTCAACCTACCACTAAAAAGGATACATTATCACCATCTAGCTTAGTTTTGATGAGACATGTCTTATTACCCAATAAGAAATTTCCCTAAATTATAGTGCTTCATAATACACTATTAAAATTCTTTATTAAACTTTGTAAAAACAATGCAGTGTTGGTAGTTTGAGATTTTACTCCAGAGCTTTTCTATTAAATCATTGCTGAGAAGTGGTCACAAATGTACAACTTTTGTGTCAGTTACAACAAGATGAATTGGCAAAGTTCTACTGTAATTATAATGCACAAATAGATCTTAGAATTCATAAACAGGAGGAAAGAAACTTATCAGAATACATTTATTTTTGTTTTTCCAAGGTCATGGTGACAGCAACAGCCGTAACATTCCAACATTGGTAAAAGATATTAGCAATGTTGGAGAGGTTTCCTGTGGTAGTTCACACACAATAGCTCTATCCAAAGATGGAAGAACCGTATGGTCATTTGGAGGAGGAGATAATGGTATGTAAAACCTAAAATTTTAATAATAGTTAACATAGGTTGTTTGTGATCTGAAATATGAAGAAATATTTCTACATTTTTGAAAAAAATCTGTTGCACTTAAAATATACTGAGTTGTTTATTCATGAAGGAGCTAAAACTGAGGATTAATGAGATGAAGTAAAAAGTTGTTTGTAGATGCAAATATCTTGTGAAATGATGTAAAGATACAGAAAGGAAGCTGATAATTAAGTAAAAGAATTGTTGAGGGGTATAAGAGGACACTGAAGTACATATATTAAGTTGAGGCAAGTCCTTGGAGGATTTTTAAAAAACAAAGATGATATTTGTATGCATTGATTATTTTTTTAACCTTTACATTTCTTTGTGTTAGGAACTTGTAAAACTAAGGTGTGTCTACATTGCTGTGCTTAACTCGAAATAAGCTACTCAAATTGAACTACGTCAATTGTGTAGCTTATTTCAAAATAGGGAGCGTCTACACAGCACTTATTTTGAAATAGAGTACTCTTCCTCCAACTTCCCTTACTACTCGTACAATGAGGGTTACAGGAGTCAGAGTAAAAAGTCCTCCAGCTTGACCGTATTTTGATATTATGTCGAAATAACTGCCTGCTGTGTAGATACGGACTAAATTATTTCGAAATAATGTTGCTGGGTAGATGTACCCTAAAAGGTCTACATGATTTTATCTGATCTTACTGAAATAGTATTGTACACTGATTAGAACACAGGGCTGGGTACACTGATTAGAACACAGGGCTGGGTCTCTAAAGTCATAGTCCTGGTTGTTCTCTGATCTTGTATAAAGAAATGTAAAACTAGAATATTTACCTGGTGTTGCTTGGGTCCTTAACTAAAGTAAGTTTTGTTTTTCTTCATTTAAATCATTGTTCTGGGCTGGGGCTGGAGATGTGGGGTTTAATATGTAGGGTGCCCCAGGGATAAAGGTCAACCCCAATTCTCTGTCACGGCAGCATTTATCCATGACTGCTGCAGCTGCAACAGGCACAGCTGAGAGAGGGATGCATGTCCCCTGGCTGAGAGAGACATACAGACAGCTAAACTCTCTGAAGTAAATAATACATAGTTGTTTCTTTCTCTATCCTCTGCCCTCCCCCCCCCCCCCCCCCC
>JANRFK010000875.1:1140986-1155354 GCA_030068395.1 Apalone spinifera
GGGGGGGGGGGGGGGGTGAAGTGGCCGCTGGCTTCTCCCTGGGGCTGGCCCAGGGCAGTGGAGACGTGTACCCCATTTGGTAGCTTTATCCCGGGAAGAGGCACCCTCCAGCTTTTCCAGGAGCCAGCCTGCTCACTGGCTTGTCCCTGAGGGCCAGCAAGAGCTTTTGCCCTCTTTCCTCCCAGGTGGAGTCTCCCTCTCCCTCCCTCCCTCTGGATCTGCATGCAGCCAAGGACAGAGGAGGGAAAAGGTTTGGGAAAGGGAGGCTACTTACCACATCCTGTGGCAGGCAAGATGAGGAGCCCCAACCCCTGCTGGCCTCTCTTGATGGTGTGGCTGCCCCCCGTTGGTCACTCTGCAATATAGCTTTCCTCTGTGCTCACTGATCCTAGTGGTCACTGAGAGTATCGCGTACCTCTGAACAGCCTCTCCCTTTCCATCTTTTGGGAAACAGTCCCATTCCCAGCATTTCCTGTTTTCCTCGTACTGTACAACCAAGCCACACCTTGCTCTAAGTTAGGATAAGAGGATGCTTCGTTTCAAATTTAGTAGCCCTAGCTCTTACTGTTCTTGAACAAATGGATTCACAGACAGATGCACATTTTTAAAATATATAAATAACTGAGATTCACCCATTGTTTCTGAAACATGTCAGAATTAAATTATGTATGTTTTTAAAAGTATTAATATTGCTGTACATGTCAATACATCTGTGTATGAGAGGTCAGAATCTAGTCTCTTTTGTAGGTGGAGTAATTTTTTTCAGAAGATCAAGGGAAACTAAAATGTGTATCATAGTCTACATTATGGGCTTAAAATCCAATATATTCTTAATCTCTTAAGTGGTGCAGATATTGTAACATTCTTCAGTACAAGTATCCTTTATGTGTTTACAGCCTATATAAGTGATTGCTCTTAGCTTAATTACCATTCCATATTATTCCAGCCATAATATAGTCCATGTACTATGACGTCTTTTGTTTTATTTGTTAATTCTTACACCAAAAATGTTGTGAAGTCAATACACAAATATAAGAATGTTTTAATATTAGAACATTAGACATATTAAATGGAATAAAAATGTATCCTGCCTGCAGATGTGTAGAATAAAAAATGTAAATGTAAAGTTTTTTTTCAAGTTTATTCACTTTTCTCCTGGACCATGAAGTTCTGCTTTTTTTTAATTTGTTTTTGTCACAACTTTTAACTTTTTTTTGATTGAATAGTTGCTGTTATTACCACATGTTTCGGGAAAAGCCAAAATGGGGGTTAGATCTTGCCATCTCTGGACTAAACTGCCAGAAATTCTGCAGGTTAAACCTCTGGTCTGGGATTCTCTGGACCAGAAACATGGATGTTCCTGAAACAGAGAGCCCTAGTCATAGATGTTGCCAGTGGCTGGGAGCTCAGCTGGTCTGACAGCAGGCAGCCTGCAGAGACAATGGCCTGAGGGTAGAGGGCCTGGCTAGCGGTCAGAGCAGGGCTGGGCAAGGAGCCCCGCCATCCAGGAGGTGAGCCTCATTGGCCCTGAAGCCGCTGCTGGCCGAGGCTAAAGAGCCCAGACAGCAAGGATGGAACTCTGCTGGCTGGGAGCAGGGAGCCCAGGTGACCAGGAGGTGAGCCCCTGCGGCTGGGGGTACATAGCCACCTCCAGCTGGGGGCAGAAAATCCTTGTGGCTAGGGGTGCAGAACTGCTGCCACTAGCTTGGGGACAGGGAGCCCCAGGAGCTGGGGATGTGGAGCCGCCACTGGCTGGAGTGGGGCTCTAGCCCAGAGTGGAGCCCCACCGGTGCGCTGGGGAAGGGCATTGGCTGGGCCAGCGACCAAAAGGAGAGCCCGGGGACAGCCCTCCTCTAGTCTGGTAAACTCCCTCCTTTGGGACCGCTCAGGTCCTGCGGGTACTAGACCAGGGGAGCTTGACCTGTAATAGGATTCTTCTCAATGCCATACTCTTACTTTCTCATTGTCTTGATTTGAGCAGCTGAATTTAAGACTGAAGTAGTTACCTTGCCACCTCCTAGTGCAGTGTGTGTGAAAAAATCAGACCAAGAGCAGCTCAGATTGCAGTCAATGCTTAATAGTTGTAGAGCGGTGGTGTCCAGCATGCTAGCCACTAACAATGTGTGGCTATTTGGCTAGTTGAGTGTGACTAGTTGGCTGTGGCAGTAGCCACCCTGGTTCTGGACGGAAACTAGAAATTTTGTTCCACAGACAATTCTGACTTTTTTTTGTGGGGGCTCAAAAGGGAATAGTTCCAAATTGGAATGAAAGCCTAAAACATCCAGTGAAATAGAAAATTTCCTGAATTTTAAAGCAAGACCATTGAACCATTAAATTTTGTCTTTAAGTATATTAAATGTCATAGGCACATATAAATAATTAGTATTTTTATACAAGTCAAAATGAATGAAAATGTGAGGCTGTTGAAATGGAAGATTTTTGTCTCTTTCATGTGGAACATGTTGTCAATGTGAACATGTTTCACAAAACATTTTTTATTTTGGTGAAATTGCATATTTTGATGGAAAACCGTTCTATCAAAAATGTTCAGCCACCTCTATTGATTAATACTCATCCATGGAGTTCTTTTATATTACTTTGATTGTTTGGTGCTGATTAGAGGCTCATGCCCTCCTTAATGAGGAGGGGATAGGTAGGGGAACCTGGATCTTACATTTGACTAGGCTCCAGTAAGTCTTAGGAAGGGTCCAGCACCGAGAAGCACCTTAAGGCTGCATTTCTTGGCCCACTGCTTTACCACCTGCTCTATAGTTTTTTTTTTTGCAGACTGTGGTGGACTGGTAATAAAGATGTATCCAGGCACACCTGTTAGGCTTCTTTTCTCTAGATTAAGGCTATGGTAGCACCTCTTTGTAAAACTCCCAAGGCAGATCTTTCTCCCAGCCTACTCTGCCCTATTGTGAACTCTGACTTCTTTTTAAACTTCCTCCTTCATCTGAAGCATGTCCTGCAGGTACAGCTGGCCTGGGTTGTTTAGGCCTAGTGTTGTTCTTTAACTCTTTCACATCTTGTGCAGGTGTAACCCACACACCTAGTGTGGTTCACTATCTCATGCGGTGGCACCTAGACCTCAGCAACAGATAAGAATAAGAGACCTCTATAGCATGGGCTGAGAGGCAGCTGGCTTTTAGCTCAAAGGGTAGAGGCTCCTATACTGAGCTCTAGAGGTCCCAGGTTCAAATCCACCTGGTGGTGAGGTAGGGTTTATACATCCTGTGACAACTGTTCTTTCACAGAAAATGTTACATGAACTGCTGAGAGCAAAGGGCTAAATCCAGACGACAAATTTCAGGAAAGAATAAAAGACAGACAGCCTTAAAATTATGTGAAGGACTTAAAAATGGACATTAATGTTTGAAGGCTTTTAGAAAAATTCAGAGAAGCTTTTCAGATCACCTTTTAAATTGAAACCTTCCACCCTTCCACAGTTGGATTTTTACACAGGTTGGACTGGCTCCCTTGGGACCTGACAGGTCCTGGACAAGAGTTTTTTGGCCCAGGGATAGTTGGGGATGGGGGCGCCAGCCTCTCCATTGGGCTCCTCTCCCCAGCAACCTGCCACTGCTGCCCTGGCCCCCTGTCTGCTGCAGCCCTCCCAACCCTGCCGGCCCCAGGAGCTCCGGAGGTGGCCTTACAGGTGTTCGTGGCCCTGCCAGCTGTGAACTCTTTCTAGCCCCGCTGGCTGCAGGCTTGACAGTCCCTCCTCCCTGCAGACTCTGGCAGCCCCACCGGCTTCCCAGCTTGGCCAGCTGTGGGCTCTCGTGTCCTGTGTGCTCCACTGCCCTGCTAGCTGGCTCTGCTCCCAGCTGCCGGCAACCTCTGTGCTGGGGCTTTCTAGTCCAGCAACTGGAAAGACCACAGATGTTACTGGACCAGAGAGTCCCAAACCAGAGGTTCCATTTGTATCACTAAAGAGGATTTGAATAAATGATAAATCACAAAATAAGGTGCTAAACAATATACTGGTGGAAAAAACATCAATTAGTATGCTAGGTATGTTTTGAGTAAACATCTACTATAACATCAATGCTTCCTTTACTTAGTAGCAATAAAATTAATTTAAAAATAAATGAAAAACTTCCACAGGGAAACACTAGGTAAATAGAAATCTAAAACACTTCTGATTGGGAAGTTAAATCTTCATGACTGTCATAACTGTGGTTTACTTAAGTCTAATATTAACTTGTGTCTATCTGATAGGCAAACTTGGCCATGGTGATACCAATAGAGTATATAAACCTAAAGTTATAGAAGCTTTACAAGGAATGTTTATTCGCAAAGTATGTGCTGGGAGCCAATCTTCACTTGCCTTGACTTCAACAGGACAGGTAGGCAAAAATATATTTTTACCTGAACAAGAGTTTTGCTATTGAAGAAATGCCTGAGACTATTTAAACTGTATGGTTATTTTGATTAAAATTATGAGAAGTTATTTACATTAAGCCAATTTAAAACCCAAAACAGTCTTAAGTGTTACACAATAGGTATGTAAAATTTTTTATTTTATTTTTGCCCCAAAGATACCAGGAACAAAAGACACAAAAGAGCATGATTTTAATGAGGTCACATCTTTATTAACATTATCTAGAAACTATCTGTAGAGCCTTGAAAATCTGCACATAGCCAATTTATAGCCGTGGGTATCTGCATCCATGGATGTGGATCTGGGTATTTGTGGTTCATTTTTGTGGATTCAGATGCGTATAGAAATGTTGCATCCATACACAGTTCTATCTGACAGTAACTCATCTAGTGCTGTCATCCTTCCTTAAGATCAACAGTGGTACAAACACTGACTAATATGATAACTTATGTTTGACAACTGTGTACTATTACCTTAGTGTACTACTACCTTAGACTTTAGTCCATCCAGTGCTTTGCTGCACATCAGGTTACCTACATTTGCCATCCTTGCCTGTCAACAGCCCTTCACTCCAAATCTTCCCATTTCATATTGAGGTGCTTGATGTCATTCAGAAATGTTTGTTTCCGTGTTGTAGGGAGTCTTCTTTCCTTACATCCTTACTTCCTTTCCCTCCATCCTGGCTTCCATTCAAGGGTGGCATCAAATACCTCAGAGTACTATAGTTGTAGTAATATAGTAAAAGTGCCACATAACATCTTCAGTCTATAGGGAAAAATTCCTAAGGTGGTTATAAACACAGAAAAAGAATGTTTATCTTTACAGACTAGAACTACAATTCATAATTTCTATCTGTATGTACAGGGCTCGACAAATCACAGGCGAGTAGATTTCAGCCGGTCGCCCCGTTCACTGGCAGCACACGCATGCACAATGCGAGTCTTGCGCATGTGCAATGCAGGGCTGGCGAGTAGGTTTTGCTGCCGTTTGTCAAGCCCTGTGTATGTATATGATGTATGTAAATTTGTATATTATAAATGCAAAACACTAAAGGCCCAGTATTGCCAGGATTCTTTCAAAGGGTACTACAGAAAATTGGAACTATTCTATAGAATACTTCATAGTCTTAATGAACATTGTAGCATATATAGTAGTAGATTAGAATACATTGTTTACTTACTGACATCTGGGCCCAGGATTCAGCAGCCATTACTTTCCATGTCAGATAGTAAAGAAAAAGTCTGTGGCCCCAAGGGTCTGGGCCAAACAAAGGCATTTTTTAACACTTATAAATAAATTTTGGCTAAATATTGATTGTTGCATTGTTTGCTAAATTTCAACAGCCATATTTGTCAAAGACCCTTACTAAAATCTCCCTCTATCCCAGTTACTTAGCACGTAATTGCAACTCTTGTAGTATTTATTTTGGTTTGTTCGTAAGCGGGGGTGAAAGTAACTTGAGTTTCTTACACATTCTGTCATGTTGCACTTGTCTTTGTTAAACCTTATGAGATTTCTTTTGGCCCAATCCTCCAATTTGTTTAGGTCATTCTGGACCCTATCCCTCCCCTCCAAAGTATCTGCATATTCCCCTAGCTTAGTGTCATCTGAAAACTTGCTGAGGGTACAATCCATCCCCTCATCAGGTCATAAATGAAGATGTTGCACAGAATCGGTGGCTCCTGGCCAATCATTTTAACTTGCCTGGCTGCCTGCTGCTGAGCACTACAGCCAGCAGGAAGCCCCAGGAGCCAGGCAAGGAGCATGCTGCTCCTCCCCCTGCAACTAAGTGCCCCAGCTAGCTGACTTCTTGCTGAAACATTGCATGTGGGTGCACCATCTTACTATCAGCCGTTTGTAAATAGTATTATGAGGTGTGATTGAATAAAATTTAATCTACAAATGGGAAGGAATTCAGGATTAAATTTACCCACAACAGGATGTTTATACCAAATAGTGTTGGGACTGGACATAGGAGACTTATTTTATATATTTTATATGTTATGATGCTTTCACAGATTATGGTGGTTTGAGATAATTTAATCTCACAATGTTTTTGTTTGTGAATTGCAGTATTGTTAGGCCAAATAATTTGCTGTAGCTTAATGTGTAATATAAGATAATGGAGGAAAATTTAGGGAATGTACATATAAATGGATGGATTGAGCCCAGATTTGTATAGAGTGCATAAATATAACATGCATGAGCATTTACAGGTATAATTGCACAAAGTTACACACTATCTTCTGTTGTTGTCTCTTGACAAATACCAAAAATGCTTTGAAAACTTATGTGTGTGTTTGTGTTTTTAGATATATGCGTGGGGCTGTGGTGCATGCCTAGGCTGTGGTTCTTCAGAAGCTACTGCTCTTAGACCCAAGCTTATTGAAGAGTTGGCTGCTACAAGAATAGTTGATACTTCAATTGGTGACAGCCATTGTTTGGCACTTTCTCATGGTAAAATAAATGATATATAGGTATTTATTATACTCTTTGATTAAAAGACACTGAACCACACATTTTGTTTCCTTCTTTGATTGTCTCTTTAGATAATGAAGTTTATGCTTGGGGTAATAATTCCATGGGACAGTGTGGTCAGGGAAATTCCACTGGTCCCATTACTAAACCAAAGAAAGTAAGTGGTTTAGATGGAATAGCAATTCAACAGATTTCAGCTGGCACTTCTCATAGCCTTGCCTGGACAGCCCTTCCAAGGGACAGGTAAAAGAGTGTGTGTGTGTGTGTGTGTGTGTGTGTGTGTGTGTACAAATTCTTCATTGTGCGTGTGTGTGTGTGTACACACACAAATTCTTCATTGTGCCGTACAATCTTGTAAGGCACATCACAGTATTGCTATCATTGTGCTTATAATGCTTTAAAGATTTTCTGTTCTGACCGTAACAATTACTACGTAATCCCAAGAGGAGGGAAACAAAGCCTGAGTCTGAGCCTGCGTGAGACGAGGGGTGGGAGAGAAGCAGAAGCCTGAACCCTGTCGCCATGACGAGGAGCCTGTAACTTGAGCCCCAATGCCTGGCGCAGAAACTGAAATCTGAGCCCTGCTATCCAGGGCAGTGTAGCTCTGGCACTGGCTCAGGCTTTGGCCTTGGGTTCCTGTAAGTCTAACTCAAACACTGGCAACCCCATTAAAATGGGATCATGACTCAATTTGGGATCCTGACCCAGAGTTTGACAACTACTGATCTAGTCTGACCTTCTGCTTGTCACAGACCAGCAACACTACATAACACCCAGACACTGAACCCAACAACCAAACTAAGACCAAGGTATTACAGCCCACAAGAGACTAAGTTATGTGCCAGGCTAAGTGTAAGATGGGCTGAGCTTCCCCAATGCCTGAGGTCCCTGCAATAGCAGGGAATGAAGTGAGAAAAACCAGACCATTTCAGCAGGGGCTCCGCTGCCATGGGATGCAATGATATTGTCCTTGACATGACAGCCATATTAACTTATTGTAATTGATAATTTATTATGTGGGTAGTTGCATGTTTTACATGTTCATTTATTTCAGTGTACTTCATGTATTTCTTATGTTTGATTCCAGACAAGTTGTTGCATGGCACAGACCCTATTGTGTAGACCTTGAAGAAAGTACCTTCTCCCATCTCCGGTCCTTTCTTGAGCGGTACTGTGATAAAATTAACAGCGAGATTCCCCCTCTTCCTTTCCCTTCATCAAGGTATCTATACGGGATATGCATGTTTAGTTTCGTTGTATATTTTTTCTTTGCTAGAGTAATGGTGTATGTTTTTGTGATTTGTTTTTTATTTTTAATAGTAAGGTTTAAGATTTTAGTTTCCTGCGTTAAGTAGCCTTTGAAAATCGAACTCCTCTTCTTTAAATGATTGTACCTGTGCATTCCACTCTTGCGGGGGAGGGGAGGGTACACGCCAGGAACAGTTGTTAGAACAACAAGAAGTCCTGTGGCACCTTATAGACTAATAGGTGTCATAGGACTTCTCATTGTTCTTGCAGATTCAGACTAACACCCCTACCCCCTGATACTTGTCACGAGGAACAGTTGTTGTTGTTTTTTCCCCCCCTCAATGGCACCCAGAATGGCATCTTGTATGCCTTGTGCTGCAGTAGGCCATTGCATTCAGGGAGGGACCCCCACAGTTCCTTCTTACTGCCTCTGATGGTAGTTTTAATCTGTTGGCCTTGCTTTAGTAAGTGCTCTCAGCTGTTTTTCTTCTTTATAATTACACGTTTCTATAGTTATTGGGTTTAGTTAGTATTTGAGTTAATTTATTCTCGGTTCCCTAAATTTGGGGCCCCGTTAGTGGTACCAAGGAATGCCTTGGTCTCTGGGCATGTCTGTCATGCTTTAAGCCCATGCCTGTGAGCAACCTGCATTCTAGTTTGAAGTGCTTGGGTGAGTCTTAGATTAGAGTTCAGAGCTAAATTTGCAAGAACTTCAAGCTTAAGAAAGATGAAGAGGCCAGACTGCAGTTTCTTTTGATGGTGGCTTTTCTGAGACCACCTTCAGAGCGTTCGCAGTCTGAGATGATACCGAGAACTTCAGCATCTGTGAGACAAGCACCTGTGCTCTGTCTGAGTCCTAGCATTGATCTTCGTCACGGTGCTGAGGAAAAAGTAAAAGGCATTGCTGGAAGAGACCAATCTCTTTTCCTTAGTCTTTAAAGAAAGGGAACAGAGTGTTGAATAGAGTGCAGTTAAAATCATCCCCTTTTTGGATCCAGCATACTGGTATACTGCCCTTGACTTGAAGGAAGTGTACCTTCCACATTGCAATTTATCGGCGCCACAGAAAATGTCTCAGATTTGTAGTGAACAACATGCACTACCAATTTACCATCTTTCCATATGGCCTGTAAACAGTGCCACTTTACCAAGTGCATATCCGTCCACATCACGTTTTTGTACAGACACTGGGTACCAGTGTTTCCAGATCTTGATGACTGGCTCATCAAAGACTGATCCAAGACTCAGATGGAAGCCCATGTAAAATTTATCAGAGCCGTAATTGACAACTTAGGTGGTCTCCTCAATGAGGTGAAATTCGCTCTGTAAGATGATAGAGTTTATCAGGGTGGCACTGAACTCGACCCAAGTGAGGGCATATCTCCCAGAAATGAGAATTCATGCCCTGTCCACTATTATTCAGGGCTTCAAACAATTCCCCACTACCACAACATGGAACTGCCTGAAACTTCTGGGACATGCGGTGTCATATACATACATGGCACAACATGCTAGACTCAAATCTCTTCGGTCATAGTTGGCATCAGTAAATGGCCCAGCCTGGGACAAACTGTACAGACTTGAGACACTACTTTCCCCAGTGTTCGATGACTCCTTGTGATGGCTGAACCAGCAGGAGTCCCCTTTGCTGCGCCTTAACACTCTTGGACATTAATGATGGACTTGTCAGATTTGGCATGGGGAGCTCATCTAGGGCACCTCATGACTCAAGGTCTTTGGTCCCAAGCAGACTTGGTTCTCAACATCCACATCAGAGAGCTGAGGATGGTATGGCTGGCGTGTCGGGCCTTCCAAACACACTTAACTGGGGACTGTGTATCGTTGTGTTGTTCAGCACACAAACTATGTTCTGTATCAACAAACAGGTGTACATGCTCCTCTCTTATGCCAGGAAGCCCTCACACTCTGGGACATCTTTGTAGAACATTCTGTATACCTGCAAGCTTCATATCTCCCAAGAGTACAGAACAAGCTAGTCTCAGCAAGTCACTTCACATTCACAAGTGGTCTCTTCACCTGGATGTCACACAATCAGCCTTCCAGAGGTGGAGTTTTTCCCAGATAGACCTATTCACCACACGATACAAGAAGTGCCAGAGGGATCAAACACAAGTCATTTTGATAGTACCATTCTGGCTCTGCCAACACTGGTACACCTTCCTTTCTGGATATGTCACTGGAGACCACGGTCGCTTACAGCATCCAAACCTTAAGTTGCTGTACTTCACAGCATTGAAACTCCATGGCTAAACCCATTGGAGTTCTCATGATTTGACTAGGTTAGACAAGTCCACCTTGGCAGCAGGAAATCCTTCACGAGAGCCACCAACATCAAGTGAAAGAGATTTTCAGTCTGGTCAGTGCAACCCCAGGTTTACCCTCATGCTGCAAATTCTGGACTACCTCTTTCAGCTCAAACAGTAAGGGCTTTCAGCCTCTAATATCTCTAACCGCACATGGCTGCTTGGTATTTGTGAATCCCATAGTCAGCTGGTTCTTAAAAGGTCTTGACAGACTGCCCTCTTGTCTGCCAACCCATCCCCACCTGGGACCTCAGTGTAGTCCTTTCTAAGATGATGGGACCACCATTGAATCATTGGCCACATACTCCCTGCTCTACTTTTCTAACAAGGTAGCATTCCTGGTGGCAGAAACTATGGGCAGGAAGGTATCTGAGCTTAGGGCCCTAATATCAGAACCCCCCTCCCCCCCAATACTGTATTCTGTAAGGACTAGGTGCAGCTTTAACTACACCCTGCCTTCATCCTAAGATAGTGTTGTGTTTCCACATGAACTAGGGCATTTTCTTCCTAATCTTCCACCCGAAGCTGCACTCTAATGCTTGGGAACAGAGACTCTACTCCCTCAACGTTCATAGGGTACTGGCTTTTTACACTGAGAGAACAAAACCATTCAGATAGTCGTTATAGTTGTTTGTAGCAGTGGTGGACAGAATGAAAAGTCAGCTAGTATCTCAACACATCTTGTCGTGGATAGCATCTTGTGTCCAGGAATGCTATAACCTCGCAGAAGTGCCTCTACTTCCCCTCACTGCACACTCCACTAGGAAATAAAAAACATAGAATCACAGTTTACAGTTGAAAGACCTCAGAAGGCCATTGAGTCCAAACCCCTGCTCAAAAGAAGACCAACTCTAATTCAAGGCAGGGCTTTGTCAAGCCTGGCCTTAAAAACCTATAAGGATGGAGATTCTACCATCTCCCTATCTAACCCATTCCAGTCGTTCAGCACCCTCCTGGTGAAATAGATTTTCTTAGTATCCAACCTAGACCTCCCCCACTGCATTTGAGACCACTGTTCCTTATTCTGTTTTTTGCCACCACTGAGAATACCTTTGGAATGCCCCTTCTGGTAGTTGAAAGCTGCTGTCAAATCCCCCCCTTCATTCTTCTCTTCTTTAGACTAAATAAGCCCAGTTCCCTCAGCCTCTCCTCATTAGTCATATGCTCCAGCCCCTTAATCACTTTTGTCGCTCTTTGCTGGGCTCTCCAATTTGGCCACATTCTTTATGGGCTGGGCGGAAGGACATGCCAAAAACTAGATGCAGTACTCCAGATGTGACCTCACAAGGGACGAATAGAGGAGACTTGTGGCAATGCTCCTACTAATGCAGCCCAATAGCCTTCTTGGGCTAATGTTAGCCTTCAGTTTCTCATCTACTGTAATCCCCCAGTCCTTTACTACACAAAAAACAGTTACTCACCATCTTGTAACCATTGTTCTTCACGAGGTGGTGTTAATGTCTGTTCCAATCAGGTGTGTGCGTGCGCATATGTACAGTAGCAGGAAGATTTTTTTTCTCCCCGGCAGCTACCCATAGGTTTGGCCTGGGCACTCCCTGGAGTTCTTTAATGAGTAGTGCCCCCGAGGGTGCTCCACTCAAGGTGCTGGACTTGTCCCGGCGCCGCAAACTGGAGAATCTTCACTAGCAGTAGCCCTGCCAGACCGCACATGCATGGCTGCTGCCTCGCACCGTACAGTTGAGCACAGTCCGGCCTTGTCAGTTTCCTTTCAAACATCCGCGGCCGCAAACTGAGTTAGGAGATTTGTTCTCCTGTCTGAGGAGAACGGGAGATTAGTTTTAGAAATATAGTCTTGTCACTTAATAGGTTTAGTGTTAGGGTAGTTGTTTTTCTTAAGTTATCGTTCTATTCAATTAAAAAAAAAAATTTCTCATCCTAGTTTTAAGTTGTCAGTAGCCAAAGTAAAACAGGATAGAAGATTATGCCAGGATCACCCGGCTTTAAGAAATGCACCCAGTGCCAGGATGCCATGCCGGCATCAGATGGGCACTTGGGGGTGCATCAAATGCCTCGGAGACGGACGTGTCCTGCTGAAATACACTCACTGCACTAAATTAATCGTGTGTGCCATGCGCGACCGGGAGTTGAGGCTGAGGGTGCTTTTAGTCAATAAAACCCTTCAGGCCCCCAAAATGACCGAGCCGTCCTCCGCTGCTGCAGGGACGCATAAGGCTCGTCCACTGGCTCAAGAGCCTCCCCACAGGACCTCTAAGACCTCTAAGAGCCTCCCCACAGGACCCCACAGGACCTCTAAGACCTCTAAGGGTGTGTGTGGGAGACAGACCAGGCACCTCTAGCGTCCTGCCGAGGCATTCCGTTGAGAAGACAGGCAAGGGCTGCAGCTCTTCAGCCCTAAGTTTTGCCTGCACCAAGGTCCCAATAATGACACCTGGCAAAGGGCTGCGGGCTGAGTCGGCACCGGCAACGGCTCCAACAGCTGTTGCGCAGCTGGCAATGGCGCCCTGGCACCGGCTTACCCGGCGCATGCGTGGACGAGCGCAACTGTACCGGCACCCACAGCAGTGGTGCTGGTGACTTCACCCCCACTCTCCTCGATGCTAGAGGCACCGACACTGGCATTGGTGCCACAGGCAGACACCGTCACTCCACAGCCCTAGGCACCAGCATTGCCTCCTCCGGTCCTGCAACTCACTACTCCAGTGGCACCAGTGCTTCAGCTGAACTACAGCCAGTCTATGGAGACTGCTTCATTACCAGCCAGCCCATTGCAGAATGCACCGTCTTCCTTTCTCAACTGCTCCGTGCCAACCAAGGCACAGCGCAAGTCAGGACGAGTCCGAACACTGTCTCTTACCCCAGACGGTGCTGTGTTTTCTCCTGGACCCTTGTCACTGACTTTGTCTTACTCTGGCAGCCATCACCGCATTTCTCGTTATACCTCGACCAGAGACCGTTACTACAGGTCACCTCGTTGCTTACCATCACGACAGTATTATCGAGCGCACTATTCTCGATCTCCCTCCTGCTACTCCATGAGATCTTTCACCAAGGTCTTCAAGACCCTCAGGATATTCACGTCGATACGGAACACTAAGAGGGTATTCTCTAAGATGCTCCCCGGGTTCATACCATCACAGACAGTATTATGACCGTTACTATGACGATCGCCCTTCCTCATTCGGCAGGAGATACCTGGGTTCACGATCCCCACATTCCAGTTGACCAGAGTCTCTACGTCATGCACCGTTAGAATCCCCCCCTCCCCCTTCTGCAGCTCCACCAACTCCTGCGGAGGACACTGCCTCAATCCATGCCCAGGAGGAACAGCAGGACAACAACACTCCACACCAAGACCAATAGAGACCTAATTCTCCTGCCAATCGCTCTTCTTCATTGCCAGATGACGCAGTAGTTCCCAGTGATTTGTCTCCCATGGAAGATCATAAGCAGTTTCAGGAGCTCTTTAAGAGAGTTGCTCAGTCCCAGGAGAGTTCAACGACGGATGTGCAGCAGAAACAAACACGGTTTGCTGAAGAATTTGCAACCTTCCCAGAAATCCAAGCTGGCGTTTCCCTTTGAGGCCATCTTGGAGGTTGCCAACGACATCTGGCAGACTCCAGCTACATCGTTACCAACCAACAAATGGTCGGATAAGAAATATTTCATAAGCCAGAAGGGTATGGAGTTCTTGTTTACCCACCCCAAGCCCAACTCCCTTGTTATGGATGCCGCACAACAGAAGGTGAAAATGACACATGCCAAAAACACCTCGAATGACAAGGAGGCTAAGTGTCTCGACATTTTAGGTAGGAAAGTGTATTCTGCCGCTTCAGCTCTGAGTGTCTAATTACGCGGCGTAACTAGCGAATCATGATTTCTACAACCATTCGAAACCATTCGAAAGAGATCTTGGAGTTATTGTGGATAGTTCCCTGAAAACTTCCACACAGTG
>JANRFK010000875.1:1166516-1179981 GCA_030068395.1 Apalone spinifera
AGGGATCCGATGTAAGTTGGATCCATGTAACCCGGGGACTGCCTGTATATAGTGTTTTAAATATATAAACAGAAAATTTAATATGATAAAGACTTTTATTAGAGAGAGATCACCAGGGATGAATTTAATCCATTTTGCAAATTGATTTTTGGCAATTGATTTGAACACCCATAACATTTTTGTGATTAAAAATACCTTGCTAAATTCTGTGTTCAGTCTTTTATGCTTTACTTACTTTAATACACCAAAGCAAAGAATTTCATAACTTACTCCTTGCGAAATAACTAATGTTACTATAGTCAGAGAGGTAGCCGTGTTAGTCTGATCTTGGTCAAAAAAGCAGTATGTAGCACTTTAACGACTAACAAGATAGTTTGCAGTTTTGCAAGAATATATCCTTTAGTCACCATTAACTTTAAAGTTTTTTCTGAGAAAACAGGATTTCAACTCGGAAAACATAGTAACATTTAAAAAAGCAGTCATGTAGCACTTTAAAGCTCATCACCTAATAAACTAACAAACAAGGAAATTTCAAGAGGACATTGGTAGTCTTGTGGATGCAACTCTCCCAAGTGTTCACTGTACTAAAGTTTTGATTCAAAACTACTGAAGTCAGTGGGAAGACACTCAATCAATTGATGAGAATATCACACTCCATTTTCAGTTCCATAAAAAAACATCTTCAGTGCACAAGCCTTCATTTTGATTTTTTTCAATGTTACTTTTATAGATAGCCATCTTAAATCAGTGTTGGGCCCTAGTCCTGAAATAAAATGTGGTTGTTAGCTCCTTATACAAAATTCATTTCAGGATGTGGGCCTAAGATGGGGAGGGAAATTTCATCCTCCTCGCTGCACGCTGAATAATTAGGCTAAGGTGCTTTTAGCTTTCATGATTCTTCTGATCTCAGGTTTCATATCATTTATTTTATTTGTGTGAGTAGCATCTTAACAAATGCACAAAATTGTCCTTTTGTTCCAGGTGCATATGATAACATCAAAAAAAAATCTAACTACAACCAACAACTAACCCGTCAACAAACTCCTAACATAGTGTCATTGCCCTTAAAATATTACCCATCTCCCTGAATGCCTTGCACGGTCCTTTTATAACAGAGACCTGGGTTATTCTGGTTCAGAGTTGGGAATAAGTTCCATATTGAGCTCCTGAGATGGTTCCAAATGGTGGCAGTAAGGCTCTTAGGAGAGAGGCCATGGAGACTGTTTCTTCTGTCCTTAGCAGCTAGGACCCAAGCCATTTAGGACTTTGTAGGTCAAAACTTTTAAAAAAGATTTTATTATTATTATGTTCTCCCTATAAATCAGTAAGCATCCAGAATTGAACAGGGGTAGTTTGTCACGGACTTCTGGTGAGAGAGACTGATTACCAACTGTGACACAACTTTCTATTTTAGCTTGAAATTTAAAATGGTCCTGTTGTATAATTTTTGGACTCCGTCATGGCACTGATTCTGTAGTTTTTCTATTCTGAAAAAAGTAAGCTGGTCTGAAATTTCAGCATTAGCTCACTTTTTAAAATGTTTCCTCTGCTGAAGTTAGAATCGTTTTGAACAAATAATCTAGAAACAAATCACTCATGAGTTGTTCATTAAATTTTGAGACTAAATACTTTGGTCTGAAAATGTTAAAGGGTGGAATTTTGGTCCTGTTTTCAGTGTAGTTTTACTATACAGCAATTAGGAGCACCGCTGTCATTTGAGCCAGATGTAGGTGTTGCTGTGTACATTGATAAAAATAAAGTCTCTGCTCTTAACAGCTTAAAAACACAGAGGTTAAAGATGCTATATGTTAGGATGAGGGTTTTGTCCTACTTCTTATACACATAAAACTACTCTTCCAGCCTTTGGTAGTTCTAGCAAAAGAGAGACCTATCATACCAATTTGTGTTAATATTTGTAGTGGTTTACTGTTTATCAAGAACTAGAAAGAGAGTGAGTAATTTGCACTTACATTTGGGCTCAATCCGGGTTTGAATGTGTGTCCTTAGAAAATAAGAAAAGTTAGTGCTCTAATCTAATTTACTTTAAAACTGTCGTGTGTTTGTTTTTGATACCTAATTAAAAGGGGCAGAGTTTTGCTGTCTTACAGCTAAATCTCTGCTCTGACAGTTTATACCAGTGTAACTGAATAGAACTTAACTTTCACTATTATCTCCAGAAAGCTGATTAATTCCAGAACCCTATATGAGCAATAGAAGTTGAATTGTCATCTCCTCTAGCATAGGCTCACCATATTACTGCAGCTGTTAACATGAACATTGTGCTAAATTATATTATGTGGCTATGTTAAGTATTCTTGATTTAAATCATGGTAACTTTTTGTAAAAATTCCATTATGTTGATAGTTTCTATTTTAAAATAATTTGTGTTTTCTCCCTCTCTTCTTTCATGGTAGGTTGTAATTGAGACTCTGTCAGTTGGTGCAACTATGCTACTGCCTCCATTACGAGAGAGAATGGAGTTGCTGCATTCTCTTCTACCACAAGGCCCTGATAGATGGGAGAGCTTATCAAAAGGGCAGGTAAGGCCTTGTAAAATTGTATGTCCGCCTTTGAAAGTCACAGTGGCCACTTCTGATCTTATAATCTAGTTTGTGCTATATATGTTCACCTATATTAGAATATGCACCTTCAGCACTTTGAAGGTCAATTATTGTTGAGCGCAATCTATTTTAACAAATCTGAATAATGTAAGCTAAAAATCTTATGTTGCCAGTGCCCTAACTCTTTTTTCAAAAATAAGGAAAAGTGCTCGAATTAGATCTTGTGGTTTTGCACTAAAAATCAGAATACTCATATAATGCTTATAGATGATAGATTTTACAGCACTTTCCAAAAGTGGATGGCTTGCCCAGTGTCCTACATCAAGTCAACTGTAGAATTAGGAATGCAATACAAATTTTAACCCCGAACCCTGTGTGCAGTCCATGAGCCTAGATCATAGCTGTTCAGTATGTGGGGATGGCTATTCTTCCCCATAATGCTTATAATCCAAATCCCATTGGTCATGAATTTGTACATTCATTAGTGAAAGGCATGAGCATATTCTATGGTAGTATTCTGGAATAGAATGTACATTAGGCCAGGTTTTCTGCATACCTTTCCTTTCTTGCTTCTGGGAAAAAATAGTCCTGGTGAGTCACTGCTGGGCAGCAGAGTTATATTTATTATTATTTATTATTTATTTATATTACTGTAGTGCCTAAGAGCCTTAGTCCTAGACCAAGACCTCATTGTTTGAGTTGTGTCTGTAGAGTGCCTAAAAGACCTTTCCCTGGTTTGAAATGAATGGGAATTGTGGGCCTTCAGTATTTGAGCTGAACCCAAAATAACATTGGGCAAATATTCAGATCCATTCATATAGGATAATCCTGTCCTTTAAGCTTGCATACTATGGCGTATACAATGTACTAAAGTAATGTCAGTATTAGGAGTATGAATCCTAAATAAAAGGAAGATTGTTTCTCAAAATATAGTATACTAGAGCCAGCACAAACTAGATTATAAGATCAGAACCAGCCATAATGACCATCTAGTCTGACCTCCTGCAGAGCTTTTGCAACTCTTTATAATTTAACTCATCTCTGTTAATTGATACTCATTACAAGGCATACTACGAAGCTGCTACATGGAGCATCTCCGAATAAGGGCATTAGGTTAGGTTTAAAGGATTTCATAAGTACACCCATGTTAGTGTACTTTTGTTAATACAGCTGTCATTTTTAGCTCAAATGAATTAAAATTCAAGTATGAAATTTATCAAAAGGTATATGGAAGCATGGTACATGTTAAGATATACAGTCAGAAGAGAGAATCTTGGCTAGATTTAAATATAGGCAGTTCAGTGGGCAGTTTTATCTTTCAAAAGGCTGCACTGAATCAAGTGAATCATCTATAACAAGTTGGATGTTATAGACAAACTAAAAGGATGGGCATGCAGTCTGAATACCTAATTTATTAATGCATTAAGAATCATACAAAATTCTGTGCGATCCATTTCCATCATGCTGAGATGACAACAAGAATATTTAACAACATAACTGTTGGTTATGCCCAGAAACTGTCTGCTACTGGGTAGGCAGTTACCAAAAGTACAGTAGTATGGTCTATAGATTAAAAGATTATTACATTCCAAATTGCATGACATGAGCAATATACTATATACTCAATATACGATATATGTTGCAGTGAAAACTGATTAAAAACAAAATTATTCTTTAGTCTGGCTTTTATAAAACTCTTGTCTACCTAGAAAGAAACCACAATACAACGTTGGAAAAGGTTGGCCATAGGTTACTCAAAGTTGCTTTTTTCACCCTTTTCCGTGAAGTTGTGTGCTCTCATCTGTGGTTTGAATCATTCACGTGAACCTCTATACCTTACAGTTACTATAAGTGCTATAAATAATAAAAATGTACTGAACTTTTTCTACTAGAGCTTCATTTACAGTGTTGTTTTGCTATGTCATTATGAAGAATATTGGGAATTTGTTAGACATAGTTATTACATTTCTGAAGATTGATACGTTAGAGACTAATTGGAATTGGAAAGGATCTTTAGTCTGAACTTGGAATAGGCAATAGGGCCTCCTTATGTACCCCAAACCTCTGCCCCAGTTCAGACCCCATCCTGAACCCCTAACTTCTCATTTTGGCTCCATCTCTGAGCCTGCATGCCCAGCTGGAGCCCTTATCTCTTTTCACACCCCATCCCCAGTTTCATGAGCATTCATGGCTCTTCATACAATTTCTATACTGTGATGTTGTCCTCTGGTCAAAAAGTTTGCCCATCCTTGATCTAGTGTCTATCTTGGAAAATCTGCGGTGGATACTAGTCATTATACTTTAAACCGTTAAAGCATCAGGAAATTTTTCTAACATTTTAAGATCATTACTTTGTTGTCTAACTAGAACAATTTTTTTCTATGTAATTATTTCCTTTAGAGAATGCAATTGGATATTATTCTGACAAGTTTACAAGATCATACCCATGTAGCCTCACTGCTTGGTTATAGTTCACCATCTGATGCAGCAGAAGTTTCTTCATTATGTGTTGGCTATGGAAACCTCTCTGATCAAACATACGGTGTCCAGAGTAGCCATCCAGATACTCATCTAGCTGAAATTTTAATGAAGACTTTGCTGAGAAATTTAGGTTTTTACACGGTATGTTTAGAGTTTTTAAAATTTTTATAGTAATAGTCAAGTTGTTTTAAAAAAAAAATCTCTTTAACTTGGGTAAAATAATGTTCCTCCTTTAACATTTGTTCTCAAGAGATCTGCAATAGGAATCTGCAACCAGCCTCATTCCCTACCCCTGGTCTCCATAGCCCCAGCAGAACTAAAACTATTTTATTATCTCTAATACTAAAGGTCCAATATTATTGTTGTCATAGTTTACTATTGTATTTGTCTTTTGTTTATATATGGATGCTTCCAGATTCAGGATGGTGTCCCAGGCAAATGAAAAGAGCTCATAAACACTTTCCTTAGGTTTGTGAGAGCCATTGGTTTCTGCTGCACCCTTCTATGCAGCCTACCAGCCAAGAAGCTCCTGTCCCCAGACTAGCCACTCACAAAGAGGTGGGAGAGAAGAGATGGGTAATCCTTGAAAGATTCATGGGTGTTCTTTCCCCTGCTCCATCAGACAGACTTTCTACCTTTGAGACTACAGGGTGGACAGGTGTCTTTAAGGGCCTTCCTCAGAGGGCTTATCTAGATGGAGAGTTAGTGCATGCCAAGGTATGGTACAAATCTGCAGCGAAGGAGTGTGTTGTATGTGTGGACACTGGTACCACGTGGACAATTAATGCACAGAATGCTCAAGCTATAGATTTACACCCTTGCTTGCTGTGCAAGTCCCCTGCCCTGAAGAATCCCGAGCAATGCAAGATAAATTATAATATTATAATATTTGAAAACATACAATGAATGATTATTGCTTTTGTCTAATTAGGATCAAGCCTTTGGAGAATTGGAAAAGAATAGTGATAAGTTTTTACTGGGGACATCATCATCTGAAAACAGCCAACCTGCTCATCTTCATGAGTTGTTGTGTTCACTGCAGAAACAATTGCTGGCTTATTGTCATATCAACAGTGTTAGTGAGGTACATGGTTTTTTGGTCATACCTTCTGGAAATATAATATGACTCCTCTTCAGTGTGTGAGCATCTTTATAGGATAAGATTAGAATGTGTATTTGAAAGTTAGTTTAATATGTGATACAACCTTCTAAAGTACATTTGCATTATTTTGTTATAAGTAGTTTCTCTTGTTTCCAGAATTCTAGCAGTGTGGCACTGCTGCATAAACATCTCCAGCTTTTACTGCCTCATGCTACAGATATCTATTCACGTTCTGCAACTCTTCTTAAGGAAAGTTCTTGGAATGGCAGTGTTGGGGAAAAACTAAGAGGTATATATTGCTAACAAAATAAAATTTAAATAGATACCACACACTTGAAATATACTAATTAAAAAAGCTTAAAGTAACTTGCGATACCACAACAACTTCAGGGTTCCCTTCACAATTCATATTTGTTTATATTCCAATACATTTAAAATGCTTTTTTGGACCTTGTTACTGGAGCAGGCAAAACCAGCTTAAACGTAAAATTGACAGATTGCAGATACAGCAGTCAAACTGATTGTACATATGATAGGATATTGTATGTTAAGTAAACACGGAGATAAAGTGAAGGGTAATTTTTATGGGCTAGTTACCTTTAGTTATGCTAGTTGTAGTGGTCACAACAGTTGACAAGTTTAAAAATATTATTATAAAGTGGTGTATCTTAAAGAAAACCACCAACACAGGTACATTTTGGATTAAGATTTTACATGCAGCATAGTTTTCTGTAAACATAATAAAATATGCTTTAGAAAAACACTTTTAAGGTTATTTTCACAGGACATTTTACTATTTCACATAATATAGAATATTTAGACTTTTTTAAAGACAATTGGAATATTTTTCTTACCAAAGCAATTTAAATACGAAAGGACGATCTTGAATTATTTAATATTTAAAGACATTTTAGATCCTGAATTTAAAAAGCAAAGTCATTTGTTTGATACAAACACACATGACCTTCTTCTTTTGCTTGTAGATGTAATTTACGTATCTGCAGCTGGCAGTATGCTGTGCCAGATTGTTAACTCACTGCTGTTACTGCCTGTGTCCGTGGCTCGGCCTTTATTGAGTTATCTGCTAGATCTGCTGCCACCCCTTGATCGCCTTAATAGACTGTTGCCCGCTGCTGCACTATTAGAAGATCAGGAATTACAGTGGCCGCTTCATGGTAAGTCCATTTCCTTCTTTTTCACATGAAAAATGTTAAAGTGAGAATAGAATAGGTAACTATGATCTGTAAATTGGAAATTGTTTGTGTCCTTTTAATCTCATATATCTCTGTACCTTATACTCTTTAAAGCTTAACATACCTTGCTGTAAATTTTTTTGAACTATAAATAAATTGCTTGTTCCTGTGTATCTATAATTCCTTTTTCTTCAGTGGGTGTGTGAGGTACCCAAGGAATTCAGGATTAGGCCCAAAATACTCTGTCATGCATGGAAGTGTTTTGCTTTTGTTGTAAAATATTATTTCTCGTGTGCTTTTATATAGAATACTACCAAGACTTTCAAATATTATTAATGCTTTCTGGTATGGAGCATGATAAAAATAACTAACTTTTTACTGAATGAATACAGTCAAATATTTATACTCCTTCCAAAATATAAAATGGCGGAAATAGCAGGAGTTTGGGGATGAGGAATTGTTAGTTATTTGCAAGTCATTGAGTTATATGACAATGCAGAGCCGTAACAAAAACGAGGCGAGTGAGGCACTTTCCTTGGGCACATAGCTGAGGGGGCACAGAAAAGACAGGTACTATGCTGTCTTTGCTTGTGCCTCGCGCCACATCAGCATCCCTGCCTGCGCGAGGACAGTCTTGCCTCAGGCGCTAAATTAGCTATTTACGACTCTGAAAAAACGTTTACTGCTTTTTGGAGAAATGCTATTTGCAACATGTGACAAGTTTTGCTAAAGCATTTTTTGAAATAAATTGTGAATAATAGAATATGGGACAAAGTTGTAGGAAGCAGTGGAATCATAATTTGTATTGGTTCAGCAGACAACTTTGTGGAAGCAAATTCATTCACATATGGGGGAGACGATGACATGGATACAATATTTTTTTTTAAATGTCTCAAACACACAAAATGTCTTCACAATAAACACCCCAAAAGTAATTCTCAGAAGAGTATCTTCTGAACTGTGTTAAGGTAAATAAAGTGGCTAAGGAGCAAAAGGAGTTTTATCGCTACTTTGAAATTAGTTACTTACAAATTGGAAGGCCATTATGAAACAGATTTACTAGTGGAATTCAAAAAGGCTTTTGTACCGGCACTCACTAGAATCCGACCCCAAAATTCTGAAGTGCATAATTGAAAAGATGATAGTAAAGCTACAGTACAGTAATTCCTCTTTTAACAGGTGCCCACTTAACACATTTTCGCAATAGCATGATTTTTTTTTTTTTTTTTTTTTTTTTTTTTTAAGGGATTGTTTTTTGAATTACACGACCGTCCCCGGAATAACACGATTTCCCCAGCCGGCCCATTGCCAGTGGCTGTGCGGGGCTTCCCCTGCCTCCTTGCAAAGCTGCCGAGGGTTCGCCGCTCGCCGTGCTGTTCTCTGGTGACACCCCCTCGCCAGATGCAGTGCGGGTCCCGGCAGACCTGTCACGGGCAAACTCCCAACCCAATCCCCCTCCCCTCTCCTCTCCTCACCTTCCCCAGAGCCAAACACCTCCCCTCCCTGCTGTAACCCAGTCCTCTTTTTCTCCTAACCTTATGTCCCAGTCCCAAAAGACACCACTGCTTGAAACTCAACCTCCACCTTTTCCATTATTTTCAATGGGAAAATTGACCCTGTATGACAAGTTTTCACTTAACCCGATCATTTTCTGAAACATATCTATAGTGTCAAATGAGGAATTACTGTATTTTGAACCAACTTTCCTATGCAAAGAAGGTTGGGGATAAGGTAATTGGATAGATCCAAAGAGAATGATCAAATCTAAAATATTTGCCTCCCAATAAGTTACCTGAGGACAATATATGTATGCCCTTTATCAAAGAAATAAATTGTCAGATTATTGAATTTTGTACCAGTCTGTTTTCAGAATTGAAAATTAAATCCATTTTGAATAATTATTTATAATGCTTTAGGCGGACCTGAACTAATTGATCCTGCTGGAGTGCCCTTACCACAACCTGCTCAATCTTGGGTATGGCTTGTTGATCTAGAGAGAACTGTTGCTCTACTTATTGGGCGCTGTCTTGGTGGAATGCTTCAGGGATCCCACATTTCCTCTGAGGAACAAGATACAGCCTATTGGTTAAAAACGCCACTGTTCAGTGATGGAATGGAAATGGACATGCCTCATTTAGGTAATTTGTTTAATTGTTAAATGTAAACTTCCTGTATGTAGGTTTTTATAAATTTTCATGATTGCTGTTTAAAAATTGCCACACTTTTGAACCAGTATATTGCTATCCTCTTAAACTTTTGGAGATGCTAGAAGAATAGACAGGAGGAGATCTAGATCTTTGCTTTCCAGCCTTCATGAAAATTTTTTTAGCTGTCTTGAAGTCCCTCCCAGAGATTTTTAGCAATATTAGGAATCCCTATGTAGGTGATGCAATTTTAATTAGCGTTTCAGTTACACTTGGTTTAAGTAGCCTTGAGAAATACTTGTTCTTAAAATAGTGGTAGACCCTAACACCATGTTAGTAGGATGATTTTGGCTAGAAGAAGCAAATCACATCATGTGTATTCCTGGGAGTGGGTGGAAAGGAGGAAGAAAAGAATAAAATTCGCAAATAGTTACCATTTTGCGTTCTAAACTATTGACATTTTTCCACCAGTTAAGCTCTGTACATTTATTCTTTTGTTATAATATATTAAATTGCCTAGACACTTAGTAAGATTTGATGTAATGTGGAATCCTTTATATTTCATTTAGGAAATAATTGATATTTATTTTTGGTATACCTTCCCTCCCTTTAAGGAGATCCTAACTAAATAAGCATAAATGACATTTCACCCAAAATATAGTAAATCATTAGGCTCAGTTCTGAAATGTCTAAACAGGTTCAGGAAGATCTTTGTTATATGGTTTGCCATTTAAACATTGATGTATTCATCTTAACATGAATAAGTAGAAAATTGGATGTTTACAAGTAAATCTAAATTGTAGCATATCATAAAATACTAGAACTGGAAGGGGCCTCAAGATAATTAAATACAGTCCCCTGCCCTCACGGCAGGACCAAGCACTGTCTAGAGCATCCATGATATGTAGGGGCGTTGATGTTTATAAAAAGAAAAATCAACTTTTAGATTTCAAAGAAAAATAGTAAGCTTTCTTTTTTCACTGAGTTGGATCATTTCAATTTGAAACTTTTATATACATGCACTATTTTTGTTAAAGAAACAAAAAATGAAGCAAAGAATGCACTTATCCATATTTACTGTCCAAAAGGATAATCTTCCTTGTACATAATTTATTAAAGGAAAGTAATAAAGTAAAAATTCAGAATAACTATATGATGTTACAGCAATAGGGGTAACAAGTGTAGACATTTTATGCAGTTATGGGATGGCTGTCACTCTTCTTTCTGGATATCTTCTGTTCAATATAGGGAGGAGCCAGGAGTCCTGATATTGAGCAATGGCATTGAGTATGGGAATGGTCACTTTACACTTGTAGACAGGGAGATTCCTTGTCCTGAGGAGTAGAAGGAGCATGGGTTATAGGGCTTTTCCTTGTGTTGTGAAGTGACCATTGGGATGTCCATTCTGTACCTCTTCAGTAGCTTGCAAAAAGTCAATGTATGTGCTTATCAAAATCAACAGAATCTAAAACCTAAATATTTCCCTATAGACAAATGCATGAGTTCCCTATTGGAAGTGGCCCTCTCTGGAAATGAAGAACAGAAGCCATTTGATTATAAGCTGCGACCGGAGATTGGTGTCTTTGTTGATTTGGCCTTAGGTTGTACAAAAGAGCCAGCCCGTAGTCTCTGGCTTAGTATGCAAGACTATGCTGTTAGTAAAGGTAAGATGATGAAAACAAAAGTAGGAGACTTCTGCATGTCTTGTAAATCTGGAAAATAATAGTATGTGCAGAATAATTACATTGCAGTGCTCAGATTATTAGCCTTGTTGCCCAGCTACATCTCTAAATTCTATGCCAACATAATTTCGGTTACCTGTAATGCTATGCAATTCAGTCACACAAACACACAGCAAAGGATTGTATTTGGTAGTAAGCATTGTTATAAAATGAATCTATTTCTTCTAGTAGAACAGGTCAGTGAAATTTTTATTTCAATTTTTTTAAAGAAAAAACAGGAACACATAACCCACAAATCTTTTCACAAAAAAGTAGCACTTTTTTTGGTCTTCTGTATTGCTTAGCTTACTATCCTACATTTGAGTTTCCTTACTCATTGGTTGTAAATTGCACTCCATTTCCAGCTCCCCAGTTCTCCTGTCAAATAGCTGCATGGGACAACGCATTGAGTATTGACATGTGTTGTCCCATGATGGAGTGTCATCTAATTAACACTCTCTTGTGAAGAAAGCTGGAGAAAAAGGCAGTTAGTCAAAGGCATGCTGGGAAAGAACAACATATTAGACAACAGCTTACAGCAAAATGGAGAATATGATTGAAACAATTGAAGCAGAATTCCATGGTGTCTTGGAAAACAAATTCCTGAGCTTGGAATCCATGGGGTTCTCACATGATTAGTCACTTTGTGCCACTTCTGTTCTTTTAGGTTGTCTGCAGGCTCAGTTAAGCCAGGCTTATTTCACATTTTCAAGGCTATAGAATTGTAACATTAATGGCTAGAATCATTATTTTTAAAAATAAAAGACTTGGAATCATGAGTCAGCAGCAAGATGTGAATTCCATGGTTATAGAAAACTCTAGTCCCTGAGCGTAAGGTTTGAGATCCAAAAAGGCTGCTTTGGTTTCATAACTGTATATAACATAGATGGGGGCCCTATGAAATTCATGGTCCATTTTGGTCAATTTCACAGACTAGCATATTTTATGTCAATGATCCTATTTCACTGTCTATAATGTATTTTTAACAGCTGTGAATTTGGTAGGGCCCTAATTGTGAAGTAGGTAGTTGTTGTATTTAATTTCCAAATAGACATACAGTAATTCCTCATTTAACACGTGCCCATTTAACACGTTTTCGCGATGGCACGATTTTTTGGGGGGGAACGTTTTTTGAATTACACGACCATCCCCGAAATAACACGATTTCCCAGGCTGGCCCGTTGCCAGTGGCTGCGCGGGGCTTTCCCCACCTCCCTGCAAAGCGGCGGAGGGTTTGCCGATCGCCATGCCATTCCCCGCTGACTCCCCTCGCCGGACGCCTTGCCCCTTCTCCTCTTCCCCCGCTTGCAGGCTGGTGGCTGGGTTTCCCCAGACAGCCCATTGCTGGTGGCTGCGCGGGACTTCCCCCGCCTCCCTGCAAAGCGGTGGAGGGTTCGCTGCTCGCTGCACCGTTCCCCGGCGACGCCCCTCTCGCCAGATGCAGTGTAGGTCCCGGCAGACCCGTCACAAGGGCATACTCCCAACCCAATCCCCCTCCCCTCTCGTCCCCTTTCCTTCCCCAGAGCCAAACACCTCCCCTTCCTCCTGTAACCCAGTCCCCTTTCTCCCCCAACCGTATGTCCCGGTCCCAACAGACACCACCGCTTGAAACGCAACCCCTATCTTTTCCATTATTTTCAATAGGAAAATTGATCCTGTATGACACGTTTTCACTTAACCCGATCATTTTCTGAAACATATCTATAGTGTTAAATGAGGAATTACTATATGAACATTTTCTTTTGTAGATTAGTTTTACTTTTAATATTGAAAGTGTGTGTGTGTGTGTGTGTGTATATGCAAGGAAATCGGTATAGTTCATATGTGGTTCGTACATTTTTTGATTCTGTGGAACTGATCTGCTTCTATGAAAAACACATTCGATTTTTATTGAGTTTGCTTGTTGGCAGGATTATTTTGTAGGAAAACCAGGCAGTTCTCTTCATGGTCCTCTTTTTTTAGTTTAAAATTAAATTTTTAAATTTATGAAATGTCAGTTTGATTTTAAAAGACAGGAAACAAAAAGTAGGAATAAATGGTAAGTTTTCAGAATGGAGAGGTAACTAGTGGTTACCTAACTCCCCCAAGAGTCCATACTGGGACCAATCCTATTCAACCTATTTGTAAATGATCTGGAGAAAGGGGTAAACAGTGAGGTGGCAACATTTGCAGATGATGCTAAAGTGCTCAAGATAGTTAAAAAAAACATGTGGTGCCCAAGAACAGGCGGTCAGTCTGTCCTAGTGCTGCTGACTGGGAGTTG
>JANRFK010000875.1:1180081-1191142 GCA_030068395.1 Apalone spinifera
ACAAACAAGACACCCCTCCCAAAGATTTCAGAAACAAATCAACTTTTATAACCCCCCTCCGCCCACAAAACAACAACAACAAAAGGCCTCCAGACTGTGAAGAGCTTCAAAAAGATCCCACAATACTAAGTGATTGGCAAATGAAAATGGCAAATGAAATCTGATGTTGATAAATGAAATGTAATGCACTGTGGAAAAAATAATCCCAACTATAAATACAATATGATGGGGACTAATTTAGCTATAACTACTCAAGAGAGAGAGATTGGAGTCATTGTGGATGAAAACATCTACTCAGTGTGCAGCAGTAGTCAAAGCAAACAATGTTGGGAATAATTTAAAAAGGGATAGCGAATAAGACAGAGAACACCTTATTGCGTCTGTATAAAACCATGGTATGCCCACATCTTGAATACTTTGTACAGACGTGGTCACCTCATCCCAAAAAAGATATCGGCCTGGGGCACATCCAGGCTGTGGAGTACCAGCTCCAGGGTCACCATGGTGATTTTGCTGGCCGCGTCTGGGTCCTCCTCCTCCTCACAACAGGCTCTGCTCCCTGCGTGGGTGACGATGGGCATCTCCAGCCCTGAGTTGACCACCGGGGTGGGGAAGAGGCTGCACACCCCCTTCCCCAGGATGCAGTTCAGGTCCTGGTAATAGGGACAGAAGTGGGGTTCTGCCCATGAGCAGGAGCTGCACTCCCTCACCCTAGCTTAGGCATTGGCGGAGCTCCTTTACTTTCATCCAGACCTGCTCCTGGGTCCGGATGTGGCCCTTTGTGGCCAAACTGTTGGCCATGTAGCTGTATATGTCTGTGTTGCGCCGTCTGGTTGTGGAGATCCTGGAGGTATTTTTCCTCACCCCACGCTTCAATGAGGGCCAGGATCTCCACCCTAGACCAGGATGTTGCGCACCTCTTGCGTCACGTGGCAGACTTCCGGGAGCTGCCAGTGTTTCCTGGGAGTGGGAAAGGGCTCTTGGGAAGCTTGTGGATCAGTCATGATGGCCTCGGACTGGTTGTAGCAGGAAGCCCTATTTTGAATAGCTATTTTGAAATGGACTTTATTTCTCATTAAATGAGGCTTACAGATTTCAAAATAAGCCAGCTGTTATTTCAAAATAATTTCAAGATAACAGAATTGCTGTGTAGACACTCACATTGTTGTTTTGAAATAACGGCCATTATTCTGAATTAACGGTGCTGTGTAGATGCACCCTAAGGTGCCCCAGAACTCCTATGAGCATTTAGTAGCTTTTGTATTATTTAGGATCCTGTTTCAATATTATCATTTTTTATATATTGTGGCAGGGTCAGTCCGACTCCTGGGCCCCTGACTCCTGTTCAGCCCACTGTCCCACAGTCTAGAAGCCACAGTAATATGGCTTACTCGCCGTGGTTTGAGTTTTGTTGTCTCCCTGAAGTCTTTTAACAAGGTCGATGCTGTTCTCTTGACTCCTCCCGTGCCTTTCTCTCTACAAACTCCTCTTCCACTCTCCAAAACTCCTCCACGACTCTCCAAACTCCTTCCCAACTCTCTCCCCCCTCACCCACAGGGAGAGTTCTTAAATAGGCCTCCAGGCAGCCCCAATTGGTTTCACCTGGGCCTTAATTGATTTTGCAGCCTCCCTGTCTCAGCTGCCCCTAATTAGCCAGGATTGCTGACTCTCTGCCTCTTTCCCCTTCCATCAAGCTCTTGAACCTGCTGTATCACCCCTGCTCTGTCACATATCCCCCTCCCCTGCTCAACACTATGGGGTTGGGCTACTTGGGACGGCAGGCAGTGCACCCTCGATAAGCTGTCGGCGTTGCTGTGCTTGGCTCCGGCTCTGTTTCACTTGGAAGTGGAATGGTTGCAGGGACAGGAACCACCGTGTTACTCTTGCGTTCCTGCCTTTATTCTGGTGCATCCATTATAGGGGCGCATGGTCTGTGATGAGAGTGAATTGTCTTCCGAGCAGGTAGTATCATAGGCTCTCCATGGCCCACTTTACTGCAAAGCACTCCTTTTCCATGATAGCATAGTTTCGTTCCCTTGGGAGGAGCTTCCAACTTCAGTATAGTACAGGATGCTCTTCTTCTCTGACCGTTTGGGACAATACCGCACCTAATCTGACTTCTGAGGCGTCGGTCTGTAGTACGAACTTTCTCTCGAAATCTGGCGCTATGAGCACTGGATCACTGCACAGGGCTGACTTTAAGTCGTTGAATGCGTCGTCTGCTGCTGGGGTCCATTTTACCACATCCAGGCCCTGGGCTCTTGTTAAGTCTGTCAGGGGACATGCCCTTGAAGCAAAATGGGGGATAAACTTCCGGTAATATCCCACTAATCCCAAGAATGCCCAGACCTGTTTCTTACGTACAGGCCGGGACCAGTTCTGTATTGCAGCCTCTTTACTCAATTGGGGTTTCACTAAGCCTCTCCCTACTATGCATCCCAGGTATTTCGCCTCTGCTAGTCCTATTGTACATTTTGCCGGGTTTGCGGTTAGGCCAACTTCCCTTAAGGTGTCCAGTACAGTCGCCACCTTCTCTAAATGTGTGGCCCAGTCCGGGGTGTGGATGACGACATCATCAAGATGCGCAGCCACATATGTATGGTGAGGGCGCAGTAGCTTGTCCATAAGTCGCTGGAAAGTTGCAGGAGCCCTATGTAATCCAAACAGGAGGACGGTGTACTGATATAGGCCCTTGGGGGTGGCAAAGGCTGTCTTCTCTCTGGCTTCACTGGCCAACGGGATTTGCCAGTACCCCTTGGTCAGGTCGAGGGTGGACAAAAACTGAGCCTTTCCCAGCTGATCAATGAGCTCATCTATTCACGGCATGGGGCATGCATCAAACTTTGACACCTCATTCAGCTTCCGGAAATCATTGCAAAAATGGAGGCTGCCGTCAGGTTTAGGCAGTAAGACAATGGGGCTGGACCATTGGCTGTGGGATTCCTCAATGACGCCTAGTTCTAGCATTTTCCTTACTACTTTTTGTACCTCCTTTCGCTTTGCTTCTGGGATTTTGTAGGGTCTGACATTCACTCTTACGCCTGGGTCCGTGACTACATGGTGCTCAACTTCAGTAGTCTGGCCAGGCTCTGTTGAGAACACATCTGAGTGTTGCTTCAGCATTGCAAGAACCTCCGCCCTCTGGCCCGGGGTTAATTCTGGGGAGATCCCCACTTGTCCCTGTTGGCTTTCATTCAGTATTGCTGCCCCCAGGACGGCCAGTTCCACCTCCCTGTCTCGCCATGGTTTGAGCAGGTTAACGTGGTAGATTTGTTCCAGTTTCCAGCGACCCGGCTGCCTCACCTTATAATCTACCTCCCCTATGATCTCACCCACTTCATAGGGTCCCTGCCACCTGGCAAGGAGCTTGCTCTCTCCTGTCAGGACCAGCACCACTACCCGATCGCCCACCTGGAATTTCCGGACTGTTGCCCGACGGTTGTAGTAGGTTTGCTGGGCCTGCTGGGCTTTTTCTAGGTGCTCTCTTACAATGGGGGTTATCCGCGCGATCCTGTCCTTCATCTGCAGGACGTGCTCTACAATATTGCGTCCGTGGTTTGTCTGCTCCTCCCAGGTCTCTTTGGCAAGGTCTAGAAGGCCTCGGGGGTTTCGCCCATATAGTAGTTCAAGTGGGGAAAAACCTGTGAATGTCTGTGGTACTTCTCAAATGGCAAACATGAGGTATGGGAGTAGGTCATCCCAATCTTTCCCGTCCCGACTCACTACCTTCTGGATCATGTCCTTGAGGGTGCGGTTGAACTGTTCGACGAGGCCATCCGTCTGCGGGTGGTATACTGACTTCCTCAGAGCCCGTATGTGGAGTAGTGCACACAGATCCTTCATTCCCTTAGACACAAAGGGAGTACCCTGATCGGTTAGGATCTCCTTGGGTATCCCCACCCTTGAGAACATTTGAACTAACTCCCTGGCTATTGTCTTAGAATGGGTATTTCTCAGGGGTACTTCCTCGGGGTACCAGGTGGCGTAGTTCAGGACCACCAATATGTTCCGGTGTCCTCGGGCTGACTTTTCTAATGGGCCCACTAGGTCCATAGCGATACGTTCGAAAGGGGACCTCAATGATAGGTAGAGGTATCAGTGGGGCTCTCAAGTGCAGCTGGAGCCCGTGAAGCTGGCATTTGGGGCAAGAGGCATAATATCGCCGAACCTCCATATATACCCCGGGGCAGTAGAACCTTCGTAAAATTCGATCTAGGGTCTTTTCAACTCCTAGGTGACCCCTGAATAAATGACTGTGTGCTAGATCCAGCACGGCTCGCCCGTGATTGAGGCACCAAGAGCTGTTCCACCTCCTGTCCTGGGCCTGGCAACGCTCGGTACCGTAGATCCCTCTTGATAATGTAATAGGGTCTAGGGCTGTTGAGCCTTCCTTCTACGGGGATCCTGTTTACTTCAACTACCTCTTTAGGAATGTTTTGATACAGCAGATCGTTGGCCTGGTCCTGTCCAAAATTTTCAGGCGAGGGCCCTATCTGCCTGGGCTCTGGGGAGCCTTCGGCCTCTTCCATCTCAGGGGGCCCTGCTGAACTAGGCCCAGCCTCAGGCTCATTTACCTCTCAGTGCTTCATTATCAGTTGGCTCAGTTCCCTCCCTCCCCCCCCCCGCCTACCTTAGGTTCTGGGGTCAGAATTTGAGTGCCCAGTTTCTTGGCTGCCCTCCTTTCCTGCTTTGATTTCCGGGGTTTTCCAGGCTCAGAAAATAGGTCCTGGGAAAATTAGTGAAAACTTGGGAGGGGGCTCTCTTCCTTCCCCTCAGTTGTAGGGAGCAGGTCACTAAATCCAGCGAAGTCCTGCCCAATCACAACTGGATATGGGAGCCACGGAACTACCCCCACTGCAACCATGGTGACATTCCCCTGGATCTCTATTTGTACTGGGACAACAGAGTAATAATTGACATCTCCATGGACACAGGAGATTCCAGTGTGCTTGGCATGGGTCAGCTGGTCTGGTTCCATCAGCTGCCCGGAGACCAATGTGACGGCGCTCCCTGAGTCCACCAAGGCTGTGGTCTCTATTCCATTCATCTTAATGAGTCGAGTGTACAGATGGGGGGCCATTGCTATGCCTGCCAAATGTATGAGATTGCAAGGGCCTCCCAGGTCTCCTAGGTCACACTGCATGGGTTCTGTTATGTTTGGACAGTGCGCCGCTATATGCCCAATCTCCCTGCAGGCGTAGCATTGATACCCTGCCCGGGGCATCCCCCTATTTCTTCGGCTACTGGGTTTTACCCCCTGACCTTCCTGCCCCAAGTCCCCAAGTCCCTTTACTCTGGCCGCTCTTCTGTTTCCCTCTTCCCTGGCCAAGTCTTACTTGAGGGTTCAGAGCCTTTGGGGATAGTCCAATTCTCTTGTCTCTCCGGACTTCTTTGCTGATGGGTTGCAAAAGTCCTTTAGTCGTTAATTGTCTTTCTACTAGGGCTACTATGTCGTCATATGAGGAGGGTTCATTCTGGCTGACCCAGGCTCGCAGATCGGGTGGTAGGCCCCTTATAAACCGGTCCATGACAATAATTTCCACAATTTTCTCCAGGCTGCAGGTCTCTGACTGCAACCATTTTCAGGCCAAGTGGATCAGGTCATATAGTTGTGCCCTTGGTGCTCTGCCCTCCCCAAATCGCCACTCATGGAACCTTTGAGCTCTGATAGCAATGGTTACTCCCAACCTGGCAAGGATCTCTGCCTTCAGCTGGGAATACTCAGTGGCGGCCTCCATCCGGCATGTCAAAATAGGCCTTCTGGGCCTCACCACACAGAAATGGGGCCAGGATGCTGGCCCACTGGGCTCGGGGCCAACCTTCCCACCGGGCTGTCCCCTCAAATGCCAGGAAGAATGCCTCTACGTTGTCCTCCTTTGTCATTTTCTGGAGGAAATTGCTGGCCCGCAGGGACCGTGCTCCATCTGAGCCATGCACCTGAGTGGTCAGAGCCTTCATCTGCATTATTACCTCCTGCAAGGTGGCTCGATCCTGAGCAGCCTGGCTCATCAGCTACTGGTTAGTTTCCTGCTGTAGTCGTACTGACTCCTGCTGGGCAGCCATCTGAGCCCGGATAGCTTCTTGCTGTTCTGCAGTAGTTTGTATGAGGGCCTTTACTACATCCTCCATTTTGTTTTTCTCCCGTCTTACTAGGGTGGCCTGGTCCGTCTTTGGTGGGTCCACTGCAAGGTCTCACTGCAGCAACAGATCCCACTCCTGGCACTACATGTGGCAAGATCAGTCCGACTCCTGGGCCCCTGACCCCTGTTCAGCCCACTGTCCCACAGTCTAGAAGCCACAGTAATATGGCTTACTCGCCTTGGTTTGAGTTTTGTTGTCTCCCTGAAGTCTTTTAACAAGGTCGATGCTGTTCTTTTGACTCCTCTGATGCCTTTCTCCCTCTAAACTCCTCTACAGCTCTCCAAACTCTCTCAACTCTCCAAACTCCTTCCCGGCTCTCTCCCCCCTCACCCACAGGGAGGGTTCTTAAATAGGCCTCCAGGCAGCCTCAACTGGTTTCACCTGGGCCTTAATTGATTTTGCAGCTGCCCTGTCTCAGCTGCCCCAATTAGCCAGGATTGCTGACTCTCTCTCTGCCTCTTTCCCCTTCCATCAAGCTCTTGAACCTGCTGTATCATCCCTGCTCTGTCATAATGATTTATTTAAAATTTCATTGGCGTTTTTAAGGATTTTGTTTTAATCCACCCTTGTTTGTTACATTGTGTGTTGTGTTAATCAGTACTCTTAATTTATGTCATAATCATTAAATCTATTTATAAATTAGCAAAAAGTTTAGCAGCAGGAAGATTTTATGTAATTTTGTAACTGATGTTGATTTAAAATGTAGTCAATTAATTTTTGGAAATTCCAGTAAATTGTAATGGTTTTTTTAATTTTCAGATTGGGACAGTGCTACCCTAAGTAATGAGTCACTCTTGGACACAGTATCTAGATTTGTTCTGGCAGCTCTTCTGAAACACACAAATTTACTTAGTCAAGCATGCGGTGAGAGCAGGCAAGTAACTTGAAACCGTGTTTAAATCTTGACTTTCTTTTGTTAGAAAAATCACAAAGTTTAATATTATGGCTCTTTGTAGATATCAGCCAGGCAAAGCCTTGGCGGAAGTATATCGCTGTGTGTATAAAGTTCGGAGTCGCTTGCTTGCTTGCAAAAATATGGAACTTATTCAAACTAGATCATCCTCAAGAGACAGATGGGTAAGAATGAAAAATATCTACTTGATTATTGGCTTTTCCTGCATGTTATGAGAACATATTTGTTAATGAAATATTGTATATAGTCTGTGGTTTAGTGATCCCTTCCAAACTGTTTGCTTCATTCATTCAATAAGAATTTTTGCACTTCATTTAAATTACTTTTTGTTTTAAAAGCATGTTTACAAATTAAAATGTGGAAAATATATATAGATTTTTAGTATTTGTTAGCAGGTTTAGTAATGAAAGTAAATCATTTTCAGTAAGTTCATTCATTCATTCGCTGGCTTCTCATATGACCCTAAATAAAGCACTCTTTGTGCTTCATTTCTGCATCTATAAAATGAGGATAATATGTCTTTACAGACATGTACTTGATACAGTTCACACTCCATCTCTTACACATCCCTTTTGTGGTGTGAGGGAAACCCTGGCATGTGTATTTTGAATGTGCCAGGTTGCAGCCCCTGTTCAGACTCCTCCTAGACCTCCTTTGGTGTTTTTGGTTGCACTTCTACCCTCACCTTCTTACACATGCACTTCCTGTCTGTGGCCCCACAAAGTCACAGGGCCTCCTTTTCAAAGTGGCCTCCTTTTCAAAGTGGCCATCTATAAGACCAGGCAGAAGATATTTGCTGAGGATGTTTCCTTCAACAGCGGGGCCTATTTTTGATCCTCATTCCGTTCACATATGCGGGTAGAGTTCCTCTGGGCAGTGACTGCTGGCTCCCTTGACACCTTTAAGAAGCAGCGAACACAGTCCAAGGTTCTCTGCTCAGTGTCTCATTAAGGTTCCCTTGTTTTGATCCTTTTACTTTCATGCCTATCCCTGTTTATATTATTGGTTTGTTTCTGTAATTAGTTGAGTTCTGGACCTAATGGATCCTCCACGTAGGCTGCGGAAAGGTCCTTTAGCAGTGGACAGGCTTAAACCTCCCAACCTACTGAAACCCAATAGGATATTGACTTAGGACCTAGTTCAACTTGAACAAGTTCAGTGCAGGCAATTAAAGGTTGAGTCTCAGGAATGAAAGCAAACAGAATATTAGTTTTTTAGCAAATGGAGACTGTGCTCCACTTTAGGTGCTGGTGCATCTTTACGCTGGTGCTCAGAGCCTTTTCATAGCAATACCCTGTTGTGCCACACATGCTCAGTCTGTGGTGCCGTTGGCGCTTGTTGACTCTGCACTCAGTGTTGCTCCCTCAGTTCCTTCTCTATCGTCCTCGGCAGCAGATGGAGCTCCACACAGACACCACCTTCTTACATACATAGTTAGAAACCTTGAATTCCCTTCACCCCAGTTTTTAACCAATCCCTTTTTTCCTTAAAAATTGAAGTATTTATTTTTTGTTTGGGGCCTTTCCTGTCTGTTGGACCCCTACTCCCCTCTATTTTTTGTCCACCTTTGGAACACCCACAATACCCAGTTCACTAAGATTTAAAAGACGTGATACATGTAAGGACCTAATGCTCGCCTCTGACAGACATTCATCCTGTGTCAAATGCCTTGGAGAGGGCTTTGTTCCATTCAAGTGCTCTTGTGCCAATTTAAAGGCCAGAGCTACGCATGACAGAGAATTCCACATAAAAATGATTGTGCTGGAGAAATCACTTCAGGTGAGGACCCTGCTACTTCAGACAAGATTGGTCCAAAAGATAAAGACAAGCCTCAGTCTTCTACCACTATGAAGAAGCACACCTCCTCCCACCAGATCTTTGCCTGCGGTGCTGAGCTTCATCAGAATCAGCACTACTAACAAGCCAGATATCTCTGGCACTGCCTCAGCATGGGTGTTGATGGCACAGAAGCGGGCAGACTTGAAGGTGAGACATAAAGCCTCCTCAATGGTACCACCCCAGGATCCGGCACCAAAACAGACCAGAGGCGTAGCAAGAGTGTTATGCACCGGGGGCAAAGGTAAAATTGGCACGCCCCCCCCCCCCAAATGGTGGGGCCCTGAACCTGGTGCATAGCTGAGCCTGACCCTGGGAGGAGTGGGGGGAGCTTGTACAGCATCTTACCCAATCCCTTCCAGTTTGGGGCTGGGTCCCCCACCCACTAACCCTCTGGCAGAGGTGGAGGGGGTTGGGCTGGGGGCAGAGAGACAGGGAGGAGGTAGCTACAGCCGGTGGCAGCAGGCAGAGGAGGAGCAGGCGAGCAGAGGGATGTCGGAGAGTGTAGGGGGACTATACTAGCACCTCACTAGTGTGGCACCCAGGGGCCTTTCACTCCACCCCCTCCTCATTACACCACTGTAAATAATCCACCTCTTAGGATATTTATTGTTTAATGAATTACTTATTTTACTAACTACAGACATATAAATTATAAAGTTTTGTGGTTTACATTCTGTTAAATATTTTTTCTCTAATTTGTTCATATCCCATTCTCATTAGGTTCATGTCTTTTACATAAAAAATGTCAAATTCTTAAATATGTACGTTTTATAAAACATGAGAAGTTAATGTTATACAACCTAAATATGAATTTCATCACTATATTTCATTCAAGCATTTAAAACCACTGTTATAGCAATGAGAAACACATTGTTTTAATGAATAAAGAGGAAAAAAGATTTTGAGCATATCAAATTTATTGTAATAGAGAGGTAGCTGTGTTAGTCTGATCTTGGTAAAACAAAAAGAAAAAAAGTCTTTACAGTGCTACATAACTTACAAGATCCCTAATAAATTTATTGTAAGCAATCTGTAATGCTTCCTAACTGCCCATTTACTTACCTAGTTAACCTAATTGTTTTTCACATTATCACACAGCGAGAAACTACATGAGAGTTATGAATGTAAGAGATTAACTTACTGGTTAAAATAACACTCTGAAAAACTTTTAAATAAAACTAATATACAACACAAGAATCACCCTCACTTTCTTGAAGGCACTTGAAGCAATAAGTAGCCAAAGGCTGAGGATACCCTGCAAGCGAGGCTTTGTCTGCCATGAGGACTTTTTCTTTCAGGCTGCCATGAGATTCCATCCTTAAGTAAAGGAGAGAGGTCTCTCTGAGCTGGTCTTCCAAATTTCACACAAGCCATTCATCTGAAGCCATAGATATCAAGATTCAAGGCCAACTCTGACTTGAGCCAGACTGCCTTTCCAGGTGTTCACAATCACAACATTGGAACATGTACTGTATAAGACTTTTAGTTGAGAGAGCCATGTTAATCCCAAGTCTTTGCTATGACTGGGAGATGGAAAATCTGCAACAAAACGTGGGGTGATCTATCACTTCAGTAATGCCAACTCCTTTAGAATTGAGGCTCTGATTATCCAGCACCAGCTGAGGTAGAGCGGGCACTGTGTGCGTATCTGATACATTTTTACCAAAATTCCTTACTGCCCAACTCGCCAAAGGAGAGAGGAAACAGGGAGGCAAAAAGGAATGGTTTAGTATAGAACCTTTTTTTATAAGCTTCAGAGGGGTAGCCGAGTTAGTCTGTAACAGGAATAACTTAAAAAACAACAAAACAGTCTAGTAGTACTTTAAAGACTAACAAAACATGTAGATCAAGGGTAGGCAAAAGAGCCTCCAGGTCGTATCCGGTCTGTGGAGGCCCTGCTTCTCCCCCACCCCCAGGCCAATTAGGGCTTGGGGGCGGGGAAGCATGTGAAGCTTTCTCTGCTCTGCTGCCGCCCTGCGAGCAGCATGCAGCTCTTCCAAGTGCCACATACTCCTCGCAAGGCAGGAGGAGGCTTCCCGCACTCCCCCACCCTCAAGCCCTGATTAGCCTGGGGGTGGGGGAGCACCTGAAGCTGCCTCCTGCCCTACAAGAGACATGGGTGCCTAGTGGGAAGGAGGGGGCAAAGGGGCTCCCCCACCCCAGACCAA
>JANRFK010000875.1:1194163-1215065 GCA_030068395.1 Apalone spinifera
AAATGGATTCCTTAAGGATCCCTTCCATGATTTTTCCAGGAACCGAGGTAAAACCGACCGGCCTATAGTTCCCTGGATCATCCTTCTTCCCTCTTTTGAAGATGGGCACTACATTTGCCTTTTTCCAATCATTCGGGATCGCTCCCGATCTCCACGACTTTTCAAAGATAATGGCCAAAGGCTATTTGCCAACTCCCTCAATACCCTCGGATGCATTAATGACAGTTGCCAATGACATTTGCCAACTCCCTCAATACCCTCGGATGCATTAAGTCCGGACCCATGGATTTGTGTACATTTAGCTTTTCTAAATAGTTCCTAACCTGTTCTTTCCCCACCAAGGGCTGTCCATCTTCATCCCATCTTGCATCACTTAGCGCATTAGTGCAGGAGCCGACCTTGTCCGTGAATATAGAGGCAAAGAAAGTATTGAGTACTTCAGCTTTCCCCACATCATCTGTCAATAGGTTACCTCCTTCATCCAGTAGGTGCCCCGCATCCTGTCTGATCACCTTCTTCTTGTTAACATGCCTGTAGAAACCTTTCTTGTTATCCTTCACATCCTTTGCCAGTTGCTATTCCAGTTGCGCTTTCGCCTTCCTGATAACCCCCCGGCATTCTCGAGCTATACATTTATATCCCTTCCTGGTCATTTGTCCAAGTTTCCACTTTTTGTAAGCTTCCTTTTTGTGCTTAAGTTCACCAAGGATTTCCCCTGTAAGCCAATCCAGTTTCCTACCATGTTTGCCTCTCTTGCTAGGCATCGGGATAGTTTCTTTCTGTGCCTTCAATAAGGCTTCTTTAAAATACTGCCAGCTCTCCTGGACTCCTTTCCCCTTCATGTTAGCATCCCAGGGGATTCTGCCCATAAGGTCTCTGAGGGAGTCAAAACCTGCTTTTTTTTTTTTAAAGTCCAAGGTGTGTATTTTACTATTCTCTTTTCTTTCTTTGGTCAGGATCCTGAAATCTGCCATCTCATGATCACTGTTTCTGAGGTTGTCACCCACCTCTACTTCCCCTATTGTTTCCTCCCTGTTTGTGAGCAGAAGGTCAAGCTGTGCACGGCCTCTGGTCGGATCCTTCAACACTTGTACCAAGAAGTGATCCCCAACATTCTCCAAAAACTTCCTGGATTGCCTGTGTACTGCCGTATTGGTTTCCCAACAGATGTCAGGGTGATTAAAGTCCCCCACGAGAACTAGGGCCTGCAATCTGGAAGCTTCTCTCAGTTGTCCGAAGAAAGCCTCATCTACCTCATCCACCTGATTCGGTGGCCTACCAACCACAACATCACTGCTGTTGTTCACACCTCTAAACTTAACCCATGGACTCTCAACAGGTTTTTCTCCCTCTATATACTGGAGTTCTAAGCAATCATAGTGCTTTCTTACGTATAGTGCAACTCCTCCTTCTCCTTTTCTCCCCTTCCTGTTCTTCCTGAACAGTCTATACCCTTCCATGACAGCACTCCAGTCCTGCGAATCATGCCGCCAAGTATCTGTTATCCCAATTAAATCATATTTCTTGGACTGGGCCAGGGCCTCCAGTTCTTCCTGTTTGTTGCCCAGGCTTCTCGCATTAGTGTGCAAACACCTCAAATAACCAGTTGATTGCCCTATCTTCTCCATTCGAATCAGGCGTCCTCCTTTCTTGCTCGTTCCTCTTTGCATTTCTTCCCGGTATCCGACTTTCCTGCTCCCCTCAGGGTTTGGTCACTGTCCCCCAACAAACCTAGTTTAAAGCCCTCCTCACTTGGTTTGCAAACTTGCCTGCAAAGGTGCTCCTTCTCTTGGTTAGGTGGATCCTATCTCTTCCTAACAATCATTGTGCCCAGAACAGAGTCCCATGGTTGAAGAAACCACAGCCTTCTCTGCAACACCACCTGCGCAACCACGCATTTACTTCCTCAATTCGACGATCCCTGCCCAGACTTTTCCTTTCAACAGAGAGGATGGACGAGAACACCACTTACGCTCCGAATTCTTTGATCCTTCTTCCCAGCACTACATAATCCGCAGTAACCCGCTCAAGGTCATTCTTGGCCGTATCGTTAGTTCCCACGTGGAGAAGCTGGAAGCGGTAGCAATCCGAAGGTTTGATCAGATTTGTAAGCCTCTCAGTCACATCCTGAATTCGAGTTCCCGGTAAGCAGCACACCTCTCAAGATTCCAGGTCCGGACGGCAGACGGATGGCGGAGTCCCCACCCACCACCACCCGTCATCTTCTTTTGGGGGTGGTGGTCGTCGAACCCCCATCCCTAGGACTACGCATCCCATGCCTTCCAGTAGATGGTGTTCCCTTGCAGTTTATTCCTTGTGAGGTCCCTTCCAAAGCATTCACCATCGCAGAGCCTGTGGAGAGAGCCTGAAAGCGATTGATATCTTCTATAGCATTGGGGGATTCCTGTGTGGGCCTTTTTCCCCTTCTAGAAGTTACATGCTGCCAGTTCTCTTCCTGGTCCCATACTGCCCTCTCTGGCTCTTCCGCCTGCCATGCTTGCAGGATTAAACACTGCCTTCTATCGGGGAAGTCTTCATCCTTTGTGATTGAGCATAGGGTCGACACTTGGGCCTCCCATCCTCTAATTTTTTCTTCCAAAATGGTGACCAGCTTGCACTTAGTGCAGATGAAATCTGTTCTTTCTTCTGGGAGGAAGACAAACATGGCACGCTCTGTGCAGGTAACAGCAGATCTATCACCATCCGTACTTGTTGTCCTGTTCACAAGCTCCTTGGTCACTTGCTCACTGCTTTATAAAGCCCTGGACAGTGATCTGCACGAGTGCCTTCTCTGTTTGGAGGAAGAACTTTGCATTGAGAAGTGCAAAATCTATAGAAGTTTTAAGCCCCACACCAGAAAGGACTGGGAGTATAGACTCCAGCAGCTCCTTATGGAAGCGATTCTGAAACCCCCTGAGGAGTTGGCATCTGGAGCCAGCTTGATGTGGAATGCTCTGGTTTCTGTGAGCGATAATGAATTGGAAACTAGCACGGCCAATGACTCCTAGCACTGGGGAGCTCTAGCGCCGAGCACCACAGCACCGAGGCACAGATCAACTTCACCGGCACCGTGCAGCAGGAGGGTGGATAAGGGTAGATCCCTTCCTGCCCCCTCTCTCCCCCCCAATAAATCTTGACTAAGACAGGACTGACCACGCTGGAACACCCCAGCGTGAGAAGCCCAGCACAAGCCGTCGACTCTGGCACCGGGACCGACACTGTTGAGTCCAACATGCAACCAATCACAGAGAAAAATAAGTCTAGTGCGGGTCCTGAACTCCCCCTTCGACACCGAACACCTCTGAGACGGCCCAGACCTCATAGATATCTTGGAGGCCAAAGCATGCAGGGAGCACAAGGAGTCACCGGCACTGCCGAGACAATACTGGTTGTTAAAGGGAAAGTCGGCAATGCTGCACAGACCTCCATCTGCGGAACGGCACTGGGACAGGTCATCGTTGTTGGACAGATCACCTTCACTGGCGCAGTGCTCTCCCCCACCGACACCAACCCCTATGGTGTTACCAGACAACTGACGCTCAGCACTGAGATTGATCTGCCATTCCAGGTTGAGGTCCAGGATCGCATGGCACCTTCCAGGGTCCAGGTTCTCTTGGTACTGCTCAGGTTCGCCAAGGAGGTCTCATTGTGAGACACTGGCACTGGGCTTAGCAGCATTGCCATGATCATCACAGTCCATCTGAATTGGTTGTGGAGTTGAACTGCTTTTGAAGGAGGTGCATTGGACAGGACCCCCCAGCACTGCGGCAACAACAGTGGCCGCGTACAGTGGCCCTTCTGGATGCCCCTGGACATATCATCAGTCCCAGGCTGAGCCTAAGTCAACAGCGTCAACAAGCCACAGGTCCCGATTCCCACGGCACGACTCATGGGCACCTTTCACAATAGAGTCCCATCCACTGAGATGCGATAGCCCACCACCTGAGCACAGGGCTCAGCCACCCAGCTTGAGATGCCAGATAGTACCAGATGTAGGTCATGGAATCCAGTAACTCTCAGAACTCGGGGCAGACAGTGGGGCCACCCAGGCCTATCGATCCTCATCCTGCCAATGAAGTGGTGGTGGGCACCTCTATGGTTGGTCCACCTCCAGTCAACCATAGGACTTACCAAGAGCTACCCAAAATGTTAATCTCCCTATGGAGGAGATACAGGAACTAGAGGACCCCATGGTGGACATCCTTTCACAAGAAGGACCATCTAGAATGGTTCTGCCAATTGTAAAATCTCTACAGTCCATCTACACAAACTTGTGGCAGACTCCGGCTTCCAGTCCCCCGACGGCCAAGGGCATCGAGAGGAGGTACTTCATTCCTTCCAAGGGATGTGAGTTTCTATACTCACACCCCCATCCTTCCTCACTTGTGGTCTCTGCTGTCAACAAAAAGGAGAGGCTAGGTCAACAGGCCCCCGACCCCAATGTGAAGGAGGCCAAAAAGATCGACCGCTTCTGTAGAAAGGTCTACTTGGCAGGGGGCCTGCAGCTGAGGATTGCAAATCAGCAGGGAATCCTCAGTCTGTATGCCTTTAAGTCATGGGAGGCACTCTCTAAATATAAAGAGCTGTTGCCCCACGACACCCAGCAGGAGTTCAGAGGCCTGTCAGAGGAGGGCTGTACTATAGCAAGGACATCCGTACGGGTGGCTCTGGACTCAGCGGTGTACCAGGGCAACTGGGGGAAAATGCATACAAGAGACACACACCACATAGGAGCCACAGGTGCAGGACAAGTTGCAAAGACATGCTGTTCCCCTTCACCCAAGGGGAGCACAGAGATGAACTTGCACCTGGCAGTCAGCCTGCCTGAGCCCTGCTGCGCTGGCCCAGCAATCACAATTGACTGGCTGAGGCTTCAGAATCAACCAGTTGAACATGATCGATGTGTTGGTGACTCCTGATCTAAATAAGCTATAATAATTGAAATGTGACCTGCAAAGAAAATTGTCAAAATTCCTTCAACTTTGGTAGTTTTTGCTGCATTGGGCCTTGTACAGGGACATATTGGGTTAATGGGATTAGTCAGCTAATTAATCAAAATCTCATTTCCTCTCTTCTCTCCCCCCCTCCCCCTTTGATGAAACCATGTCTAGCCAAACTTAAGAGGTCAGTTTTCATATCCGTGTGACACTCCCAATATGCTGTATGCTACTGAAGTAATTTCAGCGCTGGAAAAATGCAGTGAAATGAATGTGACCTAAAAAGAAATCAGATCAGTTTTGTTTTTAAAAATTATATTATATTCTGTAAGTTTGCAAGGGTTAATAAATGTGTATTATGCACTATGGAAAATAATAAAAACTTTTCCAAAAATGCATATTTGCCCCATCCCTCCCCTGTGCTCCCAATATGAAGACAGCCCTCTCCCCAGCGTTTGCTCAAGGTGGCACACTAGCAGGAAAGTGATTCATTTCTTTTAGGGATGGACAGGTAAGTTGCCTGTTTCATCCTACAGAACCTGTTTTGTCTGATTGGAATGTGGCAAATGTTAAAGCAGGCAGAGGAAGTGGTTTGGAGTCTCTCAGTGACAAAGAAAGGAAGTATTCCTCTCGGCAGGGAGGAACTTATTCCTCACTCCTCAGAAGAACTGAGCCAGGACAGGAACCTGTCAGAGCTACCCTGACAAAGGGATAAGGAGACCATGCAGAGCAGATTGCTTCATTTTTGCTCAAGGACTTAACTTTGCTGTAGAGGGTCTTGAATAAGACTCTTCTAATTTCTATTGCTTTTTTTTTTTTAAGGACTAAAAGCCTGCCAAACATTTGGCAGTAGACTCTTCCCAGTAACCCAAAGCTAACAAAAACTCAGACTTGTTCCCTAGAAACAAGCTGGAGCCTCAAAGACACCATTTGCTACCAAATCCAGATCCACAGGACTCACCAACAGTATCTTTTAACTTGCACAGTAGAGGGATATAGAACTAGACTGGGCCATAATTTCCCGTAGAAGAACCTACATGTTTCTGTGCTCCTGCCCCCTTCTCTCCTCCCCCGCCATAATATGATAGACAGACTAGGATTCTTTTTGGTTTAAAATAAAAGATATTTCCTAGACTTCCCATTAAAAGAACCTTTAAAATATGGAACTTGGATTATGAAAAGCACCAGTCTTAAGGAGGAATGTGAGACCACAGAGTAGCATTTCCTCTCTGGAGACAAGTCTGAGATTTTGGTCTCAAATCACATAACTATGATGATGTGATTAGGAAAGAATATGAATCCCAGGTGGCTAGAAGAGTTGTCCTGAAACTATTGCCAGGTGAAGTAATTCAAAACCTGGTATCTCTAACTTAATTTGTTTATCCTATGATAAAGGAGCTAGGGATGTAACAGGATAACAGTTTAAACAGTTAATAGTTACCATGAATGGTTACACACAGGTTCCAGCTCTGCTCCTGTATCAGAGCCCACAGGGTGGCAGTCAGTTCCCTAGGGGCGGGACAGGAGCTGGGAGTGGGAGCAGAAGCAGCAACATGGAATGGAAGTGGGCTCCCCGAAACTCTGTATCCCTCAGATGGTTACTGCTACACAAATCCCATTGGTGGATCTCTAGATCTAGGTTTTGATTGAAAATTGTAAAGTTTTATCTTTCTTACTGAAAAATTCAGAATCTGGGTACAAAGAAAGGATGTTAAATTTTGATTGATCAGCTAATCAAGTAGTCAATGGAATTTCCATTGACTGCTCAATTAGTTGATGGGGGGAAGGGGTGCTCACGGCTCCTGTACATTTGCAAGGGAGACACCCAGCGGGTTCCTGTTGCCTCTCTCCCTTTGAAAACCTTATGCCTCTCTCCCAGGCATCTCCTGAACATTTCAAAGGAAGAGATTCAGCGGGAACCCATGCCAGCAGGGACCGAAGCAGTCCCTGCTGGCATGGATTCCCCTCTGTGTCTTGTCCTTTGAAACATATGATTAGCCAGATAATTGTATTTTAACATCCTTAGTCCTTCCGCTTCTTCAGTTCTTTCCTTTCGGCAGCAGCCCAACACATAGTCATGCACAAACTCCTCTCTGGCTCTTTGAGGCCGTTTTCTTACCTGCGGAGCTCTCTGCAGGAGTTATCTGTGCAGACTGCCATCCCTAGGTTAAGTCTTTGTAACATGTTGCAGTTTGCCTTCAGAGGGCCCATTGTTAGTACTAGATGCAGCATTGCCCATTTTAAACACAAGCACTGTTGACATACCTAGCACTGTCTGGCTGCCCAGGGGTGAGCGCACATAAGATACAAGACTCTCACAATGATCAGTTCACCATTGAGGCAGGGGAATTGTTTGGTGCAGTACTGTACTATAGGCTAAGAGGTGTGACTTGGGGAGAACACTTCAGGAGCTCCTGATTGTTGGTAATGACCACTCAATTTCCACAGGCTATGTTCATCCTGGAAGACATTTCAGTACTTAGAGTGAGCAGGGAAGCAAAGGAGGGCCTTTTAGTTGACTGCAGGTTCCATCTGGGCCCATATGCAGCTTGTCTTTGTGCAGCGATGATCTCCCACCCCCAATGGCACAGCGGCAAGACAGTGAACACAGAAGCCTTGCCAGAATATTTACACAGACATATGGCCCAGCAGCTTCATGACCCTTTTAATGAGATCTGTGAGGCAGATTACCGTGAAGTGAGAGATTGCATCAACTACCTGTTCAGCATCTGAGTAGCAGCAAAACACAGACTGGGGCTTCCTTTCTGCAAGCCTCCCACAGCTCACTTGAGTGCTGCTGGAAATCAAACCCACTTGGCACATCCTCCACAACCTCTTACTGCTGCAACTGGCTTGCCTGATAGGGGGTACAAAAGAACTCCTGACTGCATGCATCTGTGGCTGCTAAGTTGTCCTTTGGGCTTGGGACCTCTCCCGCCCAGCATTCTTGTCCATTATTTCCTCTTCCTGGCTCAGTCTGCTGTAGGATGGCTCCTGAGGCTCTGAAGTATCCATGTATGGAATGTCATCTGGCTCTTTGTAGAACCAGCAGCTCATGGGCGCAGCACTGGAATGGTGGTTTGCTTCCCGTGACTTGTGATAGGCATTTTGCTGCTCCTTCACTTTGACCCCGCACTGCTGTGTGTCCCAGTCATGGCCCCTTTCAGTCATGTGTCTGAAGATCTGCGTGTAAGTATCATAATTTCTATGATTGGAACTCAGCAGGGACTGCACAGCTTCCTCTTGCTGTACAGTGATGAGGTCCAGCAACTTGGCATGGCTCCAAGCAAGGGATCTTCTGGAGTTTGGAGCAGGCATGGCCAGCTAGAAAGATGCATTGAGAACTCACAATGAGTCATTGAGCAAACAGGAAGGTGACTTTCAAATTTCCAGAGGAATGAAGTGGGCAGGTCTGAGGGTTAGTCACCTGAGAGCAGGGCAGTAGACGTCAAACAGATGACCAGAGAGGCAAGAACCAGCATTGTGGGAGGGCACCACAGGCCAGTCAGAACTCAGTACTACACCACGGTGGCCATGCTGGCAGCCCAGTGCTCTATTCAGATACTAGCAAGCTCTACATTTCTTGTTGAGATGGTTTACCTAGAGCACAGCAACTGCGGAGCTAGTGCGCACCAAGTGCTATGCCAGTGTGGACACCTCGGAAGCTACAGTGCTGGGAGCTAGTTTAGTGAGCAGTAACTCGCCAGTGTAGACTTGGCCTTATTTTGATTTTTTTCGAAGGCATTCAGCAGAGTGAAAGAATTTTGATCATTTCCTTTCTTGCACCCTGTTAAATGATTAAATTACAGTGCACTGTAGAAGAAATTGTTGAGCAGCATGTCAGATTTTACTGTCCCCTTCATTTTAAATTTAACATTGTAAATGCTAGACTAAATAATTAGTCTGTGTTAACTTCTTTTGTAGATCTGTACTTGTTAATGTATTCTTTTTTACTGTCAGGAAAAAATAGTTAAACTTTTCACTTACCAATGGTAATGTTTGTCCTAAATTTATGATTATTTTATAATTGTTTAGCTTTACCTATAAGTTAAGACCTTGTTTTTGTGTTGCATGTTACAGAAATATTTCAATGTTTCCTATCAGCCCGCGAAGTAGCTCGCAGTCGGGATCGAGATAGGATGAACACTGGAAATGGGACTAGAGTTGATGATCAGCCTCCTCAGTCCCAACAGGAACGAAGAGTTAGCACAGATCTTCCTGAGGGTCAAGATGTGTACACTGCTGCATGCAACTCTGTGATCCACAGATGTGCCTTGTTGATCTTAGGAGTAAGCCCTGTTATTGAAGAGCTCCAAAAACGAAGGGAGGAAGGACAATTACAGCAACCTTCAACTAGTACTCCTGAGGGAATTGGACTTATGACTAGGTAGGATTCATTGTATTTAAGTAGTTAATTTTCCTCTAGTTCTTTCCAAAAATATTGCTTAACATTTGATAGATAATCCTTGAAGGTAAACTGAGAATGATAACAAAGAAAAAGAATTCAAGAGTTTAGACAGAACAACACCAGAAAGTCTAACCAGTTTCATTGTCTAAATTGAAGTGAAATATTGCACAAAGTCCCCTCCTCTGGTCTGCGCTAAGTCCCCTCCACCATCAGAGCCTGACCCCCCTCCCCACCCTCAGGCTGCACTGGTCTCCATCCGAGCCTGACCTCTTCTCCCCCTCCCCCGCCGGCCATCCCAGGTCCCTTCCCCACAGCCACATAGCTACCCCCAGCCTGCTCCTGCCCCCTCTTTCGTGGCCAGACACCCAGCCCCTCCCCCCGGCCAAACACCTACCTAAGTCTAGGAAGAGGGGGGTTGGGGAGCACAGTGAACAGGGGCGCGGCCCCCTAGTAATTTTAATAATCTGAGCTATTGATAGCAACACAGATGTATTTTTTAAATTACATCTATCTTGACATCACCTTTTTAACTTCTATCATAGCGTTCAGTAGTGTTTGTGAAAAGCCTCTCGTGTTTCTAGCTCTTTTTTGACTGTTTCACGTTTAAACTGATTTAAATTGAAATTTTAATAGAAATTTATAATTTCAGTGCCATTTTTTATTCGTTTTGGTTGCTGGGAGTCCAGCCATTAAAACATGGACAGCTGTCTCTGGTGTGTCTTGTTTTCCGCATATTGACTTTAGGATGAATTTATTGGGCGGGTTTTAAATGAATCTAGTGCCTTTTTATCCAGTTCTTTCTTACTTAGTTGCCATGTCTACCCTGCTAGACATATTAAGTGTTTCTAGTTAATGTATGCTACTGTATGTAACACATACTAAGAGCTCCAACAAATCAGTCAGCTCAGGTTGCCGTCAGTTGTGCTGACCAGTAAGAATGCAGAGGAGCAATAATGTACGGTAATACAGGGTATTAGTAATCACTTACAAACCCTTCTGTGCCCTGTTAGGATGATAAGATGTCCTGTTTAGAAAAGAGGAGACTTGGGCAGGGGGAAGGGTGGCTATGATAGAGGTATGTAAAATCATGACTGGTGTGGAAATGTTATTTACTTATTCCCGTAATATAAGAACTAGGGGTCACCAAATGAAATGAATAGGCAGCAGGTTTAAAACAAACAAAATGAAGTTTTTCTTCACTCAGCACACAGTTAATCTGTGGAACACCTTGGCAGAGGATGTTGTGAAGAGTAGGACTTCAACAAGGATCAAAAAAGAGCTGGATAGATTGATGGAGGTTATAGCTGGAAAAGACCTCAGGAGGTCATCAAGTCCAGCCCCCCCCCTCCCTCTCCCACCCAAGGCAGGACCAATCCCAACTAAATCAACCCAGCCAGGGCTTTGTCAAGCCAAGACTTAAAAAACTCTAGGGATGGAGATTCCACCATCTCCCTAGGTAACCCATTCCAGTGCTTCACCATCCTCCTAGTGAAATAGTTTTTCCTTATATCCAACCTAGACCTCTCCCATTGTAACTTGAGACCACTGTTCCCTGTTCTGCCATCCATCACTACTGTGAACAGCCTCTCTCCATCCTCTTTGGAACCTCCCTTCAGGAATTTGAAGGCTGCTCTCAAATCCCCCCTCACTCTTTTCTTCTGCAGACTAAACAAACCCAAATCCCTCAGTCTCTCCTCATAGGTCATGCGCTCCAGCCCCCTAATTATTTTGGTCACCCTCCACTGGACCCTCTCCAATGGGTCCACATCCTTCTATAGTGGGGGGCCCAGAATTGGACACACTATTCTAGATGTGGCCTCACCAGAGCTGAATAATCACTTATCTGGATCTGCTGGCAATGCTCCTCCTAATGCACCCCAATATGCCATTAGCCTTCTTGGCTACAAGAGCACACTGTTGACTCATATCCAGCTTCTCATCCACTCTAATCCCCAGTTCCTTTTCTGTAGAACTGCTACTTAGCCATTTGGTCCCCAGCCTGTAACAATGCTTAGGATTCTTCCATCCCAAGTGCAGGACTCTGCACTTGTCCTTGTTGAACCTCATCAGATTTCTTTTGGCCCAATCCTCTAATCTGTCCAGGTCACTCTGGATCCTATCCCTTCCCTCCAGTGTATCTACCTCTCCCCCTAGCTTAGTGTCATCTACGAACTTACTGAGGGTGCAATCCATCCCCTCATCCAGGTCATTAATAAAGATGTTGAACAAAACCGGTTCAAGAACAGAACCTTGGGGCACTCCGCTAGAAACCGACCGCCAACCTGACATCGAGCTGTTGATCACTACCTGTTGGGGCCGACAGTCTAACCAGCTTTCTGTCCATTTTACAGTCCATTTATCCAGTCCACGTTCCCTTAACTTGCTGGCAAGAATATTGTGGGAGAACGTATCAAAATCTTTTCTAATATCAAGGTATATCACATCCACTGACTTTCCCATATCTACAGAGCCAGTTACCTTATCATAGAAGCTAATCAGGTTGGTCAGGCACAACTTGCCCTTCGTGAATCCCTGTTGACTATTCCTGATTGCTTTCCCCTCTTTCAAGTGCTTCAAAATGGATTCCTTGAGGATCCCCCTCCATGATTTTTCCAGGTACTGAGGTAAGGCTGACTGGTCTGTAGTTCCCTGGGTTGTCTGTCTTCCCTCTTTTAAAGATGGGCACTGCATTTGCCTTTTTCAGTCATCTGGGATCTCTCCCGATCTCCATGAGTTTTCAAAGATAATGGCCAAAGGTTCCACAATGACACTTGCCAACTCCCTCAGTATCTTCGGATGCATTAAATCCGGGCCCATGGATTTGTGTATGTTTAACTTTTCTAAATGGTTCCTAACTTGTTCTTTCCCCACCAAGGGCTGTCCATCTTCATCCCACACTGTGTTGCCTAGTGCATTTGTCTGGGAGCTGACCTTGTTTGTGAAGACAGAGGCAAAGAGAGCATTGAGTGCTTCAGCTTTTCCCACATCATGGTTACCTCCCTCATCCAGTAAGGGCCCCACAGCGTCTCTGATCACCGTCTTATTGCTAACATGCCTGTAGAAACCTTTCTTGTTATCCTTCACATCCATTGCTAGGTGCAATTCCAATTGCGCTTTCGTCTTCCTGATTACTGCTCGAGAATTCAGGGGAGTTTATTTCTACTCCTCACTAGTCATCTGTCCAAGTTTCCACTTCTTGTAAGCTTTCTTTTTGTGTTTAAGCTCACCAAGGATGTCCCCGGTAAGCCAATCTGGTTGCCTAACATTTGCTTTTCTTGCTGCTCATCAGGATGGTTTCTTTCTGTGCCTTCAATAAGGCTTCTTGAAAATACTGCCAGCTCTCCTGGACTCCTTTCCCCTTCATGTAAGCATCCCAGGCCCATCAAGTCTGAGGGAGTCAAAATCTGCTTTTCTAAATTCAAAGGATGCGTATTTTGCTACTCTCCTTTCCTTTCTTCCTTTGGTCAGGATCCTGAAATCTACCATCTCATGATCACTGCTTCTCAGGTTGTCACCCACCTCTACTTCCCCATTAGTTCCTCCCTGTTTGTGAGCAGCTGTTTGTGTCCATCAATGGCTATTAGCTAGGATGGGCAGGAATGGTGTCTGGAAATGGATGACAGGAGAAGGATCACGTGATGATTACTTATGTTCTCTCTCTCTGGTGCATCTGGTATTGGCCACAGTCGGCAGCCAGGTTACTGAGCTAAATGGAACTTTAGTCTGACCCAGTATGGCCATTCTTATGTTCTGTTTTTAAAGGGACAGTCCCATATTTAAGCCCTCCTGCTGGTTTCCCTATTTTTTTTTTAATTGGCAAATTGCTCATATTTTTTGTCTTCCCTCTGATCAGTATTGATGGGTCTTGTTCCTGGCTGGATCCTTTCTCACCAGCTGCCCGCCCACCCACCAGCAATGAGTGGGGGGATCCAGTGGCTAATGATAGAGCGAGTGTGCAAGGCTGGTGGTTGAACAAAACTGGTCAGATCATTCAGCTGAGCGAACATCCTGACTGGCGGGCTCCTTCCTTTCCCCACTGCCTCTGGCTGGGCTGGCACCCAGGGAAAGCTCAAGACCCTCTGGCCCAGTGCACTGGTCAGGAGGAGCCAAGCTCTGCATGTGCCAAAGCTCTACAACAGTGCTGATATGGGAATGCTTTTCTGTCCCTCAGCTAAGCTCTGGAGTGGTGGGGATGTGAGCCTGCTTTGTCTGCCAGGTACCCTCCTCTGCTGAGTCACCTCTGTGATTGAGTTTGCTAAAGGCCCTGCAGTGGTTACCTGGGCCCTGATGCTCAGTGCACCTTAGGGCTTAAACCCTTTCCTGCCTGAGCTGTAGCCAGTATACAGGAGGCCTCTGGGTTATGTTAGTGGCCAGCAGCAGCTTGCAGCTGCCTTTCTACACTATGTGGGCAGGAAGGGTCAAGCTGCTCCTAGCTATTGGGGGGAGAGAAGAGAGAACCTCTAGAAAAACATGAGCAAGGTCATCCCTATCCCCACCCCCAACTCCAGCCCCCTTCAGCTAAAAGCAACTTCCATCCTTTCCCTCCCATACAATGCTGAAAGGCTGCTGCTTGCTACTTTGTCTTCTCTCCTCCCTTTCTCTCTCCCCCCCTTCCCCGATGTTACCTTGAAAAGACATTGGCCCCAGGTACCAGGGGAGTCGTATTTGTCTTGGGAGCCCAGCCAGACATGAAGGGTGGAGTGCATTGGTTAGGGAGGGCTGGGTCAGATTGGTCAGTCACCTCTATCTCCATATAAAAGTGTAGAAGAATGTGTGCATGTCACCCCCCTCCATGCAAATCCTAAGATAGATAGATATATAGAAAGACTCCAGCTTCTCAGTATTTCTTTTTAATAGGAGCTCAATCAACTTGATGTTAACTTGAATGATTGCCATTGAACTTGCTTGAATATGAGTAACTTTATCAGGTGTCCCATATTCAGTATAGAGAAATATGGTCGTCATATCCCCTGTTGGTCTTGAGTCCTAGTTAGGCTTCTCCCAAATAAAGTTGTGTTGTCAGATAAATCAATATTTGACTCTGTGCTTACTTTGGTCTGATATAAAAGTCGGTGGCAGTCCAGGTATATGGCATACACACTTGTTAATGGAAAAAACTTAAACAACTAATAGTCTAGCAGCACCTTAAAAACTAACAAAACATGTAAATGGTACCATGAGCTTTCGTTCATACAACCTACTTCTTCAGATGACTCAAGTATTAGAAGTCTAGATCTAAGAATAAATAAGGGAAGGCGGAGATAAAAAAGGAGGCGGAAAAAGAAAAAAGAGAAAAATAGTGAATTGGATTGTTCTTGTCAGCCTTTTGTAACTTGAACAGTTTGTACCTCTAAGTGCCCATTGTGTAATTAAAGTCATTAGCAGGGCTTGACGAACTGTAGCGAAAGCTGCTCGCCAGCCCCGCATTGCGCATGCACAAGAGCTGCTTTGCACATGTGCGCACTACCGGTAAACGGGGCGCCGGGCTGAAATCTACTCGCCACAGGTGAGTAGGTTCAATAGATTGTTGAGCCCTGGTCATTAGGATGTGGAAGATGGTGTGCGAGCCAGCTGATATCTTTATTCATTCCTCTCTGATAACTTCATTTACAAGTTTAATTCTTAAGTCCCAACCCTTCCCTGTGTATTTGCCTTGTGGAATTGGCCTGAAACAACATTATGACTCTGAGATCCATTAATGGGTGACCAGACAGGTTAAAGTATTCTCCAATAGGTTTCTGTGTGTTGCCTTTTCGGAGATCTGATTTGTGTCCATTAATTCTTTCCCGGTTAGCCAATATACATGGCAGTGGGGCATTGCTGACATTTGATGGCATAGATCACAGTAGTGGATGTGCAGTTAAATGAGCCGCTGATGTCGTTGGGTGCAGTGATGAAATCACTTGAGTAGATGTGTGGACAGGATTGGCACCGGGGCTGATTTTAGAGGTGGATTCCTGGATGATTATGATGTAGGTGTGTTGCTTGGACTGAACCAGGCTTAGGTTGATGGTGAGGGTGGAAGTTGTTGAAATACCTGTGAAGTTCTTCAAGGGTCTCTTTCCCGTGGGTTCATATGATGAAGATGTCATCAATGTAGCATAAGTAGAGTAAGGGTGCTGGGGCGAGAGCTAAGGAAATGTTCAAGGTCAGCCATAAAGATGTTGGCATATTGTGGAGCCATGCAGGTGCCCATGGCTGTGCTGCTGACTTGAAGATACAAATAGTCTCCAAATCAGAAATAGATGTGGGTGAAGACACAGTCGCAGAGCTCTGTAACTGGGTGTGCAGTGGTGTCATCAGAGATAGTGTTCCTGATGGCCTGTAATCCGTCTTCATGTGGAATATTGGTGTAAAGAGCTTCTACGTCCATGGTGGCTAGGATGGTGTTTCCAGGAAGTTTACTGATGTTTTGTAGTTTTCTCAGGAAATTAGTGCTGTGTCGAAGATAGCTAGGAGTGCTGGTAGCATAGGGTCTGAGGAGAGTTAATATAGCCAGGTAATTGTTGTAAGTGTGCCAGTGCTTGAGATGATGGGTCGTCTGGGATTTCCAGGTTTGTGTATCTTGGGTAGCAGATAGAAAACTCCTGGTCGTGGTGGGGGGGGGGGGGGGGGGGGGGGGGGGGTGAAAATTTGATCCTGAGCACGAACAGGGAGCTTCACGAGCAGTTGTTTCAGGGTGATTTTTTTCTTTAGTGGGATCAGAGGAGAGAAGCTTGTAGAATCTAGTGTTGGTGAGTTGTCTAGTCACCTCCTGTTCATAATCTGTTCTGTTCATGATGACTACAGTACCCCCTTCATCAGCCTTTTTGATTATGATGATAGAATTGTTTTTGCGGCTGTTTGCTGACAATGTCATTAATGGCTCTCAAAGTTACAGTGTTGTTTCATGCCAATTCCATAAGCCACATACACAGGGAATGGTTGGAACTTAGCTTCATTTACAATTTTGATTCTTATTAGAGAGAAATGAATAAAGATATCATCTGGCTCGCACATTACCTCCCACATCCTAATCACTTAACCAACCAACCAACCAAACAATGGGCACTTAATAGAGGTGCAAATTGTTCTTATCAGCCTCTTGTAACTTGAACAGTTGAATTCACTATTTTTTCTCTTTTTTTTTTTTTTTTTTTTTTTTTTTTTTTTAACCCTTCTTCCCCTCCTCCTGCCTTCCCTTATTTATTCTTGGATCTGGACTTCTAATACTCCAGTCATCTGAAGAAGTGGGTTGTACCCACGAAAGCTAATCTACATGTTTTGTTAATCTTTAAGGTACTGCCAGTCTCTTCATTGTTTTTTAAGTTTTTCCAGTTACAGACTAACTCAGCTACTGAAACACTTGTTAATGTTCAAAATACAAAGGTTAATTTTTTAAGATTATAGTTTGAAACTAATATTTTTAGCAGAGACTTTGTACAACATTCTATGGCTGTTTAATTTACTTTAGTTTTGTATTCTACAAAGAACATTTGTGAATAATTTTCTTTTTGTGTGTGTGTTTTGTGAGACAGGAGTGAAAGTCTTACTGCAGAGAGTCGCTCAGTCCACACTAGTTCAAACTATAGGTTGATCAAATCAAGGAGTGAATCTGATTTATCTCAGCCAGAATCAGATGAAGAAGGTTACTCATTGGTAGGTAAAACTGACTTGCTATTTTACACAGTTTTGGTCTATATCTATATTTTTTTTCAGCTATGAAAGATCTCTTAAATGTGCCATTTTTCTTGGAAGCGTTGTGAATATACAGAGAAAACCACAGCTAACCACATGCATTGCTATTGGAGAAATGAATGCACAAAAGTTAACTTTAAAATGATTATGGATTAGTTTGGTTCTGTTGTTCATGATCAGCAGTGACATTTATACAGCTAAAACTATGTACATAGTCCCTTCCCCCCCAAAGCCTTAGAAATATTGTTACATGAAGAACTGGAATATTCTGGAGAACATGATTTTAGATTTACATGTCACCTAGAGTAATGTATTCATGTGGATCATGAAGTTTTGCTAAGAGTCTTTCTTTTAGTTACAACTATTTCTTCTGTAATGTGCTATGTTCTGTCATGTTCTTTAAACTCAAATTGTTATATATAAATTAAAATAGTTTGCTTTATCTCAATTCACTTAGCACTGAAGATTTTTAACAAAGCTAAATCTTGAGGTACTTTTTTCTTGTACAATTAAAAAACTAACTGATTTTTTTTTTAATCTAGAGTGGAAGACGAAATGTTGATTTAGATTTGGCACCCTCACATAGAAAAAAGGGTAAGTTTTTATTATATATTGGATATTGATGTAAACCAGTAGATTTTAAATTTTCTTTAGGTTTTAAAGTACTTTTTAAAATTCACACAAAATTACTTGTTTCTGAAGTATCGTGATATGTATGATCTTTGAATGGCTCACGAAAGTTCTTTTTAAAAAAATAGAATTTTTGAAGTCTTTTAAAAATTACTATTGATCATAAATAACCACTCTTGTCTGTGTGTGTGTCAAAGATGTCTGGTAAATTCTAGAACCCATTGTACAAGGCCATACTGGGTCAGATCAGAGGTCCATCTAGCCTAGTATTGTGTCTGCTGACAGTGGCCAATGCCAGATGCCCCAGAGGGGGTGAACAGAGCAGGTGATCATCACATGATCCCTCTCCTGTCATTCCTGTCATTTCCAGACAAACAGAGGCTAGAGACACCATTCCTACCCATCCTGGCTAATAGCCATGGATGGACGTAACCTTCATGAATTTATCTAGCTCAGTGTTTCTTAAACTTTTTAAGACTGAGGAACACCAAACAATTTTTTTTTGAGGAACACCAAGAATTTTTGAGCAAAAAAAAAAAATTGGGGGGGGGAGGAGTTATTGAGCCAAAAAAAAAGTCGCCTTCCCCTTTAAGGGCAGCCCTTTTGAACTCTGTTGTTCTCCGCAGCACACTGAACACAGTTTAAGAAACACTGATATAGCTCTTTTTTTGAACCTTGTTGAAGTCCTAGTCTTCACACCATCCTCTGGCAAGGAGTTCCACAGGTTGATTGTGCGCTGAGTGAAGAAAAACTTCCTTTTGTTTGTTTTAAACCTGCTACCCATTAATTTCATTTAGTGACCCCTAGTTCTTGTATTATGGGAACAAGTAAATAACTTTTCCTTATTTACTTTTTCCACACCATCATGATTTTATAGATCTCTATCATATCCCCTTTATGTATGCATCTTTTCCTAGTGTGTTATTTCTTAGGAGGTAGTGAGAGCTGTTGAATTATTTTAGATGCACTATAGAGGCACAATCCAATTACTGTCCAGTGTTAAACAAGGTCTGGGGATTGGCATATAGAGCCCTCCAGCCTGTTTAGTACCATGGCAAACATACTATAAAACTCAAAACAAACTTAAGAAATTTATTAATTGAAACACAAAAGGAAAATAATTAAAACAAGTTAAAGAGCACTAGAACCACAATGATTATCCAGATCATACTTAATATAAACGTAAGTCCTTTCTAGAGACTGTCCATTACTGTTCACTGTTTTCATTAATGATTTGAGTAATGGAGTGAAGATTATGCTTATAAAATTTGCAGATAACACCAAGTCGGGAGTAGTTGCAAAAACTTTGAGGATTAGGATTCAAATTCAAAATTACCTTATTGAATTGGTCTGAAATCTAACAAGATTTAAAGTTCAATAAAGACAAATGGAAAGTACTTCATTTAGGAGGGAAAAATCAAATGTACAACTACAAAATGGGGAATAACTGGCTAGGTGGTAGCATTGCTGAAAATGATCAGGGGGTTGATGCGGATCATAAATTGAATAAGCATCAACAGTGTTGCAACAAAGGCTAATATCACTCTGAATTAATAGGAATGGGTTTTTTGAAAGACATGGAGGTAATTGTCCCACTCTGTTTAGCGCTGGTGAGGTGCTTAATGGAGTCTTGTCAGTTCTGGGTGCGAGAGTTTAGGGAAAATGATGACAAACTGGAGACAATCCAGAAGAAAGGAACAAAAATGATAAAAACTTTGGAAAACCTGGCCCGAGGAAAGATTAAAAAACTGGGCATGTGTAATCTTGAGAAAAGAAGACTGAGGAGACCTGATAAGTCTTCAGATATGTTAAGGACTATTATGAAGCAGTTGTTGTTCTTCGAGTGGTTGCTCATGTCCATTCGAATCAGGTGTGCGCGCTGCGTGCACCGCGTCTTCCGGAACGTTTTCCCTAGCGGTACCGATAGCGCCAGCAGGGCACCCCGTGGAGTGGCACCGCCATGGCGGGGCATAAATACCCCTGCCAGCGCTCCCCCACCTCAGTTCCTTCTTACCGCCCGTGACGGTCTTTGGAGCGTGTCTCTCTCTCTTAGATTAGTTAATGGTTCCCGTTTCTCTTAACATTGTAAATAGTTCACTTAGTTAGGTAGTTAGCGTTCTTTGTTTTCGTTCTTCCTCCCCCCGAGAGGGTGAGGAATGCCAGGGCCGCAAGGCTTCAAGGCATGTGCTGTCTGTGCGAGGTTCATGCCAAAAGGGGATCCACACAACAGCTGCCTGAAGTGCCTGGGTGAGAGCCATCTCACGGGCGCTTGTAAGATCTGCAAATCTTTCAAGCCGTGCACAAGAAGGGAGAGTGTTTCCCGCTTAAAATTCCTCCTCATGGAGATGGCCCTACAGCCGGCACCGGCTGGGCACCCTGCAGTGTACAGTGCTCCGGCATCAACCTATGATGCTCTGCCCCGGGACCGAGCCCCGGCGTCGAAGACCCAGCACCGGTCTCACTCCCCGCCTTTGAAGAGGCCGAAAAAGGCTTGTGGGAGGTCCCCGTTTCGAAGGAACACGTTGGACCGGCACTGCGGCACCGTCTTACCGGTGCACAAGTCCTCTGCACGGCGCCGTAAGCGGGCGGAACGTCCTTCTCGCCCTGGGCAGTTGCCCTCGCACCCTCCGTCCACGCCGGATACCTTTGAGGCAGCGCAGGACCTTATCAGCCTTACCACCTCCCCTCCGTCGTCGGTTGAGGCGGAAGGGTCGAGGTCACCTTCCCCAGAGGCTGTGTCGGCTCTGGCTTCGCCTCCGCACCGGCAAGACCGGCAGGCTCAGGCTGCTTATGCAACGGGACCGTCCCTTGTGGGGCCAGTACCGTTTGCCTCGGCATCGATGTCGCTCTCGACGCCGGCTACCAAGCCTTATTCGGCACGCGGTTGGGTTCGGCCTACCTCGGTGTTGGGATCCCTCCCAGCCCCCCTAGTGGTTGCACCGGTACCGTACCACCCTAGCCTTGTGGCAACGTCTACGGCACCGTCACCTTTAACTGCGGTCTACAGTACTCTTCCGGGACTGTCCCATCTCATGTCGGTACTGGGCTCTACGGCCATAGCACCGTCGCAAGCACCGGCACCGACCTCGTGGACTCTGCCGGTGCCCTAGCCTATGGTGATGACAACCTCTTCAGGGTACACCTCGGCAACGTCGTGCTCCGCACTGGACATGGAACCGGTACCAGGCCCCCCGCCTACTTTGGGTTCAGTAACCCTCGCGGCACCGGGACTGGGCACCCCGGTGCCGCA
>JANRFK010000875.1:1215165-1282614 GCA_030068395.1 Apalone spinifera
CTATCCGCAGTGGCCTTTCTGGACACCGTGGGCTTACCACCAGTGGCAAGGGCCGTGCCCCCCTCCGTGATGTCAGGAGCCTCAGGTCATCGAACGGAACCTTCGGTGTCGCTGTCACGACCTCCTCCATCTCCCCAGAGGCCGCCAACATCAGACCCTGTGGCACAGACACAGGCCGCGGTGCCGGAGCTGGGTCCGCAGCCAGTGCCATGTGCCCAACTGGTGCCGCACACAGCTCCTGCTCTACATCCGGCACCGATTCGGGAGTTATCATCGTCCTCTTCTCCCGATGAAGCCCTGGCGGATCCTGCATCGGCGCTCCCTACCATGGATGCCCGGGCACATCAGGAGCTGCTTCGGCGTCTGGCTTCTAACCTGGGTGTCCCGGTGGAGCCAGTCGTCGAGGACACTGTGACCCTATGGTCGACATTCTTTCGGATGACGCGCCTGCCCGTTTTGCCACCATTTTATTAAGCGGCAAGGCCAAAATTACCAATGCCCTGTGGCAAACACCGGCGACCCTGACCCCTACCTTAAAGGGTGTCGAGAGGTGCTATTACGTCCCCCAGTCGGGGCACGAGCACTTGTACTCCCAACCTGTCCCTGGGTCCTTGGTCGTCCAAGCAGCAGACTATCTGCTTGAGCTTAGGTCCAGTGGCCTCTCTTCCTCCTCTATCAAAGTCCATGTGGCATCCCTCTCCGCCTTCCATGTTGGTTCGGTAGGAGTCTCCCTGTTCTCTGACCCTGTGGTCAAAAGGTTCCTTAAACGTCTGGCTAAGTTGTATCCCTCGGTTAGACCCCCTCTTCCCGCGTGGGACCTTAACCTCATTTTGTCTAAACTTGTGTCTCCCCCTTTTGAGCCGCTGGCCACTTGTTCCCTGAAGCACCTTTCAATGAAGGTTGCATTCATTATGGCCATTACATCGGCTCGCAGGGTCTCTGAACTAAGGGCCTTAACTGTAAACCTGCCCTACCTGGTATTCTCTGACCATAATGTGAGGCTCCAGCATTCCTCCCTAAGGTGGTGTCACCATTTCATTTGTCCCAGGAGATCTACCTCCCGGTATTCTTCTCGAAGCCCCATGCCTCCCCTAAGGAGCAGGTGCTACATTCCCTGGATGCTAGGCGTGCACTAGCTTTTTATATTAATAGAACTAAACCCTTTTGCAAATCCACACAATTGTTTATTGCTGTCACTGACAGAATGAAAGGGCTCCCCATATCGACCCAGAGGTTGTCCAATTGGGTCGCGGGTTGTATCAGGGAGTGTTATGCCTTGGCTGGGAAGGTCCCGCCCCGGGTTACAGCACATTCCACCAGGGCGCAGGCGTCGTCTGTGGCCTTTGGGGCGCAGGTCCCAATCACGGACATCTGCAGGGCAGCCACGTGGTCGTCACTCCATACCTTTCCGGCGCACTACGCACTAGCACAGCAGGCTAGGGAGGATGCAAGCGTGGGCACTGCAGTCCTCAGCTCTGTTCTATAAATATGCCATTCCTGTACTGTTGCACTTTATACGTTTATGCTGTTCGCTTAGTTGAATAAATTTGTTGGATTGTTCAACTCTTGTGGACATCTCTTTTCAGTGCTCCGACCCCTCCTCCTTGCAGTGGGATTGGCTTGGAAGTCACCTGATTCGAATGAACATGAGCAACCACTCGAAGAAGAAAAGAACGGTTATTTACCTGTAATTGTTCTTTGAGATGTGTTGCTCATGTCTATTCGATTCCCCCCCACCTCCCCTTCGTCAGAGCGTCCGGCAAGAAGGAACTGAGGTGGGGGAGCGCTGGCAGGGGTACTTATGCCCCGCCATGGCGGCGCCACTCCAGGGGGCGCCCTGCTGACGCTACGGGTACTGCTAGGGAAAACGCTCTGGAAGACGCGGTGCACGCAGCACGCGCACCTGATTCGAATGGACATGAGCAACACATCTCGAGGAACAACAGTTACAGGTAAGTAACCGTTCTTTTCTCCATGCCCAGTGAATGTAGAACTAATGAGCTAAATCTGTAGCAAGGGGTAGTCAGATTAGACATTATGAAAAACTTTCTAATTGTAATGGTAGTTAAGCTCTGGACTATTCTTCCTAGGGAAGTTGTGGAATCCCTATCAGTGGAGGATTTTAAGAACAGGATGGACAAACACTTGTCAAAGATTGTCTAGATTTACTCGATCCTGCCTTGGTACAGGGTACTGGACTTGATGACCTCTTCCATTGAACATTTCTTGTTGTGTTGTTTTAAAACTTCATTTTGGAAAGGAGACAAATTTGTCTACCTGAACCTGGATGGTTGGCTGATCAGAGGATGGTCTTGGGAGGAGACCAAAACGTCCTTAGATTGTATGCGTTCCCTGCTCTTTCTCTTAGTATCCTGGTGAACTATGAGAAATGTTCCCTCACACTGCTACAGGCAAGAGAGTTTGTAGGAGCTCTTATTTATGCCAGAGAGGCAAAAGCATATGTTTCAGAGGAAAGATTCTGGACCTTTGTCAGTTGTGCTTATGGCTAAGACAAGTACATGAGACTCCTAGCCTGTATGACCATGTGCACATATGTACTTTTGCTTGCCAGAATCCATTTGCAGTTGCCAAAATACCTAAGGACCATCAATTCCTGTCCAGGTATTATACAAACAAATGGATAACACTCTTGTCCCCATGCCTGTTGGAGTGTGAATAGTGGCGATTGAATTTGAGAGAAGGGATACTCCTTTTAGTCTCCTCAGCAGCAGAGCTGGTCAGTGATGCCTCAGACAGATTGAGGCACCCAGACTATGTTCAGATGCAAGGCAATGGTCTCGTAATCATCTGAAGTTCCTTATGAACTTGTCGGAACTAACATGTGACTAGCCTGCACTGTTTTCCTACTTGTTCTTTGGAACTCTACTCTGCAGATGACACTTCAGCCATACATATTATGTAAACAAACAAGAAGGTGCTCAATTGTCCCTTTGTCTGGAAGCAGTTGAGTTATGGAAGTAGAGCCATCAGTAGAGGGAGACTGCTAGCTTGACACTTTCCAGTGACCAGGCATGATCTAGTGCAGTGGTTCCCAAACTTTTTGGCCTTGATCCCCCTTTTTGATTTTTAAGAAACCTTCTCCCCTCTTCCCTCCCTCCCCCAATAGCAGCAAAACTTAATGAGCAAAGAAAAGAAAAGAAAAGGGGAAAAAAAAAAAAAGGAACTGACCGGGGCTGAAAAATAGCAGCAAAACTTGGGGTGAGGGGAGAATTGACTTAAAAACCTCTAGGGATGGAGATTCCATCACCTCCCTAGGTGAGCCATTCCAGTGCTTCACCACCCTCCTAGTGAAATAGTTTTTCCTAATGTCCAACCTAGACCTCCCCCACTGCAACCTTCCGTCATGTGCTACATCTGAGAATTGCTTTTTCTTCAAGAGGCGTCCCTGGGGGTGCTCCAGACTGGGTGTTGGTGCATCCCGAGGCCTCTAGCGGATTTTTGCTAGCAGTGCATTGGGGCCACACATGCATGGTGCACAGTGCATGCAGGCCCCCCTGTGCCATCATGCATGCGAGGCCACCCTCTGTTCTGTTCCTTTCTACCGTCCCCAGCTTCAGACGGAACTCTCCAGTGCTCTTTGCTCCTCAGCTCTTCTAGGAAGAAATTTTAGTTAGTTAGTTAGTTTAAACCCAAGTCTTACCCCAAGTTCTTAGTTATTAGTGTTTCTTTTAAAAACAAAAAAACCCACCTCCACTCGCGCCAGTCAGCTCCCCTTGAACATTGCCGTGGCATGGGATCACCTGATTTTAAATGCTATGCACTCTGCAATAATGCAATGCCAGCCTCAGATGGCCATGACAAATGCGTCAAGTGCCTTGGGCACTCACATTCACGAGATTGCCCACATTGTGCCAAGCTCAAAGCGCGCACGCACACAGATCAAGAGATCCGCCTGAAAATGATTCTTGTGGACAAGAGCAAACAGCCTTCTTCTGAGCCTGGCTCTGGTCAGAATCACGCAGCCAAAAGGGATAAATCCCCTACGCCTACAAAGAGATGGTCAAACTCGCTGCCACAACAACCGCCTAAGAGGCGCTCTGCAGGCAAACAGTTGGGTAACTCAGGCAAACACTGCCTCGGTACATTTGACCGCCCAGGTACCTCGGGTGAGCTATGCATTAAACACAAAAGAGCTACGCAGAGCACCCTCACAGAGGCAACAGGCCACACCGTGCCTGCCTTAAACAGCGCGGTGCTGAGTACAATGCCAATTATCACCACACCAATTACAGTGGCGCTGCAGGCACTCGCTATGGCACCACAGCAACTGACAGAGCAGCCGCATGGCACTGCCCCTGCCCCCCGTTGTCTGATAACCCCACACGCTGTGTGCTCTGCTTCTATAGCACCGCAGGCATTACTCTCAGCAGCAGCACAGCTGTCTGCCACACACTCCCATTATGACTTACAGGGAGCATAAGGACTTGACAATCTCCTCTACACTGAATTCTCCGATTTTGAGTCAAGATAGACGATGTCACTCTCCATTCTCTGATTACTCAGACTCTCCCACCACCCTATCAATGGAGGGGGAAGACAACTTAGCTGTTTTTTCACTTCAGCTATCCCCACGCACAGAGGTGTCAGGAATGTCATTTAATCCTGTCCAGCCTGATCTTACCAGAGCACCAGTGGCTCCCTGGGCTCCATATCTGTGGATGCTACCACCAATGCCTTACCCCCCCACAGTGGCACCTGTGGAACCAATGACCTCAACAACACAAAAAGAGACCACGTACAACCAGACACATGATAAAAGCTCTCTCTCACCCCTGACCCAGTCTCCCCAAACGGGCCTGGGGAAAAATGATACCGAAGGCCATGACTCCCCGAATTTGGCTTCTGGAGTTTTATTCTACACAAACTCACCATCTTGCATTAGAGGACGGCGGTATGATGGCCTCATCCATAATATCAAGGAGGTCTCTTCCTTCCAGGACATTTTCAGAAGAGTTGCACTTGACTTACATATCCCCATGGAGGAGGTACAGGACTCCCACCATGAACTCACAAACATCCTCTAGGCAACTCCATCTGCAAAAATCGCTTTGCCAATCAACCCAGCCTTACTCGAACCTGCAAAGACCTTGTGGCAAACACCTACCTCAATTCCACCTACCTGTAAAAAGGCATACTGAAAAGATTGTCCCTCCCAAGAGCTCTGAATTCCTGTTCACTCACCCATCGCCCAACTCCCTCGTAGTGGACGCTGCCCAGCAGAGAAATAAACAACAGAACCGGTCTGCTCCATCCAACAAGGATAATAAAAGGCTTGATTCATTGGGAGAAAAAGGTATACTCAACTATGCTTTAAATGAGAGTAGCCAACCACGCCACGCTTCTTAGTAAATATGACTTCAATAATGATGAATGTTTAACACCTTTATTGAGGGTATACCTGACAACAAAAAGACACAATTCAGAGCGATCATCTCCCGAAAGCCAAACAATATCGTGCACAGCTCTACAAGCTGCCCTTGATGCAGCAGATATGGCTACAAGAACAGCAGCCATGGCAGTGATCATGCAACAAGCCTCATGGTTGAATTCGTCTGCCTTTCCCTGCCAGATCCAACTGTCAGTTGAGGATCTGCCATTTTAGGGTGAGAAGCTCTTCTCGGCAAAAACCAACGAAGTCCTGCATTCAGTGAAAGACTCCAGGGAGACACTACGTTCTCCTGGAAAGAGAACAAGGCAATACAGTACAGGTATCAACCGTACCAGAGACCAAGATACCCACAAGCTACGTATCACTACCAAAGACAAGATCATCCACCATACCAACAATGCGGGCGAAACAGACAACAAAGACGGCGTTCCCAGAACACTCACAGCTGCCCATCCCAACCAAATAAGCAAATTTGAACCAGCTGTCGAGAGACCGAAAACCAAGTCACTTACTCCAGAGCTCCAAAATGTAACTAAACCTTTTCACCATCGCCTGCTACCATTTCTACATGAATGGCAAGCCATTAAATCTGATACAAACAATTTCGTCAGGATACACTATCTCTTTCCTTTCTCTCCCTCCACTCTACCCACCCACCCCCTCTCTCTTCGGGGACCCCTCTCACGAGACCATATTACAACAAGAGATGGATCACCTACTTCAGCTAGAAACCATAGAACTAGTCCCCCAGATTTCCACAGAACCAGCTTTTACTGTCACTATTTACTCTCAGAGAAGAAAACAGGCGGGTAGTGCCCAGTTCTTGGCTTAAGGGCATTAAGCAAATATATATATCCGCATCAGCCAATTAGCACACTCCCTCCATGGGATGCCATCAGTCATGGTCCACGACTGCCTACAACTTCTAGGTCACATGGCATTGTGAAATCCTGTGGTCCCCAATGTATGCCTGTTTATGAGGTGTATCCACGGTTGGCTCTGACTCAACTACAAGCCGCACGTACACCAGCTGATCAGAATACTATCATTTCCACATGCAGTAAAGACATCACTACAGTGGTGCACAAAATCGTCCAACCTCTGCAGAGGTTTCAAGACTCAGAACCCATAGTAGTCATCACCACCGACGCATCTCTCACTGAGTGGGGAGAACATATGAAAGGATTTACGGCACAGGGCTTCTGGACCTCATCAGAAAGCACATTACACATGAATGTCCTCGAACTCAGAGCGGTACGACTAGCATGTCTGCAATTACTCCCCTACACTACTGGAACCCATGTCAGAATATATACGGACAATACAGCATGCATGTTCTATATAAACAAGCGAGGGGGTGCCCAATCTCAAGCCCTCTGCAAAGTGGCCATAACACTCTGGAACTGGTGCCTAGCCTGAGACATCTGCAAAAGTGCATACCACCTCTCCGGGGGCCTCCATACAACAGTGGACACCCTTAGCAGAGCCCTACCACCAGTGGAAAGTTGACAAGGCAGTTCTGAGAGAGATTCCAGAGATGGGGACATCCTCATATAGAGGCCACCAGGACCAACAAGAAATGTCCACTGTACTGCTCCAGAGCAGGTATGGGGAAGCAATTCCTTGGGGATGCGCTCATCCTGAAATGGGACGCACCCCTAATTTATTCATTTCCCCCCTTTCCCATCCTCAGAATGCTCATAAAAACATGGAGGGACAAAGCGAAAGTCATCCTCATAGCACCTTGCTGGCCTCAGCAACCATGGTTTCCCCTCCTAAACAGAATGGCCCAATATCGCCCAGTCACCCTTCCATGTAGTCTGTCCATACTATCTCAACAGGGAATCACGTTTCCTCACCCTCAGTTCCTGACTCTCCACCTCAGGGTACCTCGATGGTTCACGGGCGTAGAGCTCCAATGCTCACAAGTGTGTAACATCCTTTTACACAGCAGGGCTCCTATGACAAGAAAGACATATATTAATAAATGGACTTTCTTCACATATTGGGCAGCCTCCCAAAATATACCCCCATAGGATGCCCTGCTCCCCGCAATCCTAGATTATTTACTGCATCTCAAACAAGCGCAACTCTCCTTCAGCTTGATCAACATCCATCTGGAAGCAATAACAACCTTGCACATGCCAGTGGATGGCACTGCAGTGTTCCCACATCCAATAACTAAGCGGTTCTTAAAAGGCCTGCAGGCTCTATACCCAGATATTGCCGTCCCTCAGGAACCATAGGACTTTCACGTGGTACTAACAACACTTACGAAACGGCCATTTGAACTGATGGCAAAATCTTCCTTACTCCGCCTAACCCTAAAGACAGCTTTCCTGGTAGCAGTAACCTCAGCACATAGAGTGGGTGAGATGGCTGCCCTAATGGCTGACCTGCCATTTACCTTTGTTCTTAAAAAAAAAAAAAAAAAAAAAAAGGTCTCCCTGCGACCGCACCCGAAGTTCTTACCAAAGGTGTGCTCTTCCTTCCATCTTAAACTATACACTTACCAGTATTCTTTCCAAAGCCCCATGCCAATGTGTTTGAAGTGCAGATGCATACCCTTGATGTCAGAAGGGCTCTCTCCTTTTACATCAAGAGAACTAAACCCTTCAGATTGTTTCTATAGCTGAATGCAACAAAGGAAGTCAGATATTACTACAAAGATTATTGCATTGGATCTCTGACTGCATTGCCACATGCTACTTATTTTAATGACTTACCACCGCCTACCTCAATCTGAGCACATTCCACCAGTCGCTACCTCGGTCGCTTACCTGACGAAAGTCCCCATCAATGACATATGCGCAGCAGCCATGTGGGCATCAGAACACATCTTTGCGAAATGTTATGCACTTTCCTCCGGACCTCTCCGTTATACCGGACTAGCAAAAGTTGTACTACAAACAGCGTACTTACCTGATCCGAAGTCCGTGCCTCCATAACAGGTACTGCTTTGCAGTCAGCCACTGGGAGCACCCCCAGGGATGCCTCTCAAAGAAGAAGAGGAGGTTACTCACCTTCCTGTAACTGACATTCTTCGAGATGAGCATCCTTAGGAGTGCTCCACTACCCTCTCTTCCTCCCCTCTTTTTTTGAAAAATAATAATAATAAAAGATAAATTCTCTCTTTCGCAGGGTTCTGGATAGAGAAGGAACTGAAGGAAGGGTGGCCACGCATGTGCGATGGCACCGGGGGGGCCCCCTGTATGCCACACGTGCGCAGCCCCAATGCACTGCTAGCAAAAATACATCTAAAGGTGCTGGGACGCACCATCACCCACTGTGGAGCACCCCCAAGGATGAACGTCAGTTACAGGAAGGTGAGTAACCTCCTCTTCTCTCCATCGTTTTTGGAATCCCCCCTTCAAGTAGTTAAAGGCTGTTATCAAATCCTCCCTCATTCGTCTCTTCTATAGACTAAATAAGCCCGAATCCCTCAGCCTCTCCTCACAAGTCAAGTTAGTTTTGGTTATTGCATTTCCTGCAGATGTCCAGACTGTCACTCATGCAGCTCCTCAGGTAGCATCTTAGAACCAGGTCAAATACTGTATCCATAGTCTTTACATGTGGTGGCCTAAATGTTGGCTGGATGAACAGGATCAAAAGAGATTCTTTGTCATAGGTTCAGGAGATTTTTTAAGCTGTGAACTATCTATCAGGTAAACTTCCTCCTCAGAGTGGAGATTTCCATGTGGGCAGCCCAAACAATATGAATTCAGTAGAGGGCTCAGTACTGAAGATTCTGAACTAGGTGCTGGTCCTTATGCAGGACTAGCATTTAGCTGTTTTAGGAAATGTTTACGCTGCAGCTGGAAGGTTTGATCCTGAGCACTGGTGCACAAACTTACAATATTTCAACTTGCTCTAGCTTGTTAAAAATGGTAGTGTGGATGTTGTGGCCTCTAATGGCTGCTTGGGCTGAAGGCTTGGGCCAGGTACTCGAGGGTTGTATGGACCTAGTATTTAGTGAGCTTTGACTTTGGGTGGGATGCTAGCTCAAGCTAACCTAGCACAAGTCTGTCTACCCATGTGGGAATCACACCTGCTAGCTGCATTCCAGACATACCTTCAAAATTCACCTGGGTATCTGAGTGCTGTGCTCCAAAACAGTCATGCTCTTCTGACAACCAATGGTGTTGAGATTCCTCAAGGGGTTTCTCCAAGGGACTTCACTGGCTTCTTACAGATCATGGAGCCTCCTTTCAAAACATTATCAGATGCTTGTTATGCTATTTTACTACCAAAATGGTCTTTCTCATGACCATCCCAAAAGTCTGAAGAATCCGTGAGCACCTGGCTCTTGTGTCCCAAGTACAAGATACGTGCTTCCAAAGCAAAATATGATGAAATAATATCCTAAGTTCTTCCCTGTGCTGAAATCACTCTATTGCAGGGATGCCACTTAGAAGGGGCTAGTGAGTGGTGTAGTACCCCTCTGAAGTTGGAACCTGTGAATTTCATACTTGAGGTCTGCTTTAAGAGGTTGTATTCTGGAGCTACAGCAGGAGTGCGCAATAATTTTTGATGGGGGGGGGGGTACTCCCAAGAATTTGGTAAGTAGTTCAAGGGCCACATCCTTCCATGATATTAATGGAGGAGATGCGGGGTCTGGGATGGAGGTTGAATGCAGAAGAGAGCTGGGGGTAAGGGACTGGAATGCAGGAGAGGGTGTGAAATCTGGGAGGGAGTTTGGGTAAAGGTAGGGGTTGTGCCCTGGGGCAGGAGACTGAGATGCAGGGTCTGGGAGAAGTGTTCCCTGAGCGCTTAGGCAGCCACCCTTGTGAAATACAGGTGCTGCCCAGCTGATTAACAGAGTGCCCACAGCAGCTAGCATGTGCTTCTATTGGTGGTGCCTATCCACACGTCTCAGTGCACACAACAACATTTATTCTTCACATGGATAAAAAAATTAGAGAACATTGTCTGTTAGGGGGTGCATGAGAGGATTCTGACTTGGAGGAGGGTGTAGGAGGGAATGCAGGATATGGGAAGGGATTGTGACCTGGGGCAGGAGTGCAGGAGGAGGTGTAGGGATTTGGGTTGTGACTAGGAGTAGGAATTTGGGGTGCACGGTCTGGAGGGAGGTATGGATGCAGAGGGTTTGGGTGAAGGAGCAGAGGCAGAGAGTTGGGAGATAGAATGGCTGGGTGCCAGAGGCAGGCTATGGCCAAGAAGTACTTACCTGGGAGGCTTCCAGTCAGCAGCCCTGCAAAGCAGGTTCCTTAGTCAGACAGGGGCCTTGTATGCTGTTCTGAATACTATGAGCCCAAGGGAAGCGAGAGGGATACTTTGCGTGCTGCCTGTCTTTCAAATAGGCAGTTTCCAGTGGCCAGAAACAGGACAGTGGGAGGTGCAAGACTGTGCTGGGGATGAGGGCAGTGTCAAGGCCTCTCCCCCTTCTCACCTTGGGTTCACAACATTCAGAAAACAGCTCTGTGTAGTGTGTGGGAGCAGGTCAGATGGGAGGTGGGCTGAATCCAGCAGCTTGGCAGACCAAATCCAGCCCATGAGCCATATTTTGCTGGCCCCTGGGCTAAGGCATACACTTAAACTGCAGCAGAGTTTGTGCTGCTCCCAGCTTTGCCTTTGGAGGGGGGAGTTTGTTTATAAACAGAGGCCGTTTAAAATAATGAAGGGATTGTTATTCAAGTAATTGAAGGATCTTTAGAGGATCATGAAAACATTGTCAGATACTCCACTTAAGATAGAAAACAAAAGGGAGAAATAAATACTGTGCTCCAGAGGTAGGTATCAGGCCCAGTGAAGTTCAACTTATTCATAAATTATCTTGGAAAAGGGTTAAACAGGTGGCAAAATTTGCAGAGAATACAAAATTACTCAAAATAGTTAAGTCCAAAGCTGACTGCTAAGCTACAAAGAGATCTTACAAAATTGGGTTATTGGCAACATAATGGTAGATGGAATTCATAATGATAAATGCAAAGTAATGCACATGGAAAAAATATCCATACTATATGTACAAAAATGATGGGATCTGAATTAGCCATTAGCACTCAAGAAGGAGATCTTAGAATCATTGTAGATAGTTCCCTGAAAACATCTGCTCAATTTTCAGCAGCAGTCTAAAAAGCTAACAGAATATTGGGAATCATTAGGAAAGAAATAGATAAGACAGAAAATATCATATTGCCTCTATGTAAAGTCATGGTATGCCCACATCTTCAATACTGCCTGCAGATCTGGTCAACTGCCATTAAAAAAAAAATCCATTGGATTTGGAAAATGTATAGAGAAGGGCAACAGAAATTATTACAGGTAAGGAACAGCTTTCATATGAGAAGAGCTAAAAAAGACTGACTTTTCAGCTTCTAAAAGAAAAAAGTAAAGAATGGGGGGGATAAGTTAGCTGTCTATAAAATCATGAATGGTGTGGAAAAACTGAATAAGGAAATGTTCTTTATTCTTCACTAATCTAACACAAGAAGCTCACCCAATGAAATTTATATGCAGAAGATTTAAAATAAAAGAAATTATTTCTTCGTGGTTAATCTGTGGGACTGTTGGCAAGGGGATGGTGGAAAACCCCAAATTATAACAGGATTCCAAAAAGAACAAAATAAGTTCAGGAGAGGTCCATCAATGGCTACTAACCTGGATGGGCAGGAATGGCATTCCTATCCTCTGTTTGCCAGAAGCTGGGAATGGGTGACAGGGAACAGATCACTTGATTACCTTTTTCAGTTCATTCCTTCTGAAGCACCTGGCATTGACCATTGTTGGAAGACAAGATACTGAGCTAGATGGACCTTTGGTCTGACTGAGTGTGAGCATTCTGACATTTTTATATAAAACCCAGATGTATCTGCTGCTCCCTGCTGTATCCCACTAGAATCCATTTTTCTCCCAGATCTGAGAGAGAGCCAACCAGTCCCGTGTATCTGTCTCTCTCTGCGGAGTTAATAACTAAGTAAGAATATACATTAAAATGTTATAGAACTAACTAGTGTTCAAGTGACTTGCCACAAGATGTCAGAATGTTAGTTTTAGAGCTGAATGGTTCTCATATTTATTTAATTTTCTTTGTTTTATATAGAAATTAGATACAGTGCTTATGTCAGCTAATTTTTGTTATCTGCCAAAAAATTAGAGTTTCAAGTGCCCCGGTAAGAGGTGATTTAGATAATGGTATAAAGTGTACATTTATAAAGGGGCGAGAGAGGTTGCAAGTGCTTTGGAGCATAGGATTATAATTCAGGATGATCCGGACAAACTGGAGAAATGGTCTGAGGTAAATAGGATTACATTCAACAAGGACAAATGCAAAGTACTCCACTTAGAAAGGAACAATTAGTTTCACACATACAAAATGGAAAATGACTGCTTATAAGGGAGTACTGCAGAAAGGGATTGTGACATGCTGGACCAGGCCCCAGAGCCTCCTGCTGGAGGCTTGTGGCCTTGCCACATCCAGCCCAGCAAACCATGGAGAAGTCCTCCAGGAAATCTAGACTGTCACAAAGGACATCACCAATCAAAGCCCAACAAGCCTGTTAAAAGGAAGCTGTTGGGCCAGAGTGAGGCAGTTCCTCCATGGAGCTCAAAAGGCTCAAACAAGGCTGGAGAGCTGGGTTGCAGGAGGCTGCCACAGTAAGGAGTGAAGACACAGGCACTTGGCCAAAAGGAGGCCACTCACATGAGGCGAAGGACACCCCATTACAGGGATGTAGGGGTCTTAGTGGATCACCAACTAATTATGAATAAAGAATCTGACACTTGCATGAAAGCTAACATCATTCTGGGATATATTAACAGGAGTGTTGTAAGCAAGACATGAGAAGTAATTCTTTTGTACTGCTCTGTGCTGATTAGTCCTTAGCTGGAGCACTGTGTCCAGTTCTGGGTGCCATATTCCAGGAATGATATGGAGAAATTGGAGGTCAACAAAAATGATTAAATATTCTAGAAAACATGACCCACAAGGGAACATTCAAAGAATTGATCTTGTTTAGTCTGGCAAAGACAAGACTGACAACAGCTTTTAAGTTCCTAAAAGGGTGTTACAAGGAACAGGGAGAAAAATTGTTTTCCTTAATCTCTGATATGACAAGAAGCAATGGTCTTAAATTACAGCAAGGGAGGTTTAGGTTACATATTAGAAAAAAATTCCTTACCTTCTGGGTGGTTGAGCACTGGAATAAATTGCCTAGGGAGGTTGTGGAATCTCCATCATTAGAGATTTTTAAAGAGGAGGTTAGATAAACACCCATCAGAGAGGATCTAGATGGTGCTTGGTCCTGCCAGGAGTGCAGGGAACAGGACTTGATGACCTCTCAAGATTCCTTCCAGTTCTATGATTGTAGTGACAAAAAGTCCACTCTGGTAACTGTATGAGAACATCGAGGTGGTACTGGACTCCACAACTACCAAGGCGTTCCTCCCCATAGAATAGTTCAGAGTCCTTACAGACCTCATTGGCAAGGTCTCCAGTTTCACCATGACAACAACTAGGGTGTGCCTGCATCTTCTTGGATGCATGGTGGTGTGCACTTATGTCACTGCTGTGCCAGATTTTGAATGCGTCCTCTGCAGATGTGGCTGGCCGAGGTCTTCTCCCAATCCAGAGACCCTGTCCAGTTTATACTTTACCTTACTTTCGTGGTGAATTAATACTTTGAACACGTTTCAAGGATTCCTATTCTAAAGTCGCTCTCCCCCGCTGAGCTGTGGTTGGACACGTCAGACCTCGGCTGGAGAGCCCATCTTGAGGATGTCAAGACCCAACACCTATGGTCTCCAAAAGATACGGTGCAACAGATCAACATCGAAGAGCTCAGAGCAGTTCATCTCGCCTGCATGACAGCTGGGAGGTCAGCTGGGAGGTCAGAGTGCTTGTGCACAGCGTGGCCTAGATATTACACATCAACCGGTAGGGCGGAACCATTCTTCATCCCTTTGCTTGGAAGCCCTCAAGCTATGGGACTTCTGTATCAGACACAACTTTGAACTGGAGGCTTGTCATTTATTGAATGTGCATAATTGTCTTGCTGATTGCTTGAGACGAGACTTCTCACCACGAGTGGATGCTGCGCGTCGAGGTGTCCCATGTGATCTTCTAGAAGTGTGGTCTCCCCGAGTGGATCTCTTAGGAACCAGGCATAAGCACCAGATGGGGCGTTGGTGTGGTCTCCCTACTAGATGCCTTCCTCTTATCATGGGCAGGAGATGTGCTGTATGCATTTCCCCTGATCCTGCTCAGCAGCAAGGTCCTGGAGAAGATCAAGAGGGAGACAATGGGGACCCAAATCAACCCAGGCTGAGTCTGATGGTGCTCTGCCCGTGGCCACTGCCGGACTGGCCAGATGTCCTGTTCCAGGACCATGGTTGCTTCCTTCATCCCAACCTTATGTCTTCATTTCACAGCATGGCTGGTGGATGGCTGAGCTCCAAGGAAGAGGCTTGTTCAGAAGGTGTTCACCACACCCTTGAGCTGCAAAATGGACATGGTGCTCGTGTTTGGATGGCTAATTGTGGCCTCTCCCTATCAAGTTTCCTAATCTAATCAATCCTGGATTATCTACTTCACTTGAAGAATCGGGATCTAGCACATTCCTCACTCAAGGTACACTCAAGGTACCAGGTACACCTGGTAGCTATTTCCACCTTTCATTCCCCAGTCCATGGTCACATGGCCTTCACCCATGACATGATAGGCAGATTCCTCAGGGACATTGAGTATTCCCTCAGATCAGGCCTCCTTCCCCACTGGGACCTGAACTTAGGCCCCATGAGCCTGGCCAGGACACCAGGCCACATGCTTCTTGTCCTATTTGTCCGGGAAAGTGTTCTTGTGATAACATCAGCCAGATGTCTCCCTGACTAGAAATGACACTAGGCTCGGCAGAGCTGTGCTGCTGCCGCTGCCATCTCATTCTTGAACTCCTACTCACCTCTGAGTGAAATACACACCCATCTATTGTAAAATGGACATGAGCAACATATCTTAAACACCAGTTACGGGATAGGGAAATGTCTTGAGCTGCAACAAGGAAAAACAAAGATAATTGGTTATTGTGACTCAATTAAACTAGTTTAATTTATTAATGTTATCTTCTGGGGAAGAATATTGTTGATTTAGAGGATTGATAATGGCGTTAGGACTCTTAGTTACTGGTTTTAATGAGTCAGTGCCCAGAGATGTTAATCTTCTGTATGGGAAGGGAAATGAGCAAACGGAGCCAGACAATACCGTAAGAAATATTTTCGGTGGGTTACACTCTGTTCCGTTCATTTGAAGAGAAACAAGCATTTCATTATGTAGCCACGTTTTAGAGAGAAGAGTTACTGGTACTATTTCACTTCAGAGTATGCCAGTCCCTGCAAAACACAGGGATTTACCTCCACCCTAAACATCTCTCTAAACTAGAAAAAAATAGTAAATTAATTGGGAATTGTTTTCTGTGTAAGCAATTCCTAGTTGTTAGTTTTTTAGAAACTCTTTCCTCTAGGATATATATTGGGGATGGGAGAGGCGGGAGACCTATTAGGAAAACTGTCCGAAAGTGAATTCCCTCAATAAATGGGTGTAATTTTTTTCTTAAAGAGCTTGTTAGAATAGTAACTGTATCAGTCTCCACATAATTAACTTTATGAGGAGAACAGAACTAAAGTTTATAATGTTGTATTACTAAGGCAGTTCCTGAAATACATAGTGACTTGCATCCTTGTTCTTTGTTGTTTTCAATCAGTTCTGGTTTTGCCATGTTATTTTTCAAACATTATTGCAATATTCTCCTCTTTAAAAAAAATTGCCACTGTGAAGTGAGTTTTGGGGGTGTGTGTGTGTGTGTGTGTGTGTGTGTGTGTGAGTCTCTCCAATGAAAATATGTCCAGCAGTCATGTCCATGTGCATCACTCCATAGGGTTAGAGATGAAGCTAGTACAGAGCTATCAAAGATTGTGCCAAGCCATCTGTAACACCTAACTTTCATGCTAACAGAACAGCAAGCTCGAGTGGGTTACATCTCTTTAGAAATTGTGTATTTTAGATCATTTTTGTATAATAATGAGTTACTGAATTGAACTATTTCCTTGCCCAATTCATCTTTCCTCTGAGCTTAACACTCATTGTTTGACATGATCAGATTTAGCATGTAATTATTATTTTACCAACCAGCAGCAGTGTAGTGAACAGTGCAAGAGTTACTAATGAGGGGTTTATCCTGCTTGGTGGTTCTGTAGGCAGGTTTGGAAGGAAAGCTTAGCTTTGATACTTATATGAACAAGGGATTTTTAGATATTGACTAGTTTAATAATCATGTAAGTGCATCAAAACTTAGCAATTATATAATTATTCAGTAGTCCCTGGGACCCCCTGTCCACCCTATGCTGCTTCCTCTGCATCAGCTCAGGCCTCCTGCAGGTAGGGATGGCAGGCAGGAGCCAGTCTGCGTGGGGAGCCCGCATGCCACCCTGCACTGCTGCCTCGGAAATATGTATGGTATAGAGACAGCAGTGCAGGGCAGCAGCAGCTGGTCCCCCCCCCATAGCCAGGGCCTATAGCAGCATCCCACGGAGCAGCCTCTGTCTGTGGCGAGCCTGGGCCTGTTGTGGACAGAGGCTGCTCTACAGCAACATCCGCTCCTTCCACCATGCTGCTGCCTCTGATGCAGAGGCAGCAAGTGGGAGGGAGTGTGTGTAGTTGATAGAATTAACCAATAAGCCCAGGCTTAACAGTTAATCATGTAGTTGACTACACAATGACATCCTAATATGAATCTCAAGTATTTATTAGATTCAGAAATGCAAGCAGGGACTGAATGGCTAATTTTCTACTCCATGTCTCTTCAGACATTTCAGTTGAGCATTATCATTACAGATTCTAGAAAGCCTCCATCAGTTTCCACTCTGGCAAGGCAGAAATCTCTCCAGAAATCTTCTATAAAATGCTTTTGGCTGTTGGAGATGGGGAGGAGAGATTAGCATCTTCACTGGCCAATCTCAGCTGTCTCTTCTCATCTGCCTGTTATTGATCTTCACTCTTCAGATCCGAGCTAGTGCCCAGCACTAATGTAGCTCAGTAGGCAGCGCTCTATCCGCATTCTTCGTTAATATCCCTTGGATCTTTTCTCCAGTTCTTTTAAGACAGGAGAGTGAGTTTTAATGCATCTAAATGGTGGTTTGTGCACAAAATACCAGATTCGGCATACACCTGTAGTAAATGCACACATATTTAGACATGCAATCACTTATACTTTTTTTGAGGGCAAACAAAACCAAGAGTGTGGCTGTCTCAATATGTTATGAGTTGGTATTATGTTGCACAAATGTCTGTGATGAGGTGGTAATTTGTGCACGTGTCCTTAAATACAGTGTAGTTCGTTCTTCTTAAATTTCTAGTAACAGCTACCAGAACACAATAGTGCAGATACCTTAAATCTAAAGTGTCCAGTGTTGTATTAATTGAAATGTTTCTTTACCTATAGTAGTCAGTGTAGTTCTGAATTTTTTAATTAAATGACTGTGATTCTTAGATAAGCATAAATATATATGCAACAGAAGAGGAAACACAAAAACAAATTAAGATGAAGAGACCTTACATGGTTTGTGTTGCCTAGATAAAAACAAACTAATGAATGTTGTTGCCAAAAAGATGCTTTCTTCAGAGTTTGCTTCTTGTTGATTTTCATGCATAGATGAAATGCAGAATGATCAGTTAAATTTGAGCCGGGGTAATATGAAGAAAGATATTTTGTAAATGTTGTCTTTTTGTATCAAATATCTCCTTTTGTCTTCTGATTCTTGTGTGGTAGTGTATTTACTCCTTTTTGGCCAGTTGAGCCCCAGAAAAAAGAAGAGCTTCAAGCAAGTACATGATGGCATGTTTATTTTTTTTCTCTCTAGCTTCCCCACATATTTTATGTTTTTTATAAAGTATGTATTGCAGCTGTGCCACATTCATTTTGAGAAATTCATTATTAAAAGCTAACTTATAAGGACAAGTAAGCATTCAATCATTTTTCATGTAAGCTTCAAGTTTATTGCTTTTTTTTTTGTGTGTGTGTGTGTAGCTGTATTCACATAATCTGAAATGTTCTATAAGAAATCCTTTGTTTAATCCTGTAGGTCTTGAGAGTGATCTCTATCTCACAACTAAGCTAATGCAGTGCCAAATACGTCATTGTTTTAATGGTCACTTCAAAAAAATTTTCAGAAGATATGGGGTTTTTTAAATTCATTCTTGCTTTTTTTATATATATATATATATATATATACTAACTTTTGGGAAAAAAAACTTTATTTTGTACCAAACTTATCCTGCTTTAATATTATATCCATTTAAATAATCGGACTATATTCAGCTGGAATTTTTCTTCATGTTCATTTGTTTAATTTTGCTTCATAGAGTCCTTGCTGTCCTATATACATTTTTAAAACAAAGATGGCAATTCAAAATTTTAATTGTTTTGAAGCTTTTCCATCTATATCATCTTGCTCATTAATAACAGTTTCCCTCAAATTCTTTTTTCCTGTTAAAAATTTAAAATCCATTTACTATTTTGTCAGTCCTTAATGACACGGTAGTATAATCCAATACATGGTTTTAAAAACGGTGTTTCTCTACTAACTCTTTGATGTTTGGAGCCATGGGGTGAGAGCCTATGCTATGTTTTTAAAGAACTCTCAGTTTGGGTGAACTCAAATGCAGAACTCATTGTTCTCAGTAAAGGGAAGCTAAAATGCCATTAGGCCAGCATTGTGCCTTTCTGGTTCTGGTCTGCTTCAAGAGGTTGGAGAGACTTTAGAGTAACTTAGGCAGTCCTAAAGAGGCCTCTTGATATTATAGCAAGCTATTGTGTAGGTCAGGCATGTCAAACTCGAAGCCTACTGAGGGCAGCACAAACGAAAACTGATAGCTTTCAGGGCCACGTAGGGTTCCCAGATGGTTTGTCGAGCAAAAAAAAAAAAAAAAATTTAGGTGCCAGGCAGAAGACACCAGTACCGGACACCTGGTTTTTAGGTATATTTTATATTATTATAATAATTTGATGTGTAAAATTATTTGCTCATCTAAAATAATTTTTAAATTAATGTTACATAATTTTAAATTTAAATATAAATTTAAGGTACTTTTAAATTTTGTATATGATGAAATAAAAACAAGTATGGACCATGGTTAATCAAATAGAACAGGCTTCTGTGAAAATTTCAAATACTTTTAAAGTTTGAGATTTTGCATAAAGATATAATTATTCATGCAATTGCAAAAAATTGACACATTTATTGATATAAAATTAATATACATTTTGTGATTTTATTTGGGAATAAATAAACAACAAAATATTAACAAAATAACCCCTTCCTCCCCTTCCTCTCCCCCAGAGCCAGACACTCCCATACCTTCGTTCTAACCCAATCTCCCTCCACTCCCACATAACCAGGTCCCCCCAACCTAATGCCTCACCCTCCCCTCTCTCCCCGCCAACCTCATACCTGGGTCCCGGAGTCGACATTGCCACCTGAGGCGCCGGGGTGGCATGAGCACGCCGGCCAGCTGTGAGTGACTACTGGAGCGCCCAGTGCAGAGCGCCCAACCGTCTGTGAGCACGTGCACAGAGCAGCCTGGCCGGCTGTGAGCGCCTGCTGGCACACCCAGCTCAGAGCGGCCTGGCTGGCCGTGAGTGCGTGCACAGAGCGACCTGGCCGGCCATGAGCGGTTGCAGCGGTGCAGAATGGCCCGGCCAGTTGTGGGCTGCACTTCATTCTTTTATAAAAGTGCTCTGGCAGGCTGCAAAAAACTTCAATCGGGCTGCATGCAGCCCTCCAAACACCAGTTTGACATGCCTGGTATAGGTCATAGCATGGTCCGGAATTTCAATAGTGCTGTGGCCTGGCCCTCCAGCATGCCACATCTTCTTGGGTTTAAAGAAGTGCATATCATGGGCGGTGTTCAACAGTGTCTATGCTGGCAGAATCCTTCCTTGGTCGAGATCAGGGATTTTACTCTGGCCCTCTTACTTGTGGCAGGAGTAAGAGTGTGGATCTCACCTGTGGTTTCCAGATATAACTGAGATTAGTATTTATGCCAATAGTGGTCACTTTTAGATATTTTGGTAATCTAAGAAGAATGATATCTGTCTCCACAGCAGCCTTATCGCTCTTGTTCTTCTTACTTTATTATTTACAGAACATATCACCAAGTATAAAAAAAAGTAAAAAGTTAGAAATTTCTGATAGTAGGTATCACAGAATACATATCAGCAAAAGTGATACACAAGACCAGTCTACATGTAAATAATAAGATCCTAACACAAACCAGCATAAGTTAAAACACTTAAAGACCTCTTTTAACATTGATCTTTGCTGGGTTTCTCTAAGTGTTTAGTAACTAAAGTATTCTTGAAACTTAAAGCCGTTTTTTATATGATTTTATGCTGCCAAATACATTGGGGTGGCTAAGACATTGTAAAGTATTTTTCTGAAGCCAATATGGTCTATTATGTAAATAAATGTTTAGATATGTCATGCAAATACTCATGAAAATTCTTTACAAAAAGGGTAATTGGGACATGTACAATAATTTCTCACGGTTCAATGTATTGATCCATCAAATTTTTTTTCATAATAAATTGCTGCTAAACCCACAGTATTGGTCCCATTTGGAAAAGGAAATATTTGAAATCCAGGATGTAGTTATGGTCAACTGTAAAAATGTGGATTGTTTTGAAAGACTGAATTTCTCTGTTTAGAATTTGTATGAGTTTTTGCCTACAGTGAATTTGTACAACTCCATTTTAAATTCTGTTCCCTGAAAATAGTGTTTAAAACAAAAATGCTGGTGAGTTATGTCACAATTCTGTGAACGCACAATTAATTTAGCAATAAAGTTTTGACTCTTAAATTATGTCTGTGGTTCTCAAGGTGCACAAGAGATATTAATATTGAATGATGCTAAGGTAGCTTACTTAGTAAAATCTAAACTTTTAGACTTTTTTTTATAACTGAGATTTTAATTAATATGTTTATTTTCTGGGTATCCCTTTGTGTGTCTCTATTCATTATCTGTCTGTAAAGATTATAAGCTTCTTGGAATAGGAACATTTAAAAAAAATATTTTGTATAATACTAAGCACACTAGTGACACTAAGCAAAAATAGTTTGGCTAATCAGTATTTTATTGTTAAAGTTATACTGCTAAATGCCTAAGCAACTTCATTTACTTGGTGAAATTGTACCATTTTTGCCAGAGGATCATTTCACCATAATCTTGAAAACTTTGTCTGCAGTGGAAAATAATACCTAGAACTTTGCACAGGTACAAAATTGGTATCCGTGTCTACATCTGTCTCTGCAAAAATGAGCTACAGATATCTGCATTCACATCTGTGGATATAATATGGATATTTGCAGATTTGCAAGGTTCTAAATATAAAATGTATATCCTCATCTGTAGCTGCAAAAATGAGTTGCGGATGTCCGCATCCCCAGACGCATACACAGCCTCTCTCCGAGTTACGAACGAGTTACGGACCAAACACTTGGCCGTAACTCAGACCCCATTGAGTTACACGTGACCGCGCTGTTCGTAAGCACGGGTTGCATTCGTAACTCGGGGACTGCTTTGACGAACGCACCATGGGAGCTTTGGTCGTAAGTGTGAACGGTCGTAACTCGACCATCGCAACTCGGGGAGCGGCTGTCCCTGCGGATGTAAAGAGGGCATCTGTAGATTTGCAGAACTCTAAGACCTGCTTATGATTAGTACCAATAACTTTCTGCAAGATGTGGTTTAACTGTGGTAATCATGGTTTGATTTGAAATTAAACCATGTTCCACACTAATTCAGCTTTTTGATGACGTCTAAATTGGGTAAATATCATAGTGTAGATACGGTCACACAGTAATTACAGGAAATATCAAGAAGTATTTCAAAATGGATTTCATTAAATCAAAGTTATAGTTTGGAGACATAACATGTATATACTTATTACATTTAAAATATACTGCCCGCTGACACATAATCAATACAAAGTAAATGTTCTATATAACAGTTGTTTTTTGGGTTTATTTGCCCTTCTTCTCTTGTGTATTTGGTAACTATTTTATCCAAAACAAGATATAAACCACTCTATCATTTTGCCTGTAAAAAAGATATAATAGTTTGAGTAAAATAAGTCTCGTTTTACAGTCAGATCTTATAAAAAAATCTCTTAAGGTTCAGTTCCTTTTGTTTCAGCTCTTTTTTTCACCACTGTTTGCCATTTAGCTGCATAGCATTTTTATTCAGTGTTCTAGCTTTAAGCTAAATGGTTTGAGTGGCTTTGCCTTTTCTTTTTTTTTCTGCAGTAGGATGTTGCTATACTGCTTAATGGATATGAAGTAATAGAAACATGGCCTTCCCTTTAGTTTATTACTTTGCTATTGTTTAATTGAAGTGTTTTGCTCTAATTTCTTAATGCATGGTATAATTAAACATGAATGCCTGTTTTCCACCTGTTTTGAATAGCAATAACTCAGTCTTCACCTACTGTCAACATGCAATTTTCTACTGAATTGGAATTTATGAAATTTTATATTGTGTATATTTAGGAGCAATGCACAGCCAAGTGGAACCTCTAAGTGACTCATGGGCTCGACTAAAACACAGCAGAGATTGGTTATTTGGCTCCTCTTACTCATTTGTTGAATCTGATTTTGATCTTTCAAAATCCCTTGGAGTTCACACTTTGATTGAAAATGTTGTCAGTTTCGTAAGTGGAGATGTAGGAAACTCACCAGGTTTTAAGGAGCCTGAGGAAAGTATGTCCACTAGCCCCCAGGCTTCAGTTATTGCAATGGAACAGCAGCAGCTGAGGGCTGAGGTAAGTTATAGGTACACTATTTTTATATTCCTTGTCTACGGAGTCCATGTTATGGATTTGAACTTGAATAAATCCATATAGTGGGGTGCACTCATAAGCTGTCACTGAAAACATTTTTGAACCACAGAGCATATTATATTCATATTTTCTCCCTTTGTTACCAATTTTAACTGAAACTGCTGCTTGTTTCAGTGTTCTTTAAATATATAATAGGCTGAACTTTAAGAGCGTTCTTTCCATTTAATATGTTTGAGAGAAGAGAGGGGCATACTTTTTGGAATACATAAAAATTATATAAGAACTTTTAAAATGGTATTCTGTAAACTTCAAATATTTCAGATTTGAAGAGAATTATCTCAGATATGTTAAATTTAGCAATATTACAGGTAGATAAGTTTGGATATATAAAACTTTTAGTGAAAGTTTGAACACACTTAATCTTTGATTTCCTTTAAATTATAGCTGTCACTATACTGCCCCAGCATTTAAAGCTTCTTAAGTATTTTGTTTGGCTGGTGGAACTTAAGTTAGAAACATTTTAGCTATGAACAAAGGGTCAGGAGACATCAAGTTAAACATCTCAGAATTTTTCTTACAACACAAAACAAAACAATCTTATCTCAGAAAATGTTAATGTAAGAGCCATAGGAGTTTTATCCCCATAATACCATATGCTATTAGAACTCTTCCAAGGTATAATGGACATGTTACTCTCAATTCACTACCTGCTATTTTATTTATGGTTTATGAGTAATCTCATTAATAATTCTTAAGATATTTTAAATATTAAATACTTCAATTAACAGTTCTTATTTTATAATATTTTTATAATATTTATCAAGTGGATTAACCATTTTTTATTTCTTTTTTTCTTAAGCTTCGTTTGGAAGCACTTCATCAGATCCTGGTATTGCTATCGGGGATGGAGGAGAAAGGTAGTGCCCCATTAATGGGAATCCATCAAGGTCCAGCATTTCAGTCTTCCTCACTGCTTACTTCTGTTAGACTACAGTTTCTAGCGGGATGCTTTGGCTTGGGCACTGTTGGACATGCAGGAGCCAAAGGGGAGAGTGCCCGATTGCATCACTATCAGGTATGAAATGTACTTAGTTTGAAAAAATAGGTTATTGAGTAAACTTTCATTCAATGATACTAATTTAATATTTAGACACTTGTGGTTCAGAAAGTTTACATTTGAAAATGTTAATGACTCTTACTTTAGTATCAAAGCCAGTAGGAGAACAGACTAGAATTATGTTCTCTGTCAAATATTCATTGAATAATATTAATTTGGGAACCCAATCTCTTCTCTGTGTAGAAATCATTTTTAAGGAGGAGAGGGTGTGTTGTCTCTGATACAGTTTAAAACAGTGACAAATATTAAGAACATTCTTGTGAGTTTTTATATCTGATTGTCTCCTGCACCAATTACTAGAGGAACTTCAAACTTGGCTACCATGTTCTGTGGTATGTCTGTATACCTTTTCCCCCTCCAGATACTGTCTCCTGTGGTACTAACAGAAAGGTGGTTTGGCAATACTATCTTATTCCGTGCCAGTCCAGCTTTTAAAATTGATTTTGTGTCATCAGCAAAACATTCCTTCCATGTGCCCCATCCTCACATTCTCTGCTATTCTTTAGGAAGCTAAAATTCCCAGTGCTTTGATCCCTGGTTTGGACCACTGACCAGCTTGCCCTGTTTGTTCCCCCTTTTCCAGTCATAGTAGAGCAGGCCAAATAAAGCAAGCCAAAGGAAAAGAGGTACATTTTCTGTAAGGAGAGAGTCCCAGGAATCACAGAAAAAGAGCTCTGCCATGATCATTCCCAGTTCAGTCTCTTGCTCTTCCAGGTGTAGGCGTTCAATGTTTGGACAACTACTGAAGGACTCTGCATCCCCTCCCACATCACCCTCTTCCCATATCCAACAGTTGAGACTCTTAAGAGACCTCTATAAGGATGGGTGAGCCCTTTGCTTTTGGGACTCAGCAAACCAGCTCATCCTTACTGATCATAGATCTTCAGGGTAAGCCTAAAATTGATCCCAAGCCTCACAGTCCAATTCACCACGAAAGAGGAAGATTCTAGAGGCTATTTTCAGTTTCTTAATGTGGGCAACTTAAGAAATTTGGTAAGGAATCTAGAATGATAATATTTCTACACTCTTCTCCTTCCCAAGAGATAGATCTGTAATCTTAGGAATATCCTGTACACTTCCCATCTAGATTATATTTTGGAAAATGAAGAGTGCTAGCATGCTAATGACCACAGGAGAAGAGACAGTAACCCTAAAACATCAATCCGTACACAACACACACAACTATTGGATTGGACATGAACAGCACCTCTCGAAGAACAATAGTTATGAAAGGTAGATGTGATGGGGTACTGCCACACAGGGCCCCTTAAGATTATTTGACAGTGTGCTGATCATGCCACTGATGCCCATCTTCTTGATCTCCGGGGCTCCTCACCACCCTGTCCTGCTGGGCTACATCCTCTGGTCTCCCCTAAACAAGGCACAGAATAGAGGTCACTGCCCCACTGTAGAGCAGTACAGATACTGAACCACTTCATGCGTGAATGCAGTTCCAGGGCTCAGCACATAGAAAACCAAACCCCAAATGAGACCTAAACCCCCCCCCCCAAAAAAATCCATTTTTCTCTGCGTAAAAGTTTTACACGTGGAAGACTCCCTATATCAATGAAAGAGAGAGATACACAGTATTTCCCCCCAAGTAACAATTATTTATACTGTGCCTGGTAGAATGAATACAAAAGTGTTTTTATTAAATATAGACAGTAGGATTTAAGTGGTTTGAAGTGAAAACAGACCCAAGTAATTTACTAACTTAAAATGAAAAGAAAACGCACAAGTAGTTCTAATTCACAAAGAGACTTTTTGCACGCGGATTCTTACTCTAAAGGGCTGTTCTTATTACAAGCATAATCTTTAAGTCAGAGGCAAACACTTTTATTATGACTTGGGTCTCCAGCTCTCCTTGTATCCTTTTAGGATACGCCAAGCCATTTCCAAGGCCAGAAAAAGACCTGATAGTTTCCCATTGCTTAAATAGACTCTCCCTCAGGATGGGAATCTCTTGTTTGCCATCCTCCTCTTCCCATTGAAAAACACTGGATTAAAAATGGATTTCAGTATCAGGTCATATGGTCACATGTCTTTCTACCATGGACCACCTTTAAGACTTACAGGACAAACAAGGCTGTTTACAAGTTGAGTTGATCACACATTTAAAACTACAAACAGACTCTCACTTCATATTTCTAACTTCACATAAAGAATGGTACATGTACCAAAATAGGATATATATTCTGCTGGATCTGAAACACTAAAATTGATAGGTTGTGTGAGGTATTTTGTCTAAAGTATCTTTGAGTTATTCATATTTATATTCCTAAGTCAATTTTCATAAAGCATGAGGACAGGGACCATCACAGTAGGTAACTTTTTTCCCACATGGTCAAATTAAACAAGAGGTTGCTGTCATACAAATGGGATGGTCAATGAAAGTTAGTTTAATACATATTCAAGCAAGGAGGAGGTCTGGTAATATTATAATAATTTGCACATTCTCTATCTGAGGGTGTTACGGCTTTGTAAATCTTAATAACTGACATTTGTAGGATAGGGGAAGAATTGCCATTGTTTTATGGGTGAGGAAACTGAGGAAGATCACTCGGTCTCCACACAGTAGGATTTGTGTTTTTATCACAAATCCACTAAGCTTCCTGTTCCAGTAGTTTAAAAAAATAAATGTGTACAATTATTGGCGTACTTATTCTTTTAACTCAGGATGGTATCAGAGCAGCCAAGAGAAATATTCAGATTGAAATCCAAGTGGCTGTGCACAAGATTTACCAGCAATTATCTGCTACACTGGAGAGAGCTCTGCAAGCAAACAAGCACCACATAGGTAAGTGGAGAACAAGTATGAAAATGCGAAGTGTGTTCATACGTTATAAATACACACACACTATTAATAGAGTAGAATTCAGATTCTGACATCTGTACCCAAACTTAGATGGCTGAAGTAACAAACATGGATGAAGTGTTAATGATTGATTCTGTATCAAACAATTATTATTTTTCTTTTTTTATAGGTTCTATTTACCCAGTTATTGAATATTTGCAGAGAATGAACTTCTTTCTCTACCTAGAAGTGGTACATATAAATAAAATGAGTTATATTAGCTAGAAAGATACTTAATAAGAGTCCCAAGTTAAGTAGAAAAAAACACTCCTTCTCTAGTGTTTGATTTGTTTATGGGTTTTTCCAGTATAAATAAAATTAAATTAACCTCCAAAAGAGAGATACCCCACCTCAAAAAAACTAAAGAAACCTCTGGTCATGTCTCTGCTCATCTGTATGAAAGACTTCTAAAAACCCCAGGTAAATAATATCAATAGGACAATTTTTCTGTCCACAGAGCAATTTGTCCTGGCCTCCTATGCAGGCACCCCGCATGTGTTTCACCTTGAAAGAAGATATGCAGCCTTGAAAGCTCTGAGCAACTTAGCTAACTTTGTTTGAAATCATGTGTACGTGTGAAAGTTGCAGTGGCATAACTTTTTTTTCCTGGCAAAAGTTGCCTTATAACCACACACACGTTGTCATTGTTTTCTTTTGCAACTTTAAATAGAACTTAAATAACTACATGTTTTTATAGATTCTAAGGATAAAGGGGACCATTGGCATAATTTAGTCTGACTCCTGTATAGCATAGGCCAGGGGTTCGCAAACTTTTTGACATGGGGACCAGTAAATCCATTCACGAGCTTTTGGAGGACTGGTAACATTCATCTGCATATTCATTAAGCAAATGATGAATATTCAAGTAAGTTGTTTCTGGTCCTCCCAAAGCCCCCAGTGCCAGCATTAGCAAAGCTTTTGATACAGTCATCCACGATATTCTTGCCAGCAAGTTAAGGGAATATGGATTGGGTAAATGGACTGTAAGATGGATAGAAAGCTGCCTAGATCAGGGTTTCCCAAACTTTTTACTTTAGTTGGAACCCGTTGTTTTTTTTTCAGTACTGTCCTTTGCAGCCCAATAACATAAACGCATATTTAAAAAAAATGAAAAATGAATAAATTTTCAGTGTTTCACCTGGCTGCATCCTCCACCCAGCCTGGGCCAGGGCTTGGGAGACCCGGCGCCGCATGAGCACTTCAGGAGATGGGAGCAGGAGCAGATTGGGAGTAGGGTATCTGGCTAAGAGGGAGAGTGCAAGGAAAGGTAGGATTGCCAGGTGTCCGGTTTTATACCAGACAGTCCAGTATTTGAAGGTTTTGTCCGGGAAAGAAATTGAGAAATTACCAGACATAAAATGCCTGGTATTTTCTAATTAGGTAAGTTTTATTATAATTAGGTGTATCAGTCCTTAACTGTGAACTGCCTGGCTGGTAGATGTGCTCACGCTGGCTGAGTGTATCTACCTGCCAGGCAGTTCACAACTACTCAAGGGAGAGTATGGTGGGGGGGAGGCCAAAATGGAATCCCTGGCCAGACTCACGGGTCTGCATGTGCCCAGGTCAGTCCTGCTTTCCCCTCCTTCTCTTCCCAATATCCCCAGTCCAGCCCTGCTGCTCCCATCTAGCCCTCCTTCCGGCAGCTGGTTCCCCCCGCCCTCCACCAATCTCCCCTGGTCAGCTCCGCTCCCCCAGCGACTCCCCAGCCAGCCCTGCTGCCCCTGTCCAGCCCTGCTTCTGGCAGCTGATTCTCCCGTCCTCCTGATCCTCTCCCCTCCCCCCAGTCAGCCTCCCCGGCTCCTGTCCAGCCCTGGTTCCACCACCTGCCCTCTCCGATCTCCGCCGGCGGACAGCCCCACTACCCCCAACCCTGCTTCTGCCATGCGCGCCGCCCCTCCCCCCCCCAATCTCCGCAGGACAGCCCCACTGCCCCCAACCCTGCTCCCGCTGGCTGCCCACCCAGATCTCTGCGGGACAGCCCCGCCGCCTGCATGGATCTCCACTGAACAGCCCCATTGCCCTGAGCCCTGCTTTCGCCGCCCACCTGCCCGGATCTCCGTGGGACAGCCCCGTTGCCCACAGCCCTGCTTTCGCCGACTGCCTGCCTGGATCTCCGCAGGACAGCACCCGCTGCTCCCAGCCCTGCTTTCGCCAACTGCCTGCCCGGATCTCTGCGGGACTGCCCCGCTGCCCCCAGCTCTGCTTTTGCCGCCTGTGCGCCCGGATCTCCGCAGGACAGCCCCGCTGCCCCTGCCCTGCTTTGCTCCCCTCCTGGCAGCCATGCTGAGGCCCGGTACTTTTTTTCCGTAGTTTGGGAAACGCTGGCATAGGCCATAGAACTTCCCCCAAATTATTCTTAGAGCAAATCTTTTAGAGAAACAGCAAATCTTGCTTTAAAAAATGTCAGTGTTGGAAAATCTACCATATCACTTGGTAAATTGTTCCAGTGATTAACCTCTCACCAATAAAAGTTCATGCCTAATTTCCAATCTAAATTTGTTCAACATGAACTTTCAGCCACTGACATCATGTTACCATTCTCTGCTAAAATGAAAAGCCCATTATAAAAGTATTTGTTCCCCATGTAGATACTTACAGACTGTAATTGTCACACCTTAACATTCTCTTTGTTAAACTAAATAGACCTTCTTGAGCCTGTCGCTGCAAGGCACGTATCAGAGGAGTAGCCATGTTAGTCTGTCTGCAAAAAGGAGGAGTCTAACATTTATTTGGGCATAAGCTTTCATGGGCAAAGACCCACTTAGTCAGATGAAAACTTATGCCCAAATAACTCTGTTAGTCTTTAAGGTGCCAGAGGATTCCTTGTTGTAACTACAAGCCATGTTTTCTAATCATTTAATTATTCTTGTTGCTCTTCTCTGAACCCTCTTCAAATTCATGGCCATGAAAAGCATGTCAAGGACCATAAAATCTGCCCCCAGCCCCATCCTCTGTGAAATCTTATCTTGTGTATGCTTTTACCCTATACTATACACATGTCACAGGGAAACCCAGCATTTCTCAAACTGGAAATCATGACCCAAAAGGCAGTTGCAGAGATGGGTGGACTTTAGGGGAATTACAGTATTGCAACCCTTACTTCTGCACTGCCTTCAGAGATGGGTGGCTACAGAAAAGTGACCGTTGGCTAGGAGCCCAGCTCTGAGGGCAGCACCCTGCCAGCAGCAGCAAGGATGGGATGGGATGGCCACTCTTCTGCATTACAAGCTTCAGAGCTGGGTGGCAAGAGAGTGGCAGCTGCTGATTGAGGGCATGCCTATTCAGACAGCAACACAGAAATAAGGGTGACAATACCATATCATGGCATCTATATTTGAATGATGCTTCTGGTGGTGGCCCTAGCCAACTCCTTTTTGGGTCAGGACCCCTGCGATTACAATACTGTGATATTTCAGATTTAAATACTTGGAATCACAAAATTTATGATTTTTAAAATACTAGGTCAGTGAAATTGAGCGAAATGGACCATGAATTTGATATTGAAAATCAATATGAATTATCCAGTGTTGGAATTAAACTCCATATATAAGTTGAAAACCTAGTGTTTTTTCCAATCATCCTCTGCTCAGGGAGACATTTCTAGACAAGAACCAGAGCCTCTTCTGGAGTTTAATCCCAAAATTTTCATGCCAAAAATTAGCTCAGCGTCGAATTCCCTAAGGGACTTTCTTGGGGGCAGAGTGCATCATGAGCATGGGGGGGAGGGGGGGAGTGTCCACGATGGAACTCCCAAAGGACCTGGAATTCCCAAAGGACCTGAATATAATACAGTGGAAGTACAAAATAATTAAAATAAGGCACCTTAGTGTTCATTCTGAGTTTGTTGAGGAGACAAGTAGTGGGCTTTCATTCTGGCACTTCCTCAAACACTGTGTGGTAGTGGTGGTGTTGAACTAACTATTGTTTCTGAATCATCTTGGTACTTTGATTCCAAAGAGATTTTTTTTTTTTTAATTTTAGAAGCACAACAGCGCCTCCTCTTGGTAACTGTCTTTGCTCTAAGTGTACACTATCAGCCTGTCGATGTCTCCTTGGCCATTTCCACTGGACTGCTAAATGTACTATCACAGTTGTGTGGCACAGACACCATGCTGGGACAACCGCTGCAGTTGTTGCCCAAAACTGGTATTTCTCAACTCAGCACTGCTTTGAAAGTGGCTAGTACAAGGTTACTTCAAATCCTCGCCATTACCACAGGGTAAGAATTGAAGACTCTTTTTCTAGATCATGATCCATGTGTACCTCTTTCAGCAGTATCTTTAAAAACACAGAGTTGTTGTTTTTTTCAGAATACTACCTATTTGATGGAGTTTAAAAGCACACTAGCTAAAATGAAAAAAACTTGACAAAACATTAAGTGATTGTTAATCATATGTACTCCTCTGATAAAATAGCATAATTTGATTTGCGTTTGGGCTCAAAGTGTTCTCTGCCCACAAGCCTGCAAATATGACCACCTTGCATCCTCCTCATTTTTCCCTACTTGGTCTTGTCATGGGTTTCCAGCTGATGAGGCTTTATGTAGCTCTCTGGAGAGGTCATTGTGCTGTTCTGATGCATAATCTCTCCTATTATTATTAGTAAGAGGGAAATTCCATTTTTCTTCCTGGAGTCTAACAGACTCTTGAACACTGCTAATATTTGCTGTTGAACCAGGGAATAACAGACCAACCTTTTACTCTTACTGAGTTAATTTAAATGCATAACTAATTTTAAAAAAAAACATTGGGGAGAAAATAATAGTTTCTGATTTTGATCAAGAATACTCCTATTAAATAGTCAGTCTGTATAACTTTTATTTAAATGTTTATAAAGTGAAAAACTCAATTGTCGAGGCAGTCATTATGAAGTGCTGTTGTGGGGTTTGGATGATGTGATTTTATGCACTAAGGTGTTGGTCCAACACCCATTGAAGTCAATAGAAAGCATTGTGTAATGCTTAAATGACTGAACTGTATATCACCTTTAATTTCTTAAAACTGAGGTTTATATCCTAGTTTATCATTATTTAAAATGTGTTGGCTGGTCTCTTTTAATCTTCATTTACCACATCATGAAACATTACGTAATTTAACGTCACTGATTGATTATTTTTGTTAAAATTAAAGTGAGGTTGGAATACCACAGTGCTGTAGTTAGTGTGGAGGTGCACTGACAGAATCAAGAAAGCAATCAAGGGATATCACCAACTGCACTACAACTGTCCAAAGTTAGGACCTTGTTTTCATGTGCACTGAATGCATGCATATGGGGAATGTCTTGACATTAAAACTTTTTTGAGCTATTCCAATAAAATAATCTTTACATTTTTCACAAAGAACTTATGCTGATAAATTGAGCCCCAAAGTGGTCCAGTCTTTGCTGGATCTGCTATGCAGTCAGTTGAAGAACCTTTTGTCACAAGCTGGTGTGATGCTTATGGCTTCCTTTGGAGAAGGTGAAGGTGAAGAAGATGAGGAAGAAGAAAAAAAGTTAGATCCAGATGGAGATAATGAGAAGAAAGACTTCAGAGGTATCACATTTACACCATTATTGTTATATTAGAATTAATCTTCTTTAAAAAAGGAGGGAGAGATAGTGCCTAAGTCTCCAATATCTTGCCCTTTGTGTGGTGTCTTGCACCTGTGCAGAACAGAATAAAATGGTGCTAAATAAGAATTCTCCACTTACATATGTGCTAAATAGGTGTAATACTTATGTAAAAGATTAACATAAGTGCAAGGCCATGGTGCAAGGCCGTGGATAATCAGTCTCATTTCCATGGTTAGGAAGAGAATATTCCCCTCCAGAAAATAAGATTGTATAATCTATATATATTTTAGAAATGTTCCTCTGTCCATTTGTGAGTCTGTTTTCAAGAATTCCTCCTAAATAGTAAGAGCTAGGACCACCAAATTTGATATAAAGCTTCCTTTTATCCTTATAGGATAGCCTGGCAGCTGCGGTTGGTGGCATTCTGTTCTGAGCTCTCACTCTTCTCAAAAACCAAGAAGGCCTGCAACCCCAACTTAGGGGCTGTGAATTTTCTGACTTTTCTCATGACCTAAATATTGTGTGTGTGTATGTGGCTTGTTTACTGCACGTATATCAATTCATTGCTTATAATTTTTAGCAATAACTTTATTTTAATCTTCAGCTGCACTCCGAAAGCAACATGCCGCAGAATTGCACCTGGGAGATTTTTTAGTCTTTCTACGAAGAGTTGTTTCTTCGAAAGCCATTCAGTCAAAAATGGCTTCTCCAAAATGGACAGAGGTGCTTCTTAATATTGCATCTCAAAAGTGTTGTTCAGGTATGATCTCTTCAAAATGGATTGTGTGTTAGTGCATGCATGTGTATGTTTGTGTGAGTGTGGTGTTCCTAACATAAGTCTTACATGTATTCAATGCTCAGTAAGAATTAATCAATTTTAGTAAATATATTATGTTGATCATCGTAGTTTTACTCAGCATATTTTAGTGATTGTTTTCCTCTTGTAGGAGTACCCCTAGTGGGTAACTTAAGGACCAGACTCCTAGCACTTCATGTATTAGAAGCTGTGTTGCCTGCTTGTGAATCCAGTGTTGAAGATGATCAGATGGATCAGGTTTATATATGTTTTTAAACTTTTAAAATTGTTTTCTACAGCAAATATCATATAAGAATAATTTTAATTCAGCAGTGCTTGGTAGATTTTCAGAATTTTGGCCATCTGATGCTCACTAGAGATCTAAAACTAGTTATGAAATAGACCAGAATAGTTGAAACCTATTATTATTTGTCTTTATAAGTTTGGAATTAAAGTGATCTGAAGTATGTTCTAATACAACAGGTTGTTGAACAATTGTTCTCTCTTCTGTCTGACTGCATGTGGGAGACACCGATAGCTCAGGCTAAATATGCAATTCAAATAAAAGAGAGAGAGCAAGAAATGAAACTGCAGGTAATAATCCTTTTTAAATTGTTCATTAGATTCTGCTGAGTTATATAATTATGAGGTGTTTATTTTGTTCCATTTCTGATAGAAGCAGGGAGAATCTGAAGAAGAGGATGAGAATCTTCCTATACAGGAAGTGTCCTTTGATCCTGAGAAAGCTCAGTGCTGCATAGTAGAGAATGGGCAAATTTTAACTCATGGCAGTGGAGGTAAAGGATATGGATTAGCATCTACAGGAGTCACTTCTGGGTGTTATCAGTGGAAGGTATATGGAATAAAATACATTGTTTTTTTTTCCTGGCTTCAGTTTTTTCCTTTGCTTCAGAAAAATATTGTTATATAAGTAAATATAGAACATACTGTACTACAAAAGAAGCAAAACCTAGTGATTAAAGGTCCATTCTCGATCTAAAATAAACTGCATGATGCTGTGCTTTGAGTGCTCCTATTTATCATATTGCTGGAAGTTCTTGGTTTGAATCAATGACCGATAGCTGGGAAGTCCTTCGTGATTTTTTTTGTTCTTGATGGTAGTTTTATTTTAAAACCACGGTCAGTATAAAAATCATCAATTTAAAACCACTTTGGAAAATTCTTTTTCCCCTCGGAGAGTATTTTGGGGGGAGGGGAAGGGAGTGGGAAGGATGAATTTTTTTTTTTATCACTAGTCGTCATGGTAAAAGAAATGGGTAGATCTCATATTTAGCCTAGTAAATTTTCATGTCTTTTTTGCAAAAAAAATCTTGTATAAATCCCACTTTTAGTGTAATTGGAATGCTTTGAAATTGTATTTTGAAGTAAGGCTAGATTTGGGAATTTGGAATATAGAACTAACCCTTTGCACCCAGATTTATCTTCCCTGATAGTCAAGACCTTTGTGGCAAAATTGGATTTTTTTCTCTTGCCCAAATCTTGTCTAAGAATCACATGCACTAAAAGAAAATTGTCCATTCTGATTCCATCAATCCATGTACTTTCTCCAACACCTTTATTCCAGTACCTGGTGTCATTTTTCTATTTGATAATGTCAAAGAATAGCATAAATTGCTCTTTATGCTCTTAATTTCAGAAGAAATTTTTTACTGCCCTGCACATTTCAGGCCGCAATTACCTCACTCAATATGAACTTATTTTAGTCTTGCATTTCAAAGGTCTATGTATAGGATCAAGTTCCAATTAGTCTAAAATTTACCTTTTTTTTTTTTTTTTAGTTTTGTCTCTTGTGCTTAATTATTACTAACCTTTTGACATTTTCTCCTTCATGTTGTTTAAAAGAGTTAGATTTAATTTGCAGTCTGCTAATTGTGAGAACACACAGGATGATGCTAATCAGTGGCATCCTGGTATCCAAAAAACTAATATAGTATGTGGAGTGTGTCATATATTTATTTCACTCATCTGCCCTCCAACAATAGAGGTTGTCAACTTAGAAGTCAATCCACACGCTGTCCCCAAACTGAGTTTCACTGTTGCTCCCCAAAAGTCCTTTATTCTGAATAAGATCATATGAATTCTTCTGTTCTTACTGCTTTTTAACCAGCTGTATGCCACCAGCTGACTAGTGAATTTGTCTCATCTTTACTAGCCTACCCCCCAGCATGTTCTCCATGAACAGGACCCTCCCAAACTTTCTGTGAGGAAGGCAAAAAAACCCAAACTGTACTGGGCCAATATGATGGAAAGGGAAAAATTCCTTCCCAGCTCTCCCTCAACAGGGTGACTAGCATAATGTCCACTGCTGATATCACCATCAACCTCGTATATTTACCACCAGAAGAGGAAGGGAGGGCGCTGCTGATCCTGCACCTTGAATAAGAAGGGAAGGGCTCCATGCAGGCTGACCTTTTAAAACCCTTCATTCCTGGGTGATGAGTCAGCTACCACATGGGCCTCCTTTCTGGGAGTTTTAAGTCTTCTCTCCTCCTCCCTAACCATTTCACTTTCTCTTTCCGGCCACCCAGCCAAACAACTTCTCTCCCTCTCCTTCGCCCACCTTAAGATGCAGGGTGGTAGTTTTCACTATGTAAAGTTTGTCCTCTTCAACAAAGCTTTCTTAATACTAGATGAGCCATACAGTCTTAATGTAAATACAGCCAGCTTTAAAACCCCCCAATTACTATTCTCATTAATTTTGAATGGACAAATAAAAAGGGAGAAGGCCAAAAAATATTTACCAAATATGATGATTGTAGTGACTAGTTTTACCCAGGTCATAGTCCTTGTCACAGGAAGCTCTGCCAGCTTCTGGATAGAAAAGCTTTGCTTTAAATCAGTTGTGCAAAATTATTGTATGGGTCTCCACATACACTTTCACTAGATGGTCTAGATATTTAATCTAATGCAAATGCACTGTGTAACTTCTTTTTTTGACAAGACCACACTGCCATCTGAAGGGAGTACTACACACCAGCCTCAGTAGATCTGAGAATACAATTTTTTTCATGTGGCTAAATGGCATTTCTCAGTTAGACATGGTTATTCATATAGATAGATAGATATTTTTTTCTGTAGTCTCTCACTAGGGTAGTAGGGTAGTAGTAGCCTGTATTTTTCTGGGTAAATCATTTACTTTAAACATGAATGAAACTTATTTATTTTACTGACTAATATTAGTTGAGCTATATCTTACCTACTTGTAAGATACACTCTTAAATTGAAAGTGCTCCAGTATTTCGTTTGTGAACTTATGAGACAACTATTGATGTCCAAATAGTCACTTCAAATGACTGATAGTAGACCATAATAAATCAATCATTAGAGACTGACCTTTTCAGGAAAAGTGTAATTTTAGAGGGCAGGTAAGTGTATTCAACCAGTGTGTTGCGGTATGAATTTATGAAATTTTTCATATCTTACACATAACATTTAAAACTATCCTTTAATTCTTATATTGAGTATAGTCTACTCACTGCTTGAATATAATAATACCTGTGACCAGTATTATATTTGTATGTTGAATTATGCCATGGTATTTTTCTTTTAATCCTTCTAGTTCTATATTGTGAAGGAAAATCGAGGTAATGAAGGCACATGTGTAGGAGTGTCTCGCTGGCCGGTACATGACTTTAACCATCGCACTACGTCAGATATGTGGCTGTATAGAGCCTACAGTGGTAATCTCTATCATAATGGGGAACAGACTTTGACTCTGTCCAGTTTTACTCAAGGAGACTTCATCACTTGTGTATTGGATATGGAAGCTAGAACTATTTCATTTGGTAAAAATGGAGAGGTATTTAACTGTTTCTATCTTGTTTTTCCTTTATAATCTTTGCAAGTAATAAAACTAACTTTTTGTGGTTTTAGAATCATGTGTAAGTTACCAAATGATTACAGTCATAGCTACTGCAGCAAATATTAAAGTGATACATTATTTTAAATTGTCTATTTCTAAAAACCTGTTGTTTTAAAAGTTTTTATTCCTCATTTTTAACTAGGAGCCAAAACTAGCTTTTGAAGATGTGGATGCAGCAGAATTATACCCTTGTGTAATGTTCTATAGCAGTAACCCAGGAGAAAAGGTAACTGAAAAATATATCTACATAACAGTAACAGGTCATATGGGCTTATTTTATGCTTCTTGTCCTACTGTATTTAAATGTTGAAACCTTTTTAGCTGATCTTTGGAAAGAAGTCCCCTGATTGTCCATTATAAGGCATGATTTTTTGGATCGTTAGAATAATAGAATTATAGAATTAGAAGGGACCTAAAGGTCATCGAGTCCAGTCCCCTGCCCTCATAGCAGAACCAAGCACTGTCTAGCTACTACACTATTAGAAAAATATGCAGTAGACCTTAGTCCTACATTTTGCAATCTTTTGAAAGACCTGAACTGAGTACTACAAGACTCAGAATCTTGTACACAGATATCTGTCAGTAGAATTGGAACTACATATAGACGAACACAAAAAAACAAAAATGTTAGATTTTTCAATTCAGAAGGAAAGACTAGAATTAGAATAAGCTTTGAAATACAAATTGAGAGCATAACTTGGATTTTTTTTTTTAAACACGAAGGTGAAAATATGTGATATGCAGATGCGTGGCACACCAAGAGACTTGCTTGCTGGTGATCCTATCTGTAGTCCTGTTGCTGCAGTGCTAGCAGAGGCCACTATCCAACTTATCCGCATTCTTCATCGTGCAGACCGTTGGACACACTGCATTAATAAAAAAATGATGGAACGGCTGCACAAAATCAAAATGTGCCTTAAAGAAGCAGGTCAAAAACTGAAGAAAAGTCGCTCAGTCCAAAGCCGAGATGAGAATGACATGAGAGAGGAGAGAGAGAATAAAGAAGAGGAGAAAAATAAACATTGTAGGCATGGTCTTGCTGACCTCTCAGAAGTTCAGCTCAAGACTCTCTGTGTAGAGGTATGGCCTGTTCTTGCAGTAATTGGTGGAGTTGATGCTGGCCTTCGAGTTGGAGGCCGTTGTGTACACAAGCAAACTGGACGTCATGCCACCTTACTTGGAGTAGCCAAAGAGGGCAGTACGTCTGCTAAAGTCCAGTGGGATGAAGCAGAGATTACTATCAGGTAAAGTGAATTCAGTTATCCTTTGAAATAGTTAGCAGTTTTTAGTGATACTTTTACATATGTTTTACATCGGAAACATGAATTTTCAGTCACGAGTAACTTAAGTTTAAAATAAATGCTTGGGCATTCAGCTTGTTAAAGCAACTTTCAAGAATTCTAATTTGAAAAATAAACCAGTTGTACTTTGAATTTAGAGAAATAAAAATCTGTCTTGAATTTAGAGAAATAAAAATCAGTATATAATTCATTTGGAAATCTGGAATTCATTGACATGTTCTGATAGTTTTCAAACTGAATTTTGACTCCAAATTTCCTAATTTGAAGACATCCGCACGCTTGAGCTGTATTTGACTTAAGTGTTGCTTATGTTTGAAGCTATATATACAGGCTTATTAATATGTTATCTTTCTGAATTTTTATTACAACTTCTTGGATACAGACTTTTATTGACTAGCTTGCATTTTTGCTATAATTAATGAGCTATATCACATTTGCAAGTGGCAGGAATTCTGTTTTGATTTATTAGAATTGGGCAGTGCTACATTGTCCTTTCCTGTCTATAGAAGTTTTGAGGAGGCCAAGTCAACAGGTGGAACAATTCTCCCTTCTCACAGTTGTGTCTATCCATATCTAAGTTATTGCTTTCTTGAGGCAGCATTTATGCCAAGTTCTGGTCTGCTTTGGCCTAAAGAATTAACAGTACATTTATCCCTTCATCAGGTCCTATGAATCTGCAGGGTGGGGTGACTGCAAAAAGGGAAACAGTCTGAAGAAAATTATTTGAGAACGTTATGAAGTCTTTTCACCTTTCCTGCATTTGTCTATATGTGAATTGGCTGATGTTTTCTGCAAAAAAAAAATTAGATTTCTCTATGTCCTTATTTTTTGGCAATATTTTAGAAGACTGGGAATCAAGTTAATACATAACCACTGATTTCTCTTGTGTCTGGAGATAATTACATTTCAAAGTTTAATTCTTCTTTGAGATGAATGGTGTCTGTTCACACATCTTAGAACTGTTTTGCTAGCCTGTCTGCAAACTAATGCCATTTTTTACACACAAATTATGCCAGATTAATTAAATCAGTTAACGCATTTACCAAATTAAATAATGTGTAAGCAAATTAGAATGAATCAATAGAAAGGGTTTGCACCCATTTTAAATCTGTTTAAGCAGGTGAGATTCTGAGTAACAAAACACTGCAATGGTCATTGTTTAGAATCTAAATTCTGAAGAGAATATTGAGAATATCAAAAACTGTAGGGAAAATTCTGAATTTGTAAATCTGCTGGTTATGTAGAAAATATATGGCTACAAGTTAGTTCTATTTGTCCTGTGTATGATGGAGGCAATGACTCATAGGCAATATTTAAAGTAAGGGTCTGTCACTAGCAGTAGGAGCTCTTACATGCGTGGTATGCCTCAGCTGACTGGTCATTGTTAGGGTGCAGGAATGGAGTCAATGATAAAAAAGTAACTGATAGACTGATATTCATTGATAGAGCTGCTTCCTGCATTGCTAGTGATGCTTTTGTTTTTTGTGCATCTTAGCAGTAAAAAGACAAGCAGTAGAGTGAAATTGATACAACGCTGGCAGTAGCTTTAAGTCAACATTGTAAAAGTTCAGGAGTCTTCATCATTAAATCTTTGCCTGTGTCCTTCATAAACTAAAAAATAAATTCAGCTCAAACCAATTACCAGATGCTTAAGTGATATTTATAAGAAATTATATTGTAAATGACTTAAAAAATTTAAAATAATGCAGCATAAATTCATCATTATCTAAGTGATGGATTATATGAAGTTTCTGGAAATTAATATTCATTGTTGAAAACATGTGCATGTCTCACTTCCTTTGCATTGAGTATTATATCTCCTTGTTTTCTCATCATAACCTCATTTCTTTTCCTTGTTTACATTTAATTTTTAGACTGTCATTCATTTAAATTATTTTATTAAATATTTTACATCTTATTTTGCCTACATTATTTCCTGTACTTTCCTCTTGTCTATCCCTCACTTGCTTCTTCCTGTGTCATTCTGATCTTTATTAAAGCTTCCCAACTTTTTGGTCGCCTAGTGATACCCCATTGTATAATCTGGAGCCCTGTGAACCACTGCCTTTTGATGTTGCAAGATTCCGTGGACTGACAGCTACAGTGTTGCTGGACCTTACCTATCTGACTGGTATTCATGAAGACATGGGAAAACAAAGTGCAAAGAGACATGAGAAAAAACACAGACACGAAGCAGAAGAGAAAGGGGACATTGAACAGAAAATGGAGGGGGATACTGGATCAGATATGCGATCACTACTAAGTGCTGATGATGTCAAAGGACCTATCACTACATGTTCCAAGTCAGAAAATGAAATAGCTTCCTTTTCTTTAGAACCAACACCACTAGGTATGGAGTCTCAGCATCAAACTATAGAAGGAAAAAGAAAAAATCATGATCACATATCAAGAAATCATGATGTAGTACAGTCAGAACTCCGAGCAGTACAGTTATCCTATATTTACCTTGGTGCTATGAAATCACTTAGTGCTCTTCTTAGTTGTAGTAAATATGCTGAGTTACTACTGATACCAAAAATCCTTGCAGAAAATGGTCATAATTCTGATTGTGCTAGTTCTCCAGTTGTTCATGAAGATGTTGAAATGCGTGCTGCATTGCAGTTCCTGATGCGCCATATGGTGAAACGGGCAGTCATGCGCTCACCAATAAAGAGAGCTCTAGGACTAGCAGATTTGGAACGAGCACAAGCCATGATCTACAAGTTAGTGGTTCATGGGCTATTGGAGGACCAGTTTGGTGGCAAAATTAAACAAGGTACTTTTTTCAAGTTATGATAATGATAATATATAGATTTGTTAAGTTAATAAGAGTTAACTTAAAATTACCAAGAATATGGACTTTAGATCACATATAAGCATATATTTCTGCAGTGATTGAGAATTGTGAAAATCTTAAATAGCAAAATTAAGGAAGGTAGCAAATAATACCCATTTCTAGAATGTATGGACATTGGTAATTACCCCCTCGTACTTTGTTTAGTTTATTAAAAGAGAGATTGACGTTAAGGTACAGAGTTATATGCAGGAAGAAAGCACATCGCTGTAGTCAGAAAAATAGAATTGCATTTTGTGTTTACACCCAAATTTGAAAGATATACAGCCGCTCTCCGAGTTACGAACAAGTTACGGACCAACACTTGGTCCGTAACTCAAAGTGTTCGTAACTTGGATCCCATAGAGTTACATGGTGACCGCGCTGTTCGTAAGTGTGGATCGCTGTTCGTAACTTGGATTTGCATTTACGACCGCTTTGGTCGTAAGTGCGGATGGTCGTAAGTCGAGGTGGTTGTAACTCGGGGAGCAGCTATATAACTCTTTCTGTGTTATATATGTTATGACACAGGTCTACCTGACTTTAGCATGGCTGATCGTGGGTTAGTGGTCAGGGTAGACTAAAAATAAATGTTTAACATAGTCCATCAATGTTGTTTAAACCTTCAGTGAACAGAGTTTTCTGGAATTAGCTGACTTTGTGGAGACAAGGAGAAAATACAAATAGTGTATCTTTTAGTCTTTTGTCAGATCTACATTAGGAATGTGAAGGGCTAGTCAACTAATCTGATCCTCCCCCGGTTCCCTCTTCACTGCTTCTATCAGAAAGAGACAGCAAGGGGAGGAAGAAGAGGGGGTACTTCAAAGTGGCAGCACTGCTTGACACCTGGGGCCAGACCCTGGGCTCCACGTGGCACTGCTGCTTTGAAACACCACATGCAGCCCAGAGCCAGCTGTGGTGTCCCCAGGCTGCACACCACATTTAAAAGTGGCAGCACAACATGAAGCCTGGGATCAGCTGGGGACTCCCCATTGACCCCAGGCTCCATGCGGCGCGCCACTTTGAAACGCCACGCACAGCCTGATGCTGGGCTCCCCATCGCGTTTCAAAGCAGCCACGTCGCACGGAGCCCGGGGTCCCCTGGTGACCCCAGGCTCCGTGCAGCGCTTTCACCTTTGAAGTGTAGCAACAGCCCTACAGCTTGGTGTCCTCTTCAGAGAGGGAGACCAATGGGAGTAAAAGCTCCTGTCAATTTCCCTTACTCCTCGTGAATTGAGGGGTACAGGTGCCAACAAGAGCTGCCCTCAGCATTTGATTTGGCAGGTCTTAATTAGACCTGTTAAATTGAACGCCAGAAGATGGATCTCCAGCACTGCAAGTGAAGATATGACATTAGAATGTCTATAGATGTAGAATGACGTTGTCAACTTCAGAGAAGCTACTTACTACGCTGCTCTTGTCAAAATAGCAGATTTCAAACATTTTTAAAGGACAAATACATGAAAAATGGCAAATAACCAAGTAGCTCAGATGTTGAAACTTTAATATTCTAGATTCTTTTGCTATAGGAAACTATATAATTTATTTTACATAGATTTTAACTCTTGTCAGAGATCAGGTTTAAGCGATTAAGACATATATTCTCTGGTGTGAAAACAGTTTTTATAAAAATTACTAACTGCTGTAGTATAGTATCTATAAGCTCTAATGAAAAAAGGATCTCTCCTCTCTCTTCTCTTCCCATCTTAAAAAAAATTGCTCATCAACTACTGTTCATCATTATAAGAATGAGTTTACCAGCATATTTTGCTTCACAAGATATTGGGCAGAAATATTTTTATAAACTGCATGTGGATGTGTGTTTACTTATTAGGGAGATATAGTAGTGTTTATAATGAGAGAGTTTTAAAGATAAATAACCTATTATACAAAACTTAAGGTTAGGTAGAACCAGTCTGTAGCATTATCTTATGTTCCTATAACATCCATTTTGAATTGCAGAAGTAGATCAACAAGCAGAAGAAAGTGACCAAGCACAGCAGGCCCAAACACCAGTTACTACCAGTCCTTCTGCTTCTAGTACTACATCTTTCATGAGCAGCTCGCTGGAAGATACTACTACTGCTACTACACCAGTGACAGACACTGAAACAGTACCAGCTTCAGAATCACCTGGAGTTATGCCTCTTAGTCTTCTTAGGTAGAGTGCCTGGTTCCTTTAAAATACATTTGACTGTTTTTCTGTACTATCTCAAGTAGATCATTTTGATATATATTTGAACCTCTTTAATCCAGCAACCCAAGGAAACAGGGTATGCTGAATTAAAGATTTTGCTGGGCCAGTGAGGTCTGACTGTGAGGGAGATGAGCATTCCCAGCAGCACACGTGGCTCTGTGCTGCTCTCAGGCACTGTCTCCTACCACTATGGGAGCAGCAAGGAAAAGCCACAGGGGAAGTGCTTTGCTGCACTGCGTTTCCTCCAGCTTGGGGGAGGAGGAGCAGCAGCACATAGAGCCACTTCTTCCTCGATTCCACAGGTATTCGTGGATTAGGGGTAACTGGAGTATAGAGGTTTAAGTGTTCTACTTAAAAGGGCCAATATAGAACAACCCAGGAAACTACAGTTTAACTTCTGTGCCAGGAAAGATAATGGAGCAGGTAATTAAGGAATTCCTCTGCAAACATCTGGAAGAAAATAAAGTGATAGGTAACAGCCAGCATGGATTTGTAGAGAACAAATCATGTCAAACCAGTATGATAGCTTTCTTTGATAGGATATCAAGCCTTGTGGATAAGGGAGAAGCAGTGAATGTGGTATACCTAGACTTTAGGAAGGCATTTGATACGGTCTCGCGTGGCCTTCTTTTTAATAAACTAGGCAAATACAACTTAGATGAGGCTACTACATGGTGGGTGGATAACCGTTCTCAGAGAGTTGTTATTAACGGTTCAAAGTCATGCTGGAAGGGCATAACCAGTGGAGTTTCACAGGGGTCTCTTTTGGGATCGGTTTTGTTCAATATCTTCATCAGCAATTTAGATGATAGCATAGAAAGTATGCTTACTAAGTTTGCAGATGATATCAAGCTAAGAGGTTGCAAGTGCTTTGGAGGTTAGGGTCATAATTCAAAATGATCTGGACAAACTGGAAAAATGGTAAATAGGATGAAGTTTAATAAGGACAAATGCAAAGTACTCCATTTAGAAAGGAACAATCCATTTCACACATACAGACTGGGAAGTGACTGTCGAGGAAGTACTGCAGAAAGGGATCTTTGGGTCATAGTGGACCAGAAGCTAAATATGAGTCAACAGTGTGACGCTGTTGCAAAAAAGCAAACATTATTCTGGGATGCATTAACAGGAGTGTTGTGAGCAAGACACGAGAAGTCATTCTTCTGCTCTACTTCTGCTGTTTTTACCTTAGTTGGAGTATTGTGTCTAGTTCTGGGCACCACATTTCAAGAAAGATGTGGAGAAATTGGAGAAGGTCCAGAGAAGAGCAACAAAAATGTTTAAAGGTCTAGAAAACATGAGCTATGAGGCAAGGCATGAAGGAATTGGGCTTGTTTAGTTTGGAAAAGAGAAGACTGAGAAGGAACATCATAGTAGTTTTCAGGTATCTAAAAGGGTGTCCTAGGGAGGAGGGAAGGAAAATTGTTCTCCTTGACCTCTGAGGATAGGACAAGAACCAATGGGCTTAAACTGCAGAAAGGGAGGTTTAGGTTGGACATTAGGAAAACCTTCCTAACTGTCAGGGTGGTTAAACACTGGAATAAATTGCCTAGGGAGATTGTGGAATCTCCATCACTGGAGAGGTTTAAGAGCAGGTTAGACAGGTACCTGTCAGGGATGATCTAGACAGTGCTTGGTCCTGCCATGAGGGCGGGAAACTGGACTTAATTATCTCTCGAGGTCTCTTCCAGTTCTGATATTATATGATTCTACTTTTTAGTGTCTTTGTCCTGCTGTGAGTGGCTTTTTTGGATTTGATACTTTTATTTTCCATCATGAATTGTTTCTACAGATATAAGCTATATATCTGTCAGCATACATCAGAAGTCACTAGACTTTAAGTAATAGTAAAGCTATTATGCATAACTGGAAGCTATTAAAAATACTTTCCCTATATTCTTCGTGATGTCCTGGTTTTTGTTTGTTGGGCTGACAAATTTAACATTTTAATTAACATTTTAACATTGTTGATTCTGGCACTAGATCCAGCTTTGTTTTAAGAGAGTTGTTGGTCTGTCCCTGTGTATTAAAACTCTCCTCAGTTTTTCATCCAGTTGTGCGATATTGCTAATTAATCTCCTGCATAGGAGATCTGCTATTCATGATGAAGAAAAGCTTGTTTTCATTAAATGGAATTAAGTTTTGAGTTATTGCTTCTGATCTACCCTTTTCTTAGTGCTTTCTAGGGGCTGTTTTCAGGCACATAGGAACTGAGAACTACTTATAGTGAGAGGCCTCACATGCTGGAACATTCAGATCCTAAAGGACAAATTCTCTGGCCTACATAGCAGGGCTGAGCTCTGAGCAGATGTTTTGGGATGTTGGAAGGAACAATACTTCTGATGGATCTCCTAGTCCAGCCCATACCCTGCCTCTGCTCACTCCTTTGTGCTGTTGAGAGGAGCATACTGCAGAACTGAGCTTGTCCTGTCACAGCATAGGTGTGTTGTCCCTTCAGGGTCCTTCCCACTAAAATAATACTCAATCTTACATGAAACTGCACTTGGTTCTGCAGTCAAGGTAGCATGGGCATTTGCCTCTGAGTTCACACTATCTATTTAAGTATGTTAGTACTAGCTAATGGTGGGCATGGTGCAAGACTTCCACAGTGTGGAGATCTAGTGTAGTTTAAATACTTTTTTCCTTTTTTGAAAGGCAAATGTTTTCAAGTTACCCAACCACAACAGTACTTCCAACACGACGTGCACAGACTCCTCCAATATCCTCCTTACCAACATCTCCTTCTGATGAAGTGGGAAGGAGACAAAGTTTGACCTCTCCTGATTCCCAGTCCACAAGACCTGCTAATCGTACAGGTACACTAGTAGGCGACAAATAACTTGGTAGGAAGTGTAGGAGTTTCATAAGTTTAAGAATGTTCAATTTAAGCTTTTAATGCATCATTAACTGATTGGAACTCTACATTTTGATAGAATTCAGTGTGCATGTCACAACAAAAATCTTATGGTAGAGATCTTAGTACTAAAACTCAGCAATTGATTGCTAGAAAAAAAGTTAAAGTTGGTGCTTATAAATAGCTGAATAGATTGCATACTGATGTCTATGTACAAGAAAGAGCAGTTGGTGTGGTTGACTATGATAAAATTCTAGAATATTATTTTGGTTTGTTTGGTATTTGTTCAAAGAATTGCTTAACAGAACAAACTTCAAGTTTATATCAGAACCCACTAGCCTTTAAGTAATAGTAAAACTATTACTGGACACTTGTACACTTAGGGTCTTAATGTTGCATAACTGGAAGCTATTAAAATGCTTTTTCTATATCCGTCCTCATGTCCTGGTTTTTGTTTAACATTTTAATTAACATTGTTGGATTTTGGGCTACATCAGTCTTTGTTTCAAGAGTTTTCCTTTAGTCCCTGTGTTTTGAAAATCTCCCATTACAAGCTAGAATATATTATTTATAACACTAAAGTATATTAATTATTTTCTGATATCCATCATTACTATATATTACTGAAATAGTCTCCTCCAGTTAATCCTGTTACGGGGCAAGCCTCTATTTTGAGTAATTTATACAGGGTTGAACCCAATAATGTAGCACCATTTTTCTGACTGTTGTCCTCTTATCTGATGAATGATATCTGGTTGGAAACATCATTATTAGAATTGGTACATTGCAAATCCCTTTTCCTGCTGATGTCAGCATTAGCTAGCATTGACATCATTCAGTAAAATGTCCAGCTTATAAAAATTAAGAAAAAGACACCTCATGTCTTTGGCTGACTAACATAAAAACTAAACATTTCACCTCCAGAACTAATGTTGAGTGTTCAGATTCTAGACTGATACAAGATAGAGGAATATAACTTATGTCCTCTCCCCCCATAACATCGTTATTAATTCATCGCTCTGGTTGTTTCCTTTCTGCAGTGGTCTTTTCAGCAACTCAGACTGTTGCTTAGCAACTTATCTGCTCAGCCAATAGGCTTGCCTCTTTTTTTTCCCCTCTAGATGCTTTGCCTCCATCATGAGAGTTAGGTGGCAGCATATTTTTCTGCTACTTTAGTGCTGTCAGACATTAATCCTCACTTTTATAGGAAGTAATGAATAAATCTTTTTTTTCTAAGCTCTAGGGCAATTGTTCTTGGAAAGAGAATGATTATTATATCCTTGAAAAGGCCAAGTTAAGTGGTTTTTTTCAGGAAGATAGAACACACACTTCAAAATCTCTTTGAAGGGCACCCTCAGCAGCTATACTAGTGTTTCTTGTTGCTACTTAGGTCAAAATATCTTGGTGTGAATTTAAGGTTGTTGATCCTCTGAACTAAGTTCAAACAAGCTGAACTTAGTCCAACCCATATGAGGATAGCTTGGTGTAGGGTTTCACCTTAATTCAGAATATTGAAATTGCATTGACCTTAATTGATCAAGTAAATGTTTACATACATAGTCTTGGCCAAGTAAAGGAAGAGAAACTTTTTCTGGTTTAATTATGGAAATGAGATGATCCAGAGTTGCAAATAAGTAACGATGTTAGTTAGAAAGTTCTCACTGAACAAATGTTCTTTAATTCTTAATCCTCAACTAATAATAGATTGCTGTTAAGTGATTGAAATGCAAAAGGCCAAAGAAATGCAAAAGTATATTGATAACTGATGGTTGCATAAGTTAACTTTTTTCTTTCTCTTAGCTTTGTCAGACCCAAGTAGTCGGCTTTCAACTTCTCCTCCTCCACCTGCCATTGCTGTTCCATTGCTAGAAATGGGATTTTCTCTCAGGCAGATTGCAAAAGCTATGGAAGCCACAGGTGATCTGTTTGTTGAATAATACCTATTGCATGTGAAAGCACAGTTTAATGTGAAACACTTTTTTAATAGAACACTAAATGTTATAAGCTTCCGTATCTGGTCATGGAATTTGTGAGTTCAAAGGAGTAAATGGATTTCTTCATCAATAGTGTTATAAAATTGTGTGGTAAAATTTTCTTGGTTTTCAGGTGCAAGAGGAGAAGCAGATGCTCAGAATATCACAGTGCTGGCCATGTGGATGATAGAGCATCCTGGGAATGAAGAAGATGAAGAGCTCCAGTCAGAAGGAACTGCCGATTCACATCATGGGACAATAGTTTCTGGAAGCAGTGGAAAATCTAGTGACCAGTGTTATTTACAATCACCAGGAGATATCCCTTCAGCTGATTCCACTGAAATGGAGGAAGGTTTTGGTGAAAGGTAAAATGTAGTTCTCTTTTGATTGCATAAATCTTGCTGCTTATGCGTCAGTAAATTGGTAGTTGCCAGAAGAAGACTCAGAAATACCACTTTGAATTAATTTTGTCAGTCTGTATATGCAGAGAGGTGGAGTTGACGGTAAATTAGTTTTTGTATATTAATTTACAGTATTGTGTTTGCTGGGGGGGGGGAAGTATGACTATATCCCCCTCTAAGACAATTAAACAAGGTGATATTAATCATCTGACTACAATGAAAAGAGAAATTTCATTAGATTTTTTTGGTTTTTTTTAATGTTTCTTACTAAGCTTTATAATGTTACTGCATTCTTTACTTGCACTTCCTTTGTAAATTATGGCCCACTTCTGAGGGAGAGATAGTGCTAATACATGCCCATCACCAGCACTTTAAATTGTGCTGATTATGCTAAATTAGGCGGTGACATGATGAGGGAGAGAGACATCAAACAGGAATTAAATTAAAGCCAACAACCTTAATCACTCTCTTGATTTCAGGCAGATTTAAACTGTTGTTTAGAAAAGAAAGAATAGTTTTTTGTTTTATATTGATATTTATTTCAAAAGTGATTGTCATTATATAGGAACAATTGTGCTTGTCATAAATCCTGGGCCTATTTATAAAGCCCATTCAGATTTTTATTAGTAGGAAGTATTTTCTACCATCATGGTTTTCTCTCTTCTTTTTTTTTTTTAAATGATCCATGCTTAATATGCACAAATAATCCATAACTTAATTGTTTGTCTTACCTGTTGAATATTCCAATTATTCTCCCAGTACTGATAATATGGATCATCCAGAGAATGCAGCTTCTGGAAGTGGACCCCCTTCAAGAGGTCGGTCAGCAGTAACAAGGAGACATAAATTTGACTTAGCTGCTCGGACATTGCTAGCACGTGCTGGTAAGTGCACTAAAATGGTTCAGGTATCTTTGTTCATTTGGCAAAATTGTGAGAAGGTATTTAGTACCTAATGTGGAACTACAAAAATATAAATACTGCTTTTGCGTATTTCAGTAAATATTTAACTTAATTTATTTTATACAGTAAGGAATAAAAATTTATTTTGATTTTACTAGCAGTATTTTTTAAAAGCTTTCGAATGAGCTATCTTTTAATTACATGCAAAGTAAAGAATATTTTCTTTGATTTGAGCGGGATTATACCGCTCTGTACAGGCTCACAGAAATCAGAGTCGGAGAGAGGGAATATCTTTGCAGCAAGATCCAGGAGCCTTGTATGACTTCAACTTGGATGAAGAGTTAGAAATTGACCTTGATGATGAAGCAATGGAAGCAATGTTTGGACAGGACCTCGCCAGTGATAATGATATTCTGGGAATGTGGATCCCAGAGGTATTGGATTGGCCTACCTGGGTGTGTGTGATTGCAGCTGGGGCTGCTTTGACTTACTGCTTTTTGCAAAATCACATTTTAAAAATTAAAATAACACATTGCATAAATAGCTTTCTGCTTGGACATAATGAGTCGCTAAACCATAATGGTGCTTAAAGCCACTTTGATGTCTGTTGCCTCACTTTAATGAGACAAGAGCTGTACAAACCTAAATTATTCCTTTGATTCTTTCTATGTTCAGCTGCACATGCTTCATTAGTTTCTTCTTTGAGAAGGGATAAATCACTTTAGCAAAATTATTTTGATCCTTGTATCCAATTTTAAGGGATAACATGCCTGTAGGAGATTGCTAAATTTAAGTGGGATAAAGCAGTATAAGGATAAAACAATTGCTCGCCACTTTTCATTTAGAACAAAGCAAATGAACAAAACTAATGAGACATTGTCCAGTGAAATCATTCAGTTTTATCTTTGCAATGGAAGTTTTCTGTATTTAAAAGGAAGCATTAATTCAGATTAGCCTTTATTTTCCCCAGTGTTGTCATAGGAAAAGTATTGAGAAGCTTTGTTGGTTTTATGACAGTGTCCTGTATACTACATCTAAGTTTAACAAAAGTAGATATAGTTGGCTCAATTCACTTATCTGTGTATCTCCATTGATTTAGTGGAGTTAGCTCTGGTTTACAGCAGTGTAATTTATTGGCAAATTAGGTTTGCTATCTCGCTGTGACTGGGTTCAGTCTTACTGTTCATGTTACAGTAGGTTTTGTTGAAAAGTTCTGATTACTGTCCCACAAACAGTACTTGCCTTTATTGTGGTATTTTCAGTGTTCCCTATAATTAGGATAAGATTGGTAAATTTAATAACTGCAGTTTCCTTAGATATTGAGTGTGCAGCTTTGTTGGCTGATTTCACAAATTAGAATGCTCAATCAAAACTTTTGGGTTTTTGTGCCCAAACATGCACTTTCAGATGATATAACCTTAGTTGCATGATAAAAAGTCTCCGAAGGGTAGCCACGTTAGCCTGTAACTTTAAAAATAATGAGCAGTCCAGTTGCACCTTAGAGCCTAACAAATAGGTGCCACAGGACTGCTCGTTGTTTCTGTAGTTGCATGTGGAGGTTCCAAGGCAGAGTTTGAAAATTTGGCCACGTGTACTTAAGTTCCTAGTAAGTCTGTTTAAATTGAGATTCTTGACAGTAGTACCAGCTTGGAATAGAACTGCCATCGTTAGATCAGAGAGTTCCAAATTCAGGCACCTTGGGGTACAATATGTACTGACTTGAGCAGCAACTGAATTGACTTGTCACTCACTACATGTAGAAGTCAATAGTCTGAAAAGTTATTAGTTTTTTTTCCCCTCAGTCCATGTCTAGACTCTGCCAAATTTTAAGGGAGAAGTGCATAACTCATGAAGACAGTCTTTGGTGGGCTAAAGCAGAACGATGCTTGAAGACTAGATTGTAAAGAACTTAGAGACAGAAGTTCTGATAATGTGACAGATTGAGCCTAGGGATGTGAATTGGGAAGTCTCACCCTTAAACTGGTAGGGACTAGAGCAGTTCCCCACCTGCCTTGGGCAGTGGGCTGCTCCAAACCCACGGGGCCTACTGCAGGAAGGAGCTGCTCCAGCCAGTCGAAGCAGCCACTCTCCCCTGCAAGTCCCCCAGTCTGCCCCCCGCCGCTGCATATTACACAATGACTCTTCGGGAGCCTGCTGCAGAGTCTGCAGTGAAGCTTCCTCGGGAGTTGGGCCAGCAGCCCCTGCCAGCCTGGCTCCCAGGGAGTCTGCTCTCGGGGAGGCTTCGCTGTGGGCCGCGCAGTATAAAAGAACCTGCAGCAAAGCCTCCCCAGAAGCAGGACCAGCAACCCCTGCCAGCCCCATTGTAGGGAATGGGCTTCGCTGTAGTCTGTGCAGTTTAAAGCTTTATGTATAAGCTATCTGCTGCAGCACCCACAGCATACAACTGCTAGGATTTTTAGCAGTTACAGAATTACATTTTTAAACAACTTTTTACATCCCTAGTTGGGACTGATTTTTCCTCTCTTCTCCTTTTTAACATCATCCTTTCTGTATTTTGTAGAAGCATAAATTGAAAAATCAACTGTTTACACTTGTTTTGAAGAACAGATTATTACACAAGACCACTGCCACATACCCCCCTGCACACATACTAAGTTATTCATCTCTGGTCCACTTCTAAGTAAAGCTTATAGCACAAATACTATCATGCATGCTTAACAGACATAGGTAGAAAAAAAGCACTTAAAATAGATGTCGTCTTATTTATAATGAGCATATTTATCCTATATCTAGTAAATTTTATATGAAAATCATATCATACAGCATGTTTGTGAGTCTGAAGACAGAGAAGAAGTGGTAGTTTGTGAATTGTGTGAATCCAGTGTTGTCAGCTTCAATCAACATATGAAAAGAAATCATCCTGGCTGTGGCCGTAGTGCAAATCGACAAGGCTATCGTAGCAATGGTTCCTATGTGGATGGGTGGTTCGGTGGTGAATGCGGAAGTGGAAATCCATACTACCTACTCTGTGGCAGCTGCAGAGAGAAATATTTGGCCTTGAAGAGTAAATCCAAGACATCAACATCAGAAAGGTACAGAAGAAATAGGAAAAATTATTAGATATGGGAAATGTGATTAGGAAGAAAAATTGAAGATGTCCATCCATGTATGTATCTTAAGAGTTTGATTTGATGGTTTTACAGTTTGTAGCAGAATTCATGCTGGTAACGGACTTTAAAAATCTTTCTACGATCACACCTTTTGTAGAAAGGGAAAATAAAATTGTGACTGGATTCTCAGGGGGTAGCCTGGGAGTGTGGGACTGCCCCCTTAACACTCCAGCCTGCGTTGTCTTCTCTCAATGCTTTGCTAGTGACAAGCAACAAATCTGTCCAGGAGCTGTTGCCACTTAGCACAATTGCATGGAGAACCCCATACTAGATTGTATTAATGCTCCCAGAGCGACTTGTGAATCACAGAAAGAGGCACCAGCCAATCCCCTCCTCCTCCCAGCACTGTTCCTCAGGAATATACTGTCTTGCACTGCTCAAAATGAGCAGTGCACAGTTATTTATTGGTTCACCACTTCATCAACTTTTCTGAACCTGAGCTGATACCAAACACTTCAGGCAAACTCACTGGTAAAGATGAACAGTAAAACACATTTGTTGACTACAAAAGATAGATTTTTTTTTAATCATTATAAGTGATAGACAAAAAGAGTAGTTACCAAAAGAAAATATAAACATTCAGTCTAAACTTTCAATCTATTACAATGTATTAAGCAGTTTTTCCTCTCTCCACTGGATATTGCAGATCTTAATACAGGCTTGTCCTTTAAATCTGAGCCTGTTGGATTCAAGTTTTCTCATTGTTCTTGTTGCTTGCAGCATATGAGGGGGCAAGAGAAAGGCAAATCATGCCTCTGCCCCTGTTCTGTTTCATACCTGTGACTATCTGGTGGCAATTGCTGAGTCGCCGTGGTAAAGATCCAGCAATTCCCCTGGTTTGGTCCTAATTTATGCAAGCGAATAGTTGAATTGTAGCTCCCTTCCTGGACAATGGTTTATGCTTTATATGAATAAACAGCATACTTTCTATGCAATATCACAGTTATATGCAGATGAGGAATATAGGGGTTACAGGTTGCTCCCCCCAAAAGAAGAGTGTGTCTCAAATCCTTTCAGATGTTTATAATTTTCCAAAATACATGTAATAAATGTCTTTTGTAGCCTAGATTCAAGTCCTGTTAAGTCCATTTTACTAAGAAACAAGTAAGTATTTTGGCCCAGCAACTTAAAAATGAAGCTATTGCAACATTTTTTAGGACTGGCAGCACCGGTTAATTTTTTCAATATCACAAAATAGATTTTAAGGATGGTATGCTATAAGTTCCCAACTGTTATCAGGTCTTCTATTAAATATAGACTATTGTTCCTGAGTAACAATCCTCAGAAAACATTTTACATATAACAGTAGTATAGTTCTGTATTTAAATTGTATGTGTGTGTACTTGTTTTTTGAGCCATTTTGTTACTGTGTACCCTCTTACTCAAATATTTCTTGTTTGGTGCAGGTACAAAGGCCAGGCTCCTGACTTAATAGGCAAGCAAGATAGTGTCTACGAAGGTATTTCTTTATTCTGATTTTGGAAGATGCACTTTTATGAAACTTTTGTTAATTTTTTTCAGTCCTTTGTAAATATACTTTTACTGTCTAAACAAGGACATTACTTAATGTGTGCAGACACATTACTTAATGTGTGCAGACTCTTGAGCAGAGATTTTTTTTCAGCAATGTCTTCAAGTTCGTGCCTAACTCATATCCCAATAGCGGTGCCACTCAAGCTCTCATTCCCTCCTATCCTGCAACCAGGGTACCAGCTAAAAAGACCATGGTGCGTACTAAGAAGCTGTCTAGAGTGGCATGAGCACAGGGCTTAGTGCTTCCAAATTCCAAAGCCAACATGCAGTCTTCATTGTTACCATCTTCTGTAGCCAGAAGCGAAATCTTGGATAACAGTCTTCAGTATGACTTCTGATACCTGAGGAACCAGATATTCTGATACCCGAGGAACCCAATCCAGGGTCTCTGGAACAAACTAGGCTCCTATCTCATGAAGATCTGCAAAATCTTGAAAAGTTCAAATCACTGATACTGTGCACTGATAACTTATCTCCAAGAGTCTACTTGGCTTCCGTCTTCATCTTTGGTGACTTGTCCTCTGCTATTAGCACAGTCTCCATACAGACTCTTTGAGGGTACTGAGGTTATTTCTAGCTGGTAGTGATACAATATTCTCTGGCACTGCCTCACCAGCTCTCTTAACCTCTGTACTGATGCAAGTACAATTTTCTTCCTGGGGAGAGGGGAGGTTTCTGGGTTCTCTGGCACTGCCTCACCAGCTCTCTTAACCTCTGTACTGATGCAAGTACAATTTTCTTCCTGGAGCCAAACTGACAACTGGTTTGACACAGAGATGTCTATACAAGCTTCCTTCCCCTTCCCTCCTCCCCCTCTTCTAGCCATCCTCTTTTAAGGTTACCACTGAAGGGGAGGCTCTTGGCTATGCTGGTATGGCCACCCTTGAAATGCTATTAAGAAGGATGAAAGGCTCAGGAAAGGAGAACATTCAACTGGAGCAGAGGGAAATGATCCTTTAGTTGGGACCCTCCTTCCAGAGGATGTTATGGTATCTTCTCACTCTGAGGATATATCTCGGGGGAGGGAACTCCACTCATTAGGAAAAGGCAGGTGTTAGTAATGGGGGATTCGATCATTAGAAACATAGATAGCTGGGTTTGTGATGACTGGGAGAACCATAAGGTAACTTGCCTGCCTGGTGCGAAGGTTGCAGATTTCTCGAGGCATCTAGATAGACTTATGTGTAGTGCTGGGGAGGAGCCGGTGGTTGTGGTACATGTAGGTACCAGTGACACAGAGAAGGGTGGGAGAGAAGTTCTGGAGGCCAAATTTAGGCTGCTAGGAAAGAGATTGAAATCCAGGACCTCTATGGTGGCATTCTCTGAAATGCTTCCGGTTCCACACGCAGGGCCAGGTAGGCAGGCAAAGCTTCAGCGTCTCAATGTGTGGATGAGACGATGGTGTATAGAGGAGGGGTTTCGATTTATTAGGAACTGGGGAAACTTTTGGGATGGGGGAGCCTATACAGGAAGGTCGTTTTGACCCTAACAGGTCAAAGCCCAGACCACAGTTTCAAAGACCACAGGGCCACCCCCTACCATCCACACAGCAGTTGTGAGACTTTGGTTGAGGGTCTGCACAACCTCCCCCAACACAAAGCACTAACTCAGTCATCAGCTGTTTTCCTACACCAATTGCACCCATATTACAATCAATGGGTGGTGATGAAAACAGGCTTGTGGGTTCTGCAGATCATTTAAGCAAGATACATTATCCCAGTTCTCTCCATCCCATCAATTCTACCACCTTTCCCATCCCTTCTCAGGGACCTTATTTAGCTTCTTCTGCAGCAAGAAGTCAAGCATCTTTTAAATATAGATGTGGTGGAATCTGTTCCCAGCCCATTCCAGGGCACAGATTGAACAAGTTCATCCAAAAACAAAAGTTCAAAATGGTGACTTTAGCAACTGTTATCCCAGCGCTAGACCAAGGGACTGGTTTGCAGTTCTCCACCTCCAAGATGCTTACTTCCACATAACCGCACACCCTGCCCACAGATGCTTCCTCCACTTCATTGTGACTCATAATCATTATTAATACAGAGTTCTGCCCTTCAGATTTTCCACTGCCCCCAATATTTTCTCCAAAATGCTTGCAGTCACTACAGCACATTTGCAACAGTAAAAGGTTATAATATTTCATTACCTAGACAACTATCTCATAAAGGGATCTACACAAGCAGAGACAACTTGCATATGAATATGTTACAACATCTGTGACCGCTCTTGAAGAGCTTTGTACAGTAACGATGGTTCTTCGAGATGTGTCCCCCTGTGGGTGCTCCACTACCCATCCTCTTCCTCTCCACTTTAGAGTATGCTCTTTGCTTTGGAGTAGAGAAGGAACAGAAGAGGACACACGCATGCATACAGTTCTTTAAGGCACAAACGCCTCATGGCATCTATAGCACCCTGCCAACTACTGCTCCATAATCTCCAATCTGTGGTGTCAGAATGACATGACACCTACAGTGGGACACCCACATGAACACTTATCGTGCAGTGCTTATTTTCATGTCCCCCATTCATCCCATGTACAAACAATTCCTATGTTTTAAGGTCGGTAGGGACCATTACCAATACTATCTCATCTTTCTGCCTTTTCACTGTCCCAAGGGTCTCGACCAAACTTCTGTCAGCCTCTCCTGATGAGCATAATTGTCTTCTCCCTGCCTGGATGAGTAGTTCTTGAAGCACAGGTAGCAAACAGCCAGGCCCTATCACTAGGTCACTCTCTGGGTCTTTGTCAATGTCAAAAAGTCTACCCTCACACTCATACAATGTATACCCTTCATTGGAGCCACTCTGGACTCTTCTTTCAGAGCATCACCACAAAGTCAAACATTGTTTCAATAATTCATAAGAGTCCACAAACATATAACAAAGATTTGCCTACAACTTCTGGGCAACATGACAGCCAGTATGTTCGTGACTCCCTTACCAAGACTACTGTGTTCATGTCTTCAAGCCTGGTTGAGAACCACATACAACCCCAACAAACAATCTATCCAAGTGGCTATCCATGCCTTATAAGTGCATCACTTATCTAAATTGGTCAAAGGACCCACAAAAGCTGTGCATGGAAGGTCCATTCTTAAAGCCTTCTCCCATGAAGATTATCACCACAGGCACCTCCTTGATAGGCTCGGGCACACACTCCAAGAACCTCATGACTTAAAATGAATGGACCCCTCAGAAAACCATTCTCCATGTCAAAATATTGGAGCTCAGAGTGGCTTATTATGCTCTCCAGCACTTCCTCCCCACAGCAAGGGCCACCTAGTCAAAATACAGCTGAACAACAGTGCAGCAGTGTATTATTATCAATTGATAAGGAGGAGCAAGATTCCAATATTTGTGCACTGAACCCATAATATTATGGAACTTGTGCATATCATATTTCACTGGTTTATCTGCCAAATCTACAAAACACTGTAGTGGACTCCCTCACCAGACATCTCTGCATCTGCCACAAATGGGAGCTGAACATATTATTCAAGATATTCTAGAAAATATTACTTCCCTGGGATTATCCAGAGAGTTCTTTGTAATACCATCCAGTGTGAAGTGCCTGTTCGAGGGGAGGACACAGAAACAACTTGATGGGTAAGGTCTCCACCTCGCTTCCTGCTATATGCCTGTGCTACTCAAGTTTCTAAACAAAATGCATCCAAAGACTACTAGTAGTAGCACTATCATGGCTGAGATAGGTGTAGTTCCTGGAGCTTTTTTGCATGTCCCTGCAGCCAGCTCTCCACCTTTCCTGAAAATGACTTTCCTCACCCAGGAGTCAGGATCAGTCATCTACACCAGTATCTGAGTATTTCACTTCAAGGTGTGGCTCTCTTCAAACAAGTTTGCTCCCCAAAAATTCAAATGGTACTTCTCAATAGTAGAAAGCCTCCAACCAAGGAAACTTACTTGCAGAAGTGAAAATTCTTCCAGGCTTGCTGCAGCTATTAATCTCTGTCTTCTCTTGAGTCCTATTTGACTTACATTCTCAATTACTGCTGAATTTACTGACCACAGGCTTATTACTGAGCTAGCTGCTCTCACAGATTTCCACCATCTTATAAAAAGGTTCTCAATCTTGACCCACCATACCACTGTAAGGTTTATCAAGGGCTTGATCAGCCTCTTCTCTCGTGTCAAAAAGATAGCTCCACCATAGGACCTCAACTTAATTCTCAGTTCTCTAAGGGAGCCCTCATAAGTTGTTTCCCCCTCACTGGTGATTGGCTCTTGAGTTATTTCCTCCTTCATTTGTCCCTCAAGGCCTCATTTTTCATAGCTATTACCTTGGCCAGAGACTAGGAAAACTTGGTATCTTAATAGCAAGCTTGTTGTACATGGTGTTCTCCTGGGATACGGTGACTTTGCGTTTGCACCTTCACTCCCTCCTAAAGTTTCTCCTGAATATCACATTAATCAGAAGATTCACCTACTGATGTTTAACCCTAGGCCTCATGTTTTGAGAGAGGCAAACTGCCATACACAGGATGTTAAATGAGCTCTTGCTTTTTACATTGACAGGACTAGACCCTTTTCAGCTTCCCAATGACTCTTCCTCTCTATTGCTGCAAAAATGAAGGGGCACCCAATGTCCACCCAAAGACTATCCAGGTGAGTTGCAGGGTGTGCCTTGTCCTACTACAAAGCTGCAAGTTTTCATCCCTCTCTGAGGGTAATTGCTCATTTCACCAACGCTCAATCTACTTCTGTAGGCCTTCTCTAAAATGTGCCTCAGACATCTGCAGGACAGCCATCTGTTCTTTGACACACACATTTTTATCAGCATTATGCTTTTGTGCCTGCTTCCAAAACTGATGCAGTTTATGGTAACTGTCCTGTGAATCTACTGTTGTGCAGCTGCTTACATGTTGTGAAGTACTGCCTGGAAGTCATCTCAAACAGGATATCATAGATATAGAGACATTTCTTGAAGAAGAATGAGAGGTTACTTACCTTGAGTTCTTAGAATGTGTGACACTGTTAATGTTCCTCTACCCACACTCCTCCACCATTACCACCACCATGTAATCTGTAACTGGATATTTGTGGTTATGAAATATCTGGAGTGGCAGTAGGTCCAACCTTCACCATATACTCATGCCATAGCATGCGGTTGTCTAGAATGCAGATGCAAACTCACAACAGTGCTGATAAAAAAAAAAATCTCTCAAGAGCATGCAGGAACACCCACAACCTCATGTTGGTGCACCCAAAGGGGACATATCTTGAAGATCTTAAGCTGTAGTACAAGGTAGGTAATCTGTCCTTTCATAGAAATAAATCTTCTGTGAAAAGTACACTGCAAGTTATACTTTTAAAATCGTTCTAATATGTTCTTCATTTTAAAAAATTATTTTAAAAATTCTAAATAAAAACAGTTTTCCTGCCCTTTGTGACTTGTGAGTTGGTTGATTATGCTGCAAGTTTTAATTGCAGCGTCTGGAATTAGAGACTGTAGACTAGTGAGCAGGTATGCCGATCAGAGCAGTCCAAATAAAGCCCACATGCTCAGGTTTCTATCCATATTTATCTTCAGGGCAGGTTTATTTATCAATGCAAAACACAGAGGCTCAAAATAATACAAAACATTTAGGAGCAGATGCTTTCTGCTAGCTGAGAAAGGGAGAGGACATGTCCTTTGTGTGCTAGGTTAGACCCATTCCTGATTCCTATGGAGAGTCCCACCCAGGTCCTTCCCTGGTCTTGAATCTCCATACTCAAGGGATGGTCGTCTGTATTATGCAGGTTTTGCTGCAACTTGCAGTCACATGTTATGTGCTTCCTGAGCTCAGTCCTTTCTACCCTAAAGGGAAGAGACTTGGAACAGGAAATGAGCCTCATGCACATCTTCCAAGACCAGCAACAAGTTACAGGGGAAAATTCAGTTTCTGCCAGGTGCTGAAGTTCTCTGAATATGGAAATTAGCATGTTTCCACTCCACAAGGTGAGTGGTGAAGGTGGAGGAGAGCAGCACCACTGAAAATGAGACAGAAGTAAATTAATGAGTGAAATGACCAGTGTTCCTTACAATTAAAATCATACTTTAAATTTTTTCTTCTTCTTATAACTGCGCAAAGCCCAGAATCACATTCATAATTCTTTGTAATGAATACAGGGGCAAGGCATTCCCAAGGACTGCCTTTGCAACTCACTCCCTTGGAATATTTATCTGAGCACGAGCCTGGACATTTTTATTGCATTATTTAAAATCCCACTTCTTGGGACTTCTTACTAACTACAGCATTTGGCACTAAATCTCCTGGTTTGAATTTCCCATTTCTGCATGTAAAAACATATAAAAGATAACTAGTTAGTTTGATGTTGCAGGTGATTACATAACAAATGCCACTTACTTTAGAGAAAACCATAAATTGTACAAATATAACAATGTTAGTGTTTTTATTTGTCATACCTATACAAGTTTTTAAAAATGAGGGCTGTTTTTAATTAAAATCAGGATGCAGATTGCAATTCATATTTTGACACTGAGCCTAAATTCTTAAATCTGGTGAAATTATTTACATGTACAAGCATGTTGTTACTTAAGATTCATTCCTTTATTGTACAATTGATAGAACTAATTTAGATTTTGTGCATAGCACTAGTTTAGATTTTGTGCCTAATCCTAGTTTTTCCTCCAACCTTAGAAGACTGGGATATGCTGGATGTTGATGAAGATGAAAAGCTCACAGGAGAAGAGGAATTTGAGTTACTGGCTGGACCTCTGGGGTTAAATGATCGCCGTATTGTACCTGAGGCAGTTCAGTTCCCTGACAGTGATCCCCTGGGAGCGTCAGTAGCCATGGTCACAGCCACCAATAGTATGGAGGAGACTTTGATGCAGATAGGTAATTATGAGAGAAGCCATCTCAAGTCTAATTTAAAGTCCAGACATCTTGTTTTCTTGGTGTGCTTACAGGGGCAGTTATGATCTCATGGGTCAGTTTGTCTTGCCTCCCAACATCAGGCCTTCATTTTAACTGTTTTTAGAGAAGCTGTAGTGATGGAGGAATAAGACACTTTATATTGACTTTAGCACTCTGACTCCCATTCTGCAGCGGGCTTCACTACCATGGACACCGAACTGATGGGGGAGTTATGATAACTTAAATGGACTTAGAATCATAGACTCATAGAGCTGGAAGAGATCTCAGGAGGTCATAAAGTCCAGCCCTCTGCCCAAGGCAGGACCAATCCCAACTAAATCAACCCAGCCAGGGCTTTCTCAAGCCGACACTTAAAACACCTCTAGGGATGGAGATTCCACCACCTCCATAGGTAACCCATTCCAGTACTTCACCACCATCCTAGTGAAATAGTTTTTCCTAATATCCAACCTAGACCTCTCCCACTGTTACTTCAGACCATTGCTCCTTGTTGTGCCATCCATCACAGCCTCTGTGAACAGCCTCTCTCCATCCTCTTTGGAACCTCCCTTCAGGAAGTTGAAGGTTGCTATCAAATCCTCCCTCACTCTTCGCTTCTGCAGACTAAACAAACCTAAATCCTTCAGTCTCTCCTCATAGGTCATGCGCTCCAGCCCCCTAATCATTTGGGTCACCCTCCGCTGGACCCTCTCCAATGCATCCACATCCTTTCTGTAGTGGGGGACCCAGAACTGGACACACTATTCTAGACGTGGTCTCACCAGAGCCGAATAAAGGGGAATAATCACTTCTTTGGATCTGCTGGCAGTGCTCCTCCTAATGCATCCCAATATGCCATTAGCCTTCTTGGCTACAAGGGCACACTGTTGACTCATACCCAGCTTCTCATCCATTGTAATCCCCAGGTCCTTTTCTGCAGAATTGCTACTTAGCCATTTGGTCCCCAGCCTGTAACAATGCTTGGGATTCTTCGATCCCAAGTGCAGGACTCTACACTTGTCTGTGTTGAACCTCAACAGATTTCTTTTGGCCCAATCCTCTGATCTGTCCAGGTCACTCTGGACCCTATCCCTGCCCTGCAGCGTATCTACCTCTCCCTTTAGCTTAGTATCATCCGCAAACTTGCTGAGGATGCAGTCCATCCCCTCATCCAGGTCATTAATAAAGATGTTGAACAAAACCAGTCCAAGAACTGATCCTTGGTACTCTGCTAGAAACCGACCCTCAACCTGACATCAAGCCGTTGATCACTACCTGTTGGGCCTGACAGTCTAGCCAGCTTTCTATCCATCTTACCGTCCATTTAGCCAATCCATATTCCCTTAACTTGCTGGCAAGAATATTGTGGGAGACCATATCAAAAGCTTTGCTAAATTCAAGATCTATCACATCCACTGACTTTCCCATATCTACAGAGCCAGTTACCTCATTGTAGAAGCTAATCAGATTGGTCAGGCACAACTTTCCCTTCATGAATCCATGTTGACTATTCCTAATCGCTTTCCCCTCTTTCAAGTGCTTCAAAATGGATTCCTTGAGGATCCCATCCATTATTTTTCCTGGGACTGAGGTAAGGCTGACTGGTCTGTAGTTCCCTGGATCGTCCTTCTTCCCTTTTTTAAAGATGGGCGCTACATTTGCCTTTTTCCAATCATCCGGGATCTCTGCCGAGCTCCACGAGTTTTCAAAGATAATGGCCAAAGGCTCCGCAATGACACGCGCCATCTCCCTCAATACCCTCGGATGCATTAAATCCATGCCCATGGATTTGTGTATATTTAGCTTTTCTAAATAGTTCATAACTTGTTCTTTCCCCACCAATGGCTGTCACCTCCTTCCCATGCTGTGTTGCCTAGTGCATTTGTCTGGGAGCTGACCTTGTCTGTGAAGACAGAGGCAAAGAAAACATTGAGTAATTCAGCTTTTACGACATCATCTGTCACGAGGTTAACTCCCTCACCCTCTCTGATCACCCTCTTATTGCTAACATGCCTCTGGAAACCTTTTGTTATCCTTCACATCCCTTGCTAGCTGCAATTGCAATTGCACTTTCGTCTTCCTGATAACTCCCCTGCATTCTTGAGCAATGTATTTATACTCTTCCCTAGTCATCTGTCCAAGTTTCCACTTGTAAGCTTCCTTTTTGTGTTTAAGCTCACTAAGGATGTCCCCTGTAAGCCAATTTGGTCGCTTAACATATTTGCTTTTCTTGCTGCGCATCAGGATGGTTTCGTCCTGTGCCTTCGATAAGGCTTCTTTAAAATACTGCCAGTTCTCCTGGGCTCCTTTCCCCTTCATGTAAGCATCCCAGGGAATCCTGCCCTTCAGTTCTCTGAGGGAGTCAAAGTCTGCTCTTCTGAAGTCCATGATGTTTATTTTGCTACTCTCCTTTCTTCCTTTGGTCAGGATCCTGAAATCTACCATCTCATGATCACTGCTTCCAAGGTTGTCACCCACCTCTACTTCCCCTACTAGTTCCTCCCTGTTTGTGAGCAGCAGGTCAAGCTGTGCATGGGCCCTGGTCGGTTCCTTCAGCACTTGTACCAAGAAGTTATCCCCAACATTCTCCAAAAACTTCCTGGATTGTCTGTGTACTGCTGTATTGGTCTCCCAACAGTTGTCAGGGTGATTAAAGTCCCCCATGAGACTTCTCCTAGTATGGCCACCTGTGAAAGCAGATTGTAATAGTGAGGTCTAAGTTTCTAGCCCACTGTTTTGAGGGAGGTTTGGCTGTTGTCAAATTGTTCCCAATCTTTTATTGAATGTTAAAAAAGGTTAAACTGTGTGTAGAACTTTCAGGGTATGCAAACGATGCTTAGTTTTTACAAGGATTCGCAAACTAAAATATGCATCATTTGTATTAATTTGTATACAATTGTTTTGTCTTTAACACACTAGAATTGTCCCTTTTTATTTAGCACTAATTCAAATCATTATAACATTTAAGGCTGTCACGGCTCCATAGAAAAAAGTTCTTCTGGCAGGATAACCTTGGGGGAACAAGCTGCTGCACTAGTAAATCCACATGACCGTGTTATGGCACTACGAAGAGTGACAGCAGCTGCCCAAGTGCTTCTTGCAAGAACCATGGTTATGAGAGCACTCTCACTATTGTCTGTCAGGTTTGTGACATTCTTTATTTCCATGGGGCTTAGTTATCTGCATTTGCTAGGGATTCAGTTTTGTTATCTGGTAGGAATAATGTTACTGATTTTAAATAATCTGGTGCTCTTTTTATGAGGGCTTTCTTTTGAGTCACATCTTTTACCCCAGTCTGTCATACTTCTTCACTTTCCTTCTCTAAATGACACTTCTTCTTTTCTATATAATGGTTAATGCTTAGAGGACTCAACTGAGATTATGCCTAGTCGTGCTGCACATTGTAGAAACACATAGTATAAGATGGTCCCTGTGCTGGAATGCTTCCAGATCTTGTGGTTATGGCGCTTGATTTGGAGTCAAGAGATCGGATTATATTACTGCCTCTGTATAGGGGTCTCATACCACAGCCTGACGGGTGTTTAGGATGCAGATGCAGACGTGAAGAAGTTACTTAATCCCCAGTCTTGCACATACTTACCTCTGTAGTTAATTGTAAGCATGACTAGTCCCTTTTTCTGAAGTGGAATTGCACACATTCTTATAGTTTACCACATTGGTGTTTGTAAGTTCAGAACTCTTTCTCAGTTTCCCATCAGTAGATTGGTAATACTTCCTTTCTTCTACCCTTTTCTAGTGAAATAATTTCCCACTAATCAAGCAAGCAATGTAGTTATATACAAGTTGAAATTTCCTATTATGTACTTAACATTTTTTAAAAAAAATCCTGAACTAAAGCATTTTGTTCCATTTTTACAGTGGGTCCAGTTGTAGCCTTGCGGCTGGTCTTGAGTCTTTGGGTTTAACAGATATCCGAACTTTGGTTCGATTAATGTGCCTGGCTGCAGCAGGGAGAGCAGGCCTCTCCACAAGTCCATCTACAATGTCCAGTTCTACAGAGCGTTCTAGAGGAGTACATAGTAAAACAAGCAAGCCTATATCTTGCCTGGCCTACCTGAGTACAGCTGTAGGCTGCTTGGCATCAAATACTCCTAGTGCTGCAAAACTGCTGGTACAGTTGTGTACGCAGGTAGGATTGTTATTTCTATACAAACATTTGCCTAAAACTCTGGTATTTTGCCATTGAAAATTTTAAATATAAGTTGAAGAGGTAAATTTTGCGAGAAATAGTGCACATAAAGAAGGTGCTAACATGCCAAGGACATTGTATGCTTCACCATACTGTGTGCAGGTAGATGTGAAAAGTTATTTGCATGATGGACTGCTTGAAAAATGTAGCTGAAAGCTGTTCATGTTAATCATCTTTTGTTTTATAAAAAAAAAAAAACCAGATGAAAGTAAAATGAGAAGGAGTTTTCCTTCATACTTTAGCACAAGTGTTGTTTTGTTGTTGGTAATTCATGAATCTTTATTTGCATCCTGAGATGTATATTTGCCAATGAAAACATGAACCTGTTTTTAAATAGCTGCTGCTTCAACAGATTTCTCTAAAAGGTAGCAATCTTTGGTTATACAAATTACCTACATTTTATTGAGTCAGCTGCACCCAACACTGTACTTTCATTTTTGAAAAAAGTAAAAAAGTGAATGTATGTAGCAAGGTGTCATGCATATCTGTAACGAGAGTGGGCAAACCCAGGCCCGCCAAGCAATTCTGGCCTACCCAGCTGATTAGCAGAGATGCATACTTACAGGCCGCAGCCTGTGTTCCATGGCTCCTCCCCCACCCTTGCTCTGTCCTGCAGCAGAGTTGCTTCCAGGATTTTCCTGCTAGCTGTGGAAGGGAGAGGAGAGTTCTGAACTCACGGTGTTTCCCTGCCCCTATATCCCATCTCTGCAGAGCAGGAATTGTAGATGGAGACAGTCTTCAGAGCTGCTCCAGTCTGATGCATGTGACTCAGAGGAGTGGGTGTGAGGGGAGAGACAACAGAACAGAATTCCCTTCGAGACAGAGTGTGGCTTCTCAAACTTAGCCAGCACACAGCCATTCTGTACCACAGTGATAGAAATGTAGCCGTGTTAGTCTGGTGTAGCTGAAACAAAAAACAGGACTATTGTCTGAACGACTTGATTACCTGCATCCTGCTTCAAAGACCTTTTAAGACTTCACTTGAAAGAGAATCCTCTGAACTGTCATTCATGCTTAAATTCGACACTTTACACTCAGGTTTGAATAAAGACGCTAATTATCTTACCCATTACAAAGATAGCTTCCCCAATTATCACCTCTAATATCATTAGCTCACAGACATTTACCTCCCCCTCCTCCATCCCCCTTCTGTTCTGAAATTTGATTTGTCCTTTTCATATGTGTTCATTTTTTAAATTGTATCCTTTGGTATATATGGTTGTGACAATTTTCTTCCACTATTTGATCTGAGGAAGTGGGTCTGGCCCACGAAAGCTCATCACCTATTAAACCATCTTGTTAGTCTTTAAAGTGCTACACAGTCCTGTTTTTTGTTTCATTCTGTACCACAGTGTGTCTGTGACATATGCACTCTCCCGTCTGACACACACAATCTGTCTCTCTCTCACACACACTTACACTTACACTTTCTCTCTCTCCAGCCTCAGTTTCACACCTTCAGCCCGAGGCCTTACCTCTTCCAGGGGGCTTAGAGCCAGCCCATGACCATGTGCCAAAATTTGGGAAGTGGCCCCTTGCAAAAATTATTGCCCACCCCGATCTATAACCTCTCTTGCACACAAACTCATTATTAATTATACTTTTACTGATTTTGGGAGTGTATGCAAGTGAAGGAATTGTAAGTACTCCGAGATGAAGAATTTATTTTTATTATATACCTTGTTTTTGCTTCTCCTATCCACAAATTTCTATGCATTCTAAGTTCTCTAAGGGTATGTCTACACTTACAGCCTATTTCGGAATAGGGCTGCAAATGTAG
>JANRFK010000875.1:1282714-1297242 GCA_030068395.1 Apalone spinifera
ACATTTGCAGCCCTATTCCGAAATAGGCTGCAAATGTAGACATACCCTAATAGATTCAATTATCTACCTAACATTGACAATAACACATTAAACTCTTTGTCCTTGAACCTGCAAGTAACAAATAACCTGTTTCACATTGGTACAGTAGTCCAGTCAGCTTGTTGGATACAGGTCTTGAAATCTGTTTTGTATGTAATATTTGCATATTTAGAGGATGCTGGATAACTTCTACACATAATAAACTGCAGTTCTTGAAAAAATCTGTATTTTAAATGTTGTTTGACTAAAAACATTTGGATGAATTTAACTTTTTCAATTCGTTGCTTTTCTTCGTAGAACTTGATTTCTGCTGCAACTGGTGTAAATTTGACTACAGTTGATGATCCAATCCAAAGAAAATTTTTGCCAAGTTTTCTGCGCGGAATTGCAGAAGAAAACAAGCTTGTAACATCACCCAACTTTGTGGTAACTCAAGCACTTGTAGCATTGTTGGCAGACAAAGGGGCTAAATTAAGGCCAAACTATGATAAAGCAGAAATTGAAAAGAAAGGTAATTTTGTGTATTAAAAAATAGTTCTGTCAGGACAGATTTTTGTGAACTATACTATCTCATTTATATTCCCAAACAGCTTTGCTAAACTGGAGTTAAGCTTGAGCATACATAGTAGGGATGTTAGATACCGTGTAAATGAATAATCATGTAACCACACAAAATATTATCAGTTACACAACTGTGTAATAGTCCCTGCCATTTTGCGCTGCTGCCTCTCTATCAGAGGCAGCAGCATGGGCCAATACATGAGGGGTGCTAGTTTGAAAACTGGCTTTCCCACATGTACCAGCTCCCATCTGCCCCACTCACCCTACATGTTGCTGCCTCTCTATCAGAGGCAGCAGCATGGGGGGGGAGGAGGGGGTGTACAGGTGGCTCCTCAGCTCCAGTGCTCGTGGGGAGCCAGTTTAAAAGCCCAGCTCCTGCTCTCCCCTTTCTTGCTGCTTCTAATACAGAGGTGGGGGGGAAGGTGTACTCAATAAGATTAACCAAATAAGCGTAGGCTCATTGGTTAATCATGTACTCGACTACATGTTGACATCCCTAGTACATATCCATAACAAGTTGGGTTTTTTTAAAGAATACTTTGAGTTTTGTAATTGTCAATAAAAACCACCATTATAAACTCAGGCAATTGTCAGATTGAAACTTAAATTTCCATTGTCACCTTAATTTTTTTTAAATATATTTAATTTTAAAAAAATCTAGTTTCTGACACAGCATCTTTTTAAATATTGTGACTTTTAAATTATTTTGAGGTTTCTGCTCTCAGTTAATGTTTACAACATTTATGTACATAGGATGGTATGAAACTGCCTAAACATAAATTGCTGTCAAATTCACAAAATAAGTTAAAGGTTAGATTTTTTTCACTAATTTATTTAAATTAGTAATATTAGGTGTTACTTAGCTACAGTAGATTTTTCAGGTAGAAATGTGGTTTTCAAATTGCTGTTTTGCCCCTTTGAGATAAACCTAAATATTTGAAAGTATGAAAATACACAGCTTAGACATTCAGTTCTAACTCTGCCTCATAATGAGGCAGTGGAGCAGGGGGAAAAGCCCTCGTGAGATTTTAAAACTTCATCACTTTAGGGATCATAGTAACTAAAATATTTCACTCTTAATCACAGTGATTGTTCCAGCTCTAGCCTTTTTTATGGGCTTATACAACCCACAGTAAGAGAGATACTTGACTAATTCCTCATTAGCCTAATGGCATACACATTTAACCCAAAGCAATCTTCACCCATTTTTTATTATTATTCCACATGCCACCAGTTACAGAAGTGTCATTAGGCACAGAACTAAGGCGCTAACCTTCCTAAACATAGATGGATAAAATTATGCCACTTAACAAAGATTGTGTGGTTGTTGGCATCATACCTTGATAACAATCAGATATTTTCTATACCAATTAGTTGTAAAACCAGTGGTATATAGAGTTCATATTCTAGATCAGGGTGGGGAACCTTTTTTGGCTCAAGGGCCACTGACCCACAGAAAAATCATTTGGGGCCTGCACAGAAGCGAGATTTCCCCTCCCCCAAAAAAGATGCTCCTCACATTCCTCTAGCATACCAGTACCTAGGGGGGGCCAGGCTACTAAATTTTGTCCTCCAGCCCCGCAGGGATGGGGGGGCGGCTAAAGGGCCTGCATGGGCTCCCGATGCTGGCTGGAGAGCCCTAAGCCAGGGGGGTTGAATCCAGGCAAGTTGGAGGCCGCATCCAGCCTCTGGGCCTTAAGTTTCCCACCTCTGTTCTAGATACTTTATTTGTGGGTTATCAAACTACATTATTCTCTCTCTCTCCTCTCCCCCCCCTCCACCCTCCCAATGCTATGTTAGTTTGCTAGCTTGGATTTCTGTGCATGCATGGAGTCCATTGACTGCCCGTGAGGCTTGCCAGCAAGGCTCCACTTGGCTATGGACAGTCACACTTAATAGATCCTAATGCTGTATTAGAGCCTTAAAAAGCCTGATCTTTAGAAAGAAATCCTGGCCCAGTGGCACCAGTTGGAGTTTCCCTGTTGATTTTAATGGTGACAGAAGGTTTCTAGAGGATTTTGTGGAAAAAAATCAGAAGATGGCTGGTTTTCAGTCTGTATCAGAACAGGGCTTTCGGTTTGTTTGTTTTGTTTTGTTTTGGGGTGCGGTTTTTTTTTTGTTTGGGGTTTTTTTTTTCCAGTTTAAGATGGCACTGTGGTATCTCATTGTTTTGTTTAAGCAGGTTTAATTGCCCATTTGTATGCCCATCCTCCCTATGATCCTTCTGCTGTAGGCCCTCTGGAGCTGGCTAATGCATTAGCAGCTTGCTGCCTTTCTTCAAGGTTGTCCTCACAACATAGGCAGTGGGCTGCACAGCAGCTTGTGCGAACTCTTGCAGCACATGATCGAGATAATCAAATAAGTCCTCAGACCCTTGCTGACATGGGTGGAGATCTACGAAAATGCTCCTTCATAAAACTGGAGGCTCATCAGAACAGGGTAAGTGTTATTTCTCCCAAAATATTTTTTATGTATAATTTATTCTTTATAGACCTTTTTTCTTTAGAACACAGAAAAAGTGAAGGTCGTAAATTACTGTGTTATTCTTCTGGTATTTTGTAGAAGAAATATTTCCCATAAAAGATAAATAACAGTTTGTAGTATTAAACACTGAGCGAACATGTTATGCCATAAAACATTTAACCTGTTTGCTGTTCAGCTTACTTTTATCAAAGATTCTGACCTAATGCTACTAATTTTGTTGTTGTGGCTACAAATGTACTATAATTAAGATTTAACATTGCATAATCCCTCTTTTTTCAAAAGAATGAGAGGAGGACCACAGTAAGTTATAGCCTCAAAATTATAAATTAAATGGGTGGGGAATGAAGGTACTATATTTCAAATTCCGTATAGTAGTGTCAGCTTCAATAATTAAGGCACTGATCTTGCAAAAATGGCTTTTCATGAGCATCATCTTGTTGCATCAGTAGACCTCCATGCGGGTGAATCTGCCGAAATGGAGCCAGTTGTGTAAATGGGACCTATTGAAACTGTAGAATTCATTAAATTGATTTTAAAAAACTAGGGGGTTGCCCCCGCTGCTCGCTACGCTCGCCAGCCGCTCTCTGCTGCAGCCAGATTGTGGCCTCTTCACCTGCCTGTGCTGCAGCAGAAGGGGGGCTACCACCAGCCCTTTCTGCAGCCAGATGGGGGCTGGATTGCAGGGTGTGCCCCAGGATCGGGACCGGGGACAGGAAGCTGCGGCCAGATGGTGCTGGGCCCCAATTAGGGCCTTGTTGGGGTCAGGCTTCATTTTAAATAAAGTAAAATATTATGTCCAACACATAAATATTTCAACATTCTCTTTATTTATGGTAGGGGTGAGAAACCTTTTTTGTGTTGGGGGCCACTGAAAAATCAGTTGGGGACCACACAAGTGAGAAGGAAAAAAGCCCCTCGAGAATCCCCAACTCTCACTGATGTGGCACCCAACAGAAACACCTCACTCCTCTGGCACTCCAGCCCCATTGGGGGATAGGGAGGGACTGAGGTTCAAGGCCTCAGGCCAGATTAATTCTGGGGTTCCAGGGTTAGTGGATTTTGTGTGCCCCCAAGGCTCAGGGGGTGGGGCCAAACATGAGGGGTTCAATGTGTGGGACAGGGCTCCCAGTGAGTGGGATAGGAACAGGGGTGCAGGAAGGGCTGACGGGTGCAAGGTCTGGGTGGAAGGTAGGGTGGAGGAGCAGGCTTGGGGGTAGGGAGTCTGGCTAGGGGTGAGGAGGTAGGAGCAGGCTGGGGCCAGGGTGTCTGGCCACGGGGAGGGAGCGGGAGCAGGCAGGTGTGGGCTAGGGATGCTGGGTCTCAGTGGAAGGAGTGAGTGAGGAGCCTGGGAGGTGCCAGGTCTCGGTGGGGAGTGAGTGAGGGGTTTGGGGGTGCGGTGCAAGAGCAGGCTGAGGGTATGTGTCTGGTCAGGAGGAAGGAGGCAGGAGCAGAGTGGGGGCAGGGTGTCTGACTGGGGAGAGGAGGTGAGTGAAGGAGCTGGAGATGAAGGGACTTGGGAGCATTTACTTGTCTTTGAGCCCTGTTCCAGTCCCTGGCTCAGCCTCCTGCTGCTCCCATTTGCTGGAATCTGGCCAATGGGAGCACAGGGAAAGTCTCCAGACAGCACGCTGTGTTGCTGTTTCCCCAGACAGGGAGGGGGATGCACTTCTTACCCACCCAGCAAGGATTGGGGCTTTTTCTCCACCTCTCCCCTCCTCCCCGCAGCAGGAAGTCAGGGCTGGTGCTCCACCCACACAGGGGAGGAGTAAGGGTGAGGCTGTGGCACCAGGCAAAGGGGGCCTGGAGCTCTCCGGTCAGTGCTGCCGGGCACCTCCTTACCTACCTTACAAAAGTGTTGCTGGCTACTGCAGCCCTGCATGTGATAGGGCAGGAGGGAGACTGACTGGGCTTGGTCTCACCAAGACAGCTCGGTGCTGGGATTAGGACGTGGCCAGCCGGGAATACAGGGCACTTCACCCGGAACCTGGTGCTTCTCCTGAGCTTGCTGGCCCAGCAGCCTGTGAGCGCCAAGAACAACAGTGGCACAAGCAAGCAGCCCTGGAGCAAGTTGTGGTGCCCTGGGACATGGGACCCTGCTTCTGTTCCTGTCGCAAGTGGGTCGCACCCCAGACCTTGCACCAGCCAAAGCAGCCCTGGGGCCAGGGCATAGGCTGTTTGAAAGGCTGCGGCCAGAGCTGAGCATGCAGGACCATTGAAAGGCAGAATCTACCCAGGCTGGGCTGTCAGGCAGTTTTGCTGGTCCCTGAACAGTGTCCAGGTCAGGGAGCCTGTGGACACAGATGATGTATGATGTCATTCTGTTGTCCCGCGGGGGGAAAAGTGTGTGTGTGTGTGTGTGTGTGTGTGTGTGTGTGTGCGCGTGCGCGCAGAGAGAGAGAGAGAGGGAGACTGTTCTTATACATTTATTTTGAAATCACATATATTCATTTGTTTTGCCATAACAGATAATTTGTCTCATTCATGATTCTGTTTGACAGCAGTATGTAGTACCCCAAATAATGTACCTATTTTTGCAGTATTGTACAACAAAAGGAAATTTCTTCTTAGGCATTGTTTATACCTGTTTAGTATAATTGATTTAAATAATACGGCTCATGTTTTGTCTGGATCAGGCAAACTTAATGAAATGAATATGTCTACCCTTACATTTTAAACTGATTTTACACTTTTTAATTTAATTTCTACAGGTGATGACATGTGTTTGGTGCAGTAAAAAGGGACTTTTGGCAACCAGTGGGAATGATGGAACTATAAGAGTGTGGAATGTAACAAAGAAGCAATATTCACTGCAGCAAACATGTGTTTTCAACAAACTGTAAGTGGTTTTTTTTGTTTTGTTTTGTTTTGTTTAATGGAAGTCATCTATTAATTGCTTCATATAGACAGACCTATGAGGAGTCCCATTGGCACAGGAAACTGCCTGAATGTAGGGGATGATATTATTCTTCTTCTTTGGGATGTTTACTATACTTAAAACTAGAAGATTTACCCAGCATTGCTCGGGTCCCTCAGGGCAGGGGGATGTAGGAGTCAGGGTTGAGGTTGAGGAGGGGCTCAGGGCAGGAGGATGGAGGTGTGTGGTGGTGCAAGAGTCAGGGTTTGAGGATGTGGGGTGGTGCAGGATTCAGGATTATGTTGGGAGGAGGGGCTCAGGGACGGGGATAAAGGGGCTACAGGAGCCAGCAGGAACCATGCTTCCTGGATGGCAGCTCCCCAGGGCTGGCCACAGTGGGGGGCCGGGTAGCATATGGGAAGGTTACCTCCACACCTGCCCCCTGCTGCCCCCCCTATGGTCATTAGATAGTATAATTGGCCCTGCTAGCAGCCCCTTCCCTTTCCATGTTATGAAAAACATTTGCATTCCAGGCACATCCCATTGTCCACGCACTTACCTTGCTTTAAATTATGAGAAGAGGGAGATGCATACCAAATTTGGTGGTCCTAACGCTTACCATTTAGGAGGAGATCTTGAACAAATGGATAGACAAATAAACTCTCTCAAATATATAATAGATAAATAATTTAATTTTGACCATTTTTGTTAAAACTGTAAAAAAAACTTAAAATTGAAAGTGATCTTAGTAATCCAGGTAAGGAGATTTTTAAAAAAAGTTAACCCAGGGATATTTCCTATGTATTATTTCATAATAAATTTACCATAGAACAAACTTAAATGATAGCAAACAAATTTAAGCTTAAGGGAGGACTGTCATATTAAGAGTACATGCCAAATATATTGACTTAAACGTACTTTTCTATCGATTTAATTTTGTTTTCCTAATTGCTGTGTGACTTTTTGCAAGTCCCTGAACTTCTTCAATACTTACTTTTTTCTTATCTGAAGTGGGGCTATATCAAATTATATTTGCCTGCTTCATAAGGATTTAGAAAGCTTAATGAAGGAACAGATTCACATTCAGTCTGAGAGAATATTTCCTTTAATCTCATAGGGCATTAGGTATGACCCAAAAATAAATAAATTAAATCAATTAATGGAGATTGCCTATCTCCTAGAACTGGAAGGGACCTTGAAAGGTCATCGAGTCCAGTCCCCTGCCTTCACAGCAGGACCAAGTACCATCCCTGACAAATTTTTGCCCAAATCCCTAAGTGGCTTCTGCAAGGATTGAACTCACAGCCCTGGGTTTAGCAGGCCAATGCTCAAACCACTGAGCTATCCCTCCCCCCAATGCTTAGAATATACTAAGTATTAAGGTAATTTTGGGGGTTAATTGTGGGACTAGAATTCAGGACTTGTGGGCATGCATTCCACTGCTTATTTCTCCTCATAGCATGGCATTTTAGGTACGTGTATGTACTGATTGCAAATTTCTTAAGTATGAGTTTTGTTATAGGCTTTAGCAGACTTGCATTATAGCTCTTTCCTGGGGAGTCTCTCTCTCTGACACTCACTCACTCTACTTTTGTACAATTTGTAAATTTCATCTTTTTCTATGACTTCGTAAGCTCTGAAAGATGGATTGCAGAATTAAGATTTTTGCAGAGCTCATAAAACACACGTGAACTCTTTTTCAAAACCTAATAAATTCACTGAGTAATTGTCCAAAACTGGTAAATGAAACCAGTTCTAGACAAAATAGATTAAAACAGACTAGATGTTTCCTGGCCAAGCTTTTTTGGCATTTTGATGAGCCAAAAAATTCAAGTGGCTACAATCACCAATTTTAACCAAGGAGTGCTTAATAGAAGTTAGTGGGGAAGATCAATGATGCCATCATTTCACTGTCTTATCTTGGTGTCATTGTGCAACTGAGCTATTCCTTCAGCATAAATTAGAACAGCCTGTGGAGTACTGCAACTTGCACTTGCCACCAGTGGCTCCAGTAGGATGATATGATAGCTCAGGTCTGGGGATACCCTGCACTAGTCACGGAGAAGTGGAGGCCACTCAAGCTGCAAGAGCAGCTCTGCACACTCAAGAATCCTGTTGCATTAAGGTGATCATAGAATCATAGGACCGGAAGGGACCTTGGGAGTTCATCTAGTCCTGTCCCCTGCACTTCATGGCAGGGCTAGATATTATCCAGACCATCCCTGACAGGTCTAACCTATTCTTAAACCTCTCCAATGATTTCACATTCTTCCACAGGTCATTTATTCCATTGCTTATCTACCCTGACAGGAAGTTTTTCCTAATGTCCAACCCAAACCACCATTATTGCAATTTAAGCCCATTGCTTCTTTCCCTTTTCTCAGAGGTTAGGGAGGAAATTGTAAGAACCTTTTATGTACTTGAAAATTGTTGCCAATCTTCTCTCTTCCAGATGAAAATCCTTTTTAAAAATCTTCCCTCGTAGGTCATGTTTTCTAGACCTTTAATTAGTAATCCTACTTTGGTTGGCTATACTGGCTTTAAAATCTCTTTACTTTAGTTGATCCATGAGAAACTGCCCCAGTGTGGAGGAGAATTGGGGGCAGAAATCAAGGAGAAACTTCTCTTCTAACATTTGTTCTTAGACTTCCTAACTTCCTTCTTTGATTTTCTGTGATACTTCCCAGAAAACCCCACTCTGGCATAAGATAAAATTGTGATGTTCCAGGCAGGTTGCTTTAGTTTGGCAATGTCACATGTAGTCAGAATTGGGTCTGTTATAGAAAACAAGCTGCAGCTGAGGAGAAAATTCTGGTTGTGCATCTGTAATAACAGCAAGGGAATTACAGAAAATGACTCAGGTTTTTAATGGATTAAACTTTTTCTCACTTTCTCCAATTAGAAATGCTTTCAAATGCAGCTTTGTTTTGTTGTAGGGAAAGTGATTCAGAAGAATGTCTGGGGTCACCCAGTGATCCTAGCTTGTCCCTTGTCTGTTGGAGCATCAGTGGCAAGTATCTGGCTGGAGCTTTGGAAAAAATGGTGAACATATGGCAGGTCAATGGTATGATGAACATAATGTTCTTTTAATAGTATAGTTTGTGTCTATGACAGCTATTTAAAAACTCCTGAGAAATGGCACTTTTGTATAAGTCAGTGTTTTAGCAGATTTACTTGCCAATTAGTATACGTAGCATTCCTCCTTCAGTAAATGTTCCGAACCCAGTTTATTTGCTAAAACCTTAGTACCTTTTTCAGCATTTGTTACAACAGAAGCAGCAGGAACTCAGTAGTTAATATGAATCCTTCTAGTTTATCATTGAACCAGAAAAGTTACTAAAATGTGTATTGGGCTTTAAACTTGCCTACTGGAATAGCAGCCATTGCCTATAAATACTATTCTTTGTATAGGCTTTAAAATATATTTGACATTTAAACAAGCTATCACCAAAAGTTTGCATAAGTAGTTTCTTTAAAAAGGAGTTAAAAAAGGTTCCCACATTTTCCTTGAACAGGTGCACTAGAATGCTCAAAATGGTACCTTTGAGGCCAGCTCTGAAAGGAAGATCATTAATCCTTTAGGCGGCTGTACAATCCCTATCTAACCCCTCATATTTGCAAAAATCACTGGTTACAGTCTTCAGCAGTCTTGGATAGTTCCGTAAAGAACTGCTCCTATGTGCCTGACATATGCTTGGTTTAGTGTATTGTTTCATTTATATGGTTTCTCCTGAGGGGTGCCAGTTACAGCATTATCTGTCATTTATTTGAAGATTAGTTGTATATTAGTTGTTTTTGAGACATTATATTGATTTATGTTTTGTAGCAAGTTACTAACCAGTTGCTTTGTAATCATATGTTTGTTAAAAGATTTTAAGGATCATCAGTAGTATATGTCCCAGTTATATACATAGTCTTTTAGCACTGTCCTCTGAAAGGTACTCTTTGGTCTTTTAATGTGTAGTAAAATGAAGTATTTTAACAGATTTTTGGTGTTTTTAGGAGGAAAAGGATTATTGGACCTTCAGCCCCACTGGGTTTCTGCTCTAGCTTGGCCAGAAGAAGGGCCAGCTGCACCATGGACAGGCGACACACCAGAACTATTATTAGTAGGTCGTATGGATGGATCTCTTGGGCTTATTGAAGTTGTAGATGTTTCAACCATGCATCGAATAGAACTGGAGCATTGCTACAGAAAGGATGGTAGGTGACAATGCTGATATTTCTAAAGAAATGTTAAAAGCTGCAAATTTAGAATTTTGTGACCTATATTTAAAATACAGAGTATACTTCAGTTTTTTGAAGAACTATTCACGTAATTCCAGTACTAGTGTTCACATGCCCCATAAACACAACATAGGATTATTTTTGGCCAACAGTGTCTATTAGAGCTGCGTCTACACCTGAATATTCTTTGCCCCTTCCCTAGCTCTCCAACCCCAAAAGCGTAAAAGGTGGAGCAAGCTCTATCGTCCCTCTGTTCCTTATTGTTCATGGCAACAAAATGATGCCCGTGGTACCACTTGGTCAGGCAATATCCAACGAAAGATTGTTTAAATGGGCATCAAATAGTATTAAATACAGCATCCAGCTTGATTAGAGCTCTTCCAATGAGAGTGCAAATTGGTGTACATTATACTATCTTGTGTATGTTGGACGGGACTTCATAATGCACTACCTTCGCATGAAAGAAAAGGCTTCTTCCTGACCTCAGCTGGTATGGCCAGACTCATCCTTAACACCTTGGCCTCAGTGCATAGCCACCTCCTCCTCCACCCCACTCCCCAGCACTGAGCTCCGCCTGGCACCACTCTCCATCACTAGTGCCTAAAAAGACAACCATGAAACATAGCTCCCCAGCACTGGGCAAGAAACACCATGGGAAATCAGGCAAAGGATCCAGTGTGGGCCACATTCCACACTGGAACCACATGGACCTCCCCAGTTGGGCTACTTAGCCCCTTCAAAAGATTTACTACCAACTTCTGGGAGCAGTAGAGGACCCAGACTTATGTTGGGATTGACACCTTCAAGACTTTCCCAATGCCTAGAGAATAGAAGTCACTACCAGCATCTCTGGTACCAAATGTGCACAGGAAGTGGCATGGCCCCCTACGAGGACAAGCCAGCTGTCAAGGCCTCCCTGAGGGCAGATGAGTACCACCAATCTGTTGAGCTGAGCTCACCCTAGATCACTGGCTCTGCGTTCGCAGTCACCCTGCTCTCAATGCAGTTGCCTAGGGAAAGGCGCTGGACTCTGTATTTCTGGCACTATTCACCCTCCTGTGGCTGTCTTCTCAGTATGAGTCCTGCCACCTACTTCATGGGAATGATCTCTGTCAGTACCAAGCTCTGACATCCTATTCAAACTGCTAGTCTCCAGCAGCCAGCAAGCGTTAATGGCTCCACAATAGCAACTGAAGGGGACTCCTTCAGCATGGAAAGACAGCTTAGCCCCTTGCTGAGGCTTCATCAGTACAATTGGGCATTGGAGGCTGCATCAACTTCTACAGTTTGGCTGTGCAAGCAGAGCTAGTGGAGTGCATGGGGCATGCCTGTGATGCTGATGCTCTCTTCACACCACTTGTTGGCCACTGCCTTGGAGCAACATTGATGGCACCAATGACACAAGGCTTGGATTGAGAACTGCACAAGGATACAGAAGCCAGTGTCCAGCCCGGCAATGCAGTTGTCGTCTTCATCCCCAGATGAGGTGGTTGCGAGATCTTCAAGCATCAGCCCTCCAAATAATTGTAAAGAGCACCGGGACCTCCTCCAATGGGTGACAAAGAAATTGGGCCCAGAGGTAAAAGAGAAAATCTAGCAAGCAGACATCTTATTCAACGTGCTCTCGGCCTCCACCCCTCCTTATGTTGAATTACCAGTGCCTGATGGAGGCTAAGTCTCCTTGGTAAACCCTGTCATGCATCTCTCCCACCCCCAAAAGGGCCAAAAAGTGCATGGTCCTCGCCAAGGGGTTTCAATATCTATATATACACCAACCTCCGGGCTCACTTATATCTGTGGCCAACATAAACTGGTTTGCCTCTGCTAGATCCTTAACCCCCAAACACAGAAGCCAAAAAACTGGATCTTCTTTGGGAGGATTTTTTTTTCTACAGCCAGTGTATAATTCCAGGGTGTGAACCACCAGGCCCTCTTGGACAGGTACACTTTTAACTTGTAGGACTCCCTCTGTAAGCTTGAGTCCCTCCCCCAAGATTTGGCTCAGGAATTTGGCACTTTTGAGGAGGATGGTACCATGGCAGAAAGGTGCTTCTTTCAAATGATGTGGCACATGGCTGACTCAGTGACTAGGTTGGTCACATTGGCAGTGGTTTTGAGCAGTGTTCCCTCTATGTTGTGCAATTTGATGGCCACCCAGGAGAGATTCAAATGCTGCCCAGCTGATTAGCAGAGCATTCACATCTGGCAGCATGTTTTTCTGTTGGTAGTACACATCTGCACATGCCTTTGTGCACATAACAGAATTTATCCACAGAATTTTATGGAAAATTTAGAGGGAACATTAGTCATGAGGTGCAGGTCAACAACTTAATTAATGACCTGGATGAGGGCTTGGATTGCACCCTCAGCAAGTTCGCAGATGACACTAAGCTAGGGGGAAAGCAGATATGTTGGAGGGTAGGGATAGGGTCCAGAGCAGGAGTGGGCAAAGGGCCTTCGCGGGCTGGATCCGGCCCACCAAGCAGGTTGATGAGGCTCTGGTGCTCCCCCACGCGCAGACCAATCAGCCTGGGGTTGGGGGGGAAACACATGAAGTTTCTTCTGCCCTGTCCCCACTCTGTAAAGAGTGAACAGTCCTTAGAAACACCATGCACTCCTAACAGGCCATGAGGAGACTTTGCGTGTTTCCCCCACCCCCAAGCCCTGATTAGCCTGGGGGCAGAATGGGGAGCTCGTGAAGTCTCCTCCCACCACCAGCGGCATGGGCGCCTAGGGGGAGCCTCTGGACGAGCAAAGACTTCACTCGCTCCCCCACTGCCCAACTAATCATGGTCTGTGGGTGGGGAAGCAGGGAAGTGTCCTGGTCCCACCCCTTCCAGTGCAACCTGGGGCCACTTCATAAATTTCTGAAGTGGCCCCTCATAAAAAATTGCCCACGCCTGGTCCAGAGTGACCTAGACACATTGGAAGATTGGGCCAAAAGAAATCTGATGATGATCAGCAAGGACAAGTGTAGAGTCCTGCACTTGGGACAGAAGAATCCCAAGCACTGCTACAGGCTGGGGACTGACTGGCTAAGCAGCAGTTTGGAAGAAAAAGACCTGGGGATTGTAGTGGATCAGAAACTGGAAATGAGTTAACAGTGTGCCCTTGGAGCCAAGAAGGCTAACCGCGTATTAGGGTGCATTAGGAGGAGCATTGCCAGCAGATCTAGAGAAATGATTGTTCCCCTTTATTCGGCACTAGTGAGGCCACATCTAGATTATTGTGTCCAATTCTGGGCTCCCCATCACAGAAAGGATGTGGATGCACTGGAGAAAGTCTAGCAGAGGGCAACAACAATGATTATGGGACTGGAGCACATGACTTATGAGGAGAAGCTGAGGGATTTGGGCTTATTTAGTCTACAGAAGAAAAGAGTGAGGGCGAATGTAATAGCAGCCTTTAACTACCTAAAGGGAGGTTCCAAAGAGGATGGAGAGAGACTGTTCTCAGTAGTGACGGATGGCAGAACAGGGAGCAATGGTCTTAAGTTGCAGTTGGGGAGGTCTAGGTTGGATATTAGGAAAAACTGTTTTACTAGGAGGGTGGTGAAGTACTGAAATGGGTTATCCAGGGAAGTAGTGGAATCTCCATCCCTAGAGGTTTTTAAGTCCCAGTTTGACAAAGCCCTGGCTGGGATGATTTAGTTGGGGTTGGTCCTGCTTTGGACAGGGAGTTGGACTCAATGACCTCCTGAGGTCTCTTGCACCCTGTGGTTCTATGAAGTCCTGAACTTGGACTGCTGGCCTGTTCCAAAAGATGCTGATCTTAATCCAGGACCTTCCAGTTGATGGAAATGGATTATTTGCAGAGCAGATGGATGCAAGGCTGCATGGGTTGAATGACCCTCCCTTTGCTCCCTGGGTATGCATATGTTGCAGTCTGAAAGGAAGCCGTTCCAGTGACCCCCGCTGGACACAGGCCTGCAAGGAGAAGAGATAGAGAGATATGAGCTTCAATTGTTACCACCTTTCCTCTTCTAACTCAGCTGTGCAACCTAGTTTGGCAAAGCATGCAGGGGACCAGAAGTGCTCGTTTTGATGGTGTGCTTGAGACTAATGCCCCAGTCAAGTTCCCTCCATCATCTGTCCCTACCGGTCAGCCTGGCAGGAGGTCACCTTGAACCACCTGCTGCTGAAGATAGTATGTCAAGGCTATAACCTGCAATTCTCAGCTGCCACTCCTCTTCCCCCCATTCCTTTTCAGAGGTGCTTCTAGTGAGCCACTCTTTGTCCAGAAGGTCTACTACATCTGGGGGTGATAGAGGTGCTTCTTTGGGGCATGGAAGGGAAAGGATTCTATTCCTGCTACAGTAAACTTCCGATAATCCGGCACCTTTAGGACCCAGGGGGTGCCGGAT
>JANRFK010000875.1:1297342-1308795 GCA_030068395.1 Apalone spinifera
CTACCGGCAGCACTCCAGCTGCTCTGCTCCCAGCTTCCCCGATTCAGCAGCGGCAGAGGAGCCGGCTGCCTGGAGCACTTCCGGGTTCCTAATGATGCCGGACCATCAGGAGTGCCGGACCATGGGATGCCGGACAAATGGAGTTTTACTGTACTTCCTATTCCTAAAATAAAAAGGGGCCTAAGGCCTGTTCTAGACCCACAGCACCTCAACAAGTCTCTTGTTAAGTTGAAGTTTCACATGGTCTTCCTATCCTCCATCATCCTAGCCTCCCTGAATCCAGAAGACTGGTATGCCGCCTTTGACTTGAAGGATGCTCATTTCCATATTTCAAGGTCACCATTTCATAGTGGGCAGATGCCATTTTCAGATTACATTGCTGCCCTCTGGCCTTCACCAGCCCCGAGGATATTCAAAAAATATATGGCACCAGCAGCCATATAACTGAGACTTCAAGGAATCCAGGTCTGCCTATATCTTGACATTTGGCTTATCAAGGACAGATCTCTGGAATAAGTACAGAGGAGCCTCAGTTTGGTACACTTCACCTGCCACGTAAACAACAAGAAATCCTTAAATCCTGTGCAATCAGTAGAGTTAATTGGAGTAGTCTTCGACTCCATGTGAGTCAGAGCCTTCCCTTTGAAGATGCACTTTCAGGCCATGTTGGACCTGATCTCCCACGTGAAAAGTCGCTGGTTCACCATGGCTTCCACCTGAATGTGATTGTTGGGCTGCATGGCTACTTGTATGTACATGGTCAGTCTTGGTCGGCTCCATCTCTGGCCTCTGTAAGCGTGGCAGGCATTGGTCTACATGCCCAACAGATATAACCTAGTCTTGGTAGTCAGAATGCCAGATCACATCCAGTCATCTGTGGATTCATGGTTGGACCCTAGAATGGTGTTGGAAGGAGTTCCCTTTTCAGCCCCATCCCTGTGGCCTACCCTAGTCTCTGATGCTTTGGGCTTGAGCTGGGGAGCGTATCTGGATGAGCTCAGCGCACAGGGTTGCTGGTCGTCAGACAGTCTGGCCCTCCATGTCAGTGTCAGAGAGCTCAGAGCAGTTCACCGGGCTTGCCAGGCTTTCTTGCCCCATCTGACAAGGTGGTACAGGTCCTGGTGGACATTGCCACCGGACTGTAGTACATCAGCAGGCCAGTCAGAGCCAGATTGCTGGTCCTTTGCCAAAAAAACTCTCCATTTTTGGGACTTGTGTGTGGAGCAAGCCATTCATGTGATAGCTATGCACCTGCCTGGGACCAGGAATGTATTAGCTGATCACTTTAGCAGGAACCTTCTCATCTCACTACAAGTGGTCAGTGCATCCACAGGTGGTCAATACAATTTTCCAGAGGTGAGGAATTCCCTGGATGAATCTGTTTGTGTCCAGGCAAACAGGAAGTGCCATCTGTTCTGTTTGTTTCAGGGGATGGACAGGGGCTCCCTATCAGAAACATTTCTCCTCCTGTTAGGGATTCTGATGTACTCTTTCCTGCCAGTGCTGTTAATTTACAGAGACCTCGTGAAGATCAAAAAGGAAAAGGTGACGGTTATCTTAATAGCCCCCGCATGGCCTCATCAGCATTGGTTTAGCATGCTGCTGGACTTTTCAGTTGCTGCCCCACTGCAGCTACTCCCCTGGTTGGATCTGCTGTCCCAGAACCTTGGTAGTGCTACTCTTGACTGTGTGGCTACTGCATGGCTAAATGCGGACAAACAAGAATGCTTGGTCCAGGTTCAGCTGGTCTCGTTGGGTAACAGAAAACATACCACCAGAGCAACTTACCTGGCAAAGTGGAAGACGTTCACGTGCTGGACTTCAGAACAGCATATCCAGGTCAAGCAATCCTCACTACTGAATATCCTGGATCAGCACCTCAAACTCCAAGGTTTGTCTCTATCATCGATGAAGATCCATTTGGCTGCTATTTTGACTTTCCATCCTCTGTTCCAAGGCAGGTTAGTCTTCATCATTACATGATGGCCTAAGTTTTGAAAGGTCTGGAGCATCTCTAGTTGCATGCTTGGGATCCCATCCCTCCTTGAGCCTTGAATCTCATGCTGTCAAGGCTCATGGAGCCTCCCTTCAAGTCTTTGGCTTCCTCATCTATCCTGCTTCTCTCCTGGAAGGTTTTGTTCTTGATCATGATAATGTCAGCACACAGGGTGTTCTCAATCAGGGGCCTTACTTCAGAACCTCCCTAAATGGTATTCTACAATGATATGGTTAAGCTGCAACCGCAACTGGCTTTTTTGACCAAGGTAGTTTCCCAGTTATATGCTGGCCAGGATATACCTGTCTTTCCAAAGTTTCTTATGTCAGATGAAGAATACAGGCTGCACACGCTGGTCATCAGGACGGGGCTGGCCGCCTACATAGATAGGACTATGCTATTCTGTAAGTTGATGCAGCTGTTTGTTGCAGTGGCAGACAGAATGAAAGTACGCCCAGTGTCTGCTCAAAGGATTTCATCCTGGATCACTGCCTGCATCTGCTCGTTCTATGAACTGGCAAAAGTGTCTTTACCAGCAATTGTGACGAAACACTCAACTAGGGCACAAGGGTCAGCAGCAGCCTTCATGGCTCAGGTACCAATCCAAAAGATCCATAGGGCTACTACCGAGTCATCTGTCTACATGTTTGCGTCTCATTATGCACTTACCCTACAGGCAAAGACGATGCTAGTTTTGGCAGAGCAGTGCTGCAAGTTGCACAAATGTCTGCTCTGAGCCTCGCCTCCAAGGACGCTGCTTGTGAATCACCTAAAATGGAATAAACATGAGCAAGCACTCAAAGAAAAAAAGTGACCTACCGTTTTCACTCTTGTTCTTCAAGAGGTGTTTGTCATGTCCATTGTATTACCCACCTCATGCCCCTCTGTCAGAGTTGTTAGCAAGGAGGAGAGGCCATGGGGCCAGTGGCACCTGATATACCAATGCACGAGCATGGCACTCAAGGGGAAAACAGAGCTGACCCTACAGATACTGCTAAGGCAAAAATCTCAGACTGTGCACAGGAGCATGTGCACACCTAGAATTGAATGGGCGTAAGCAACACATCTCGAAAAATCAGTTATGAAAAAGTAGGTAACCATTTTTTCTAATAAGCTAAATGCAATGTGAATTGAACAGTTTAGATTGTAATTTAATATATTTTACATGTGCTTATTGTTCCAATAGTGTCTGTCACATGCCTTGCCTGGTTCAGTGAAGACAGACCATTTGCAGTCGGCTATTCAGATGGAAAATTGCTGATAGGTACAAAGGAGCCAATTGAAAAAGGAGGAATTGTTCTAATTGATGCACATAAGGTAGAGTGTTAATTTTCTTGCAGGCTAATTCATGCCCTCCTAGTTTCCCATAGAAAATTCAAAATGTAAACTATAGTCCTCATTTCAAAATTATACACAAAAATTACTTAAAAGATAATAGCCCACTTCTTAAAGACGCCTCCTTTGTCCAGATGCTTGACATCCAGTCTGATATACATTTTAAACTGAAGTAAATTTAGAGGCCAAAAGAAGTCCAGCTGATTTGCTATAAAAAAGCAACAAGTATGGTTCCTCAAATATATTTTGTTTATACTGTGCATTTCTGATCTAAAAAAAAAATCTCTCAATGAACAACTGGACAAATTAAAAGTAACTTTACATATGAATCTGTTAAATTTTCTTTCTTAAACTGTGTTGTATAATTTATATGATGATTTTTTTTCTGAACTAAATAAGTAATTGTAAAATGTAAAATGTTTCTCAAAATACTTGGGTGGTGCACTGTAAGTCCCTGTTCTGGCCAACAGGTATCAGTCCATTGGCCAACGAAGCCCATAAATCATTGCAAAGAGACTTTCCCCTGGGGAAGAGCTAATTTAAATGTACCCTTGGCTGTTCCATTGTTCCCATTGTATGGACCATGTGAGGCACAGGAGAGGGCAGGTTAGAAGCAAGAAGGGAAGTATCTTCAGTGTAACCCATAACCAGCCTAGGAATGGCTGCCATAAATTACATAATTTTCCGAGCTGCTCTAACTTATGCCAAGATCCATTTTAGCCCTGATAGCAGGCTGGAATCCAAGAATGAAAAGGTGGCACATAAAATCACCTTTGCTATGTCATATAGGCCGCACCTTTTGTGCTGCATTTTTCAGGAGATATAGCACAATATATATGACCCATTATCTACAAATTCAGGTATATTTTGTTTGTCACTTGAGTGATTTCATATTTAGGGCCCTGCTAAATTCATGACCATGAAAAACATGTCACAGACTATGAAATCTGGTCTTGTCCTGTGAAATCTTGTTGGTTGTGTGCTTTTAGCCTATACTGAATAGCAGGGGTGGGGAACCTAAGGCTGGGGACCAGATGAGGGGGCCAAAAGCAGCTTTGGCTTGCCTGGATCTGGCCCCCAAGGCTTGGGGCTCCTCTTCCCCCCCCCCCCCCCCCCCCCCCCCAGCATTACAGATCCCTACACCAGCAAACCAGGCCTTCACTGCCCCCCCCCCCCCCCCTCCCGCCATGGGGCTGGAACACACAAAATCTACTAGCCTGGGGCCCCCTAGGCTCTGGTGTGCGAAGGAAATGTGGGGAGTGCCTTTCTCCTTCTCAGTTGGTGGCCATGTCAGTTAGAGTTAGCTTGGGTTTTTTTGCTTTTCACTTGTGTACAGCCCTCAACTGATTTTTCTGTGGATCAGCGGCCCCCTGCCCAAAAAAGGTTCCCCGCCCCTGCTATCCAGATTGCATGAGGGAGAATAGCATTTCTCAAACTGGGGGTCCTGGCCCAAAAAGGAATTGCAGGGGGCCTCAGAGTTATTTTAGAAGGTTGTGCCACCCTCATTTCTGTGTTGCCTTCAGAGTTGTGTGGTCAGAGAGCAGTGGCTGTTGGCCAGGTGACAAGCTATAAAAGGCAGCGCCAGCAGCAGTGCAGAAGTAAGGGTTGACAATACCATACTATGTTACCCTTTCTTTTGCGATGCTTCTTTCAGACCTCAGGAAGTTGTGGCTGCTGGCTGAAGACCCAGCTCTGCATGAAGCACTGAAGAATTAAGGATGGCAATACCATCCCATGTCATCCTTTTGTGCTGCTGCTGGCAATGGCTATGCCTTCGGAGCTAGGCTCTTGGCCAGCAGCTGCTGCTCTCCAGCTGTGCAACTCTGAAGGCAGCACCACCACTACCAGCAGCACATAAGTGTAGCAGCACCACAACCCTCATCCCCTACATTAACTTTGCAACTGAGCCATAAACTCCTTTTTGGATCAAGACCCCTACAGTTACAGTACTGTGAAATTTCAGATGTAAATAGTTGAAATCATTAAATGTATTATTTTTAAAGTCTCATAAATGTGAAATTGACCAAAATGGGCAAATTTGGTAGGGCCCTTTTCATATTACAACTTCATCATTAAAAAGTTGTGTAAGCCTCTTAGGAGACTTTGAAAAACCTTCTGTAAAAACATAATTTTGCTTATCATGCACTTTCTACGAGTCTTTGTAATGTTTCATGAAAACAAGATTTTTTGTTTTCTTGCACTCATAGAACTGTGATAATCACCAGGTATGACTTCGTTTGAGTTATAATTACAGCATCAAATCATCAACATAGTTCCTCTTTTGTAGTTTTTATGACCCTATATATACACAAAGTTCAAGTGCTAAATACTTTAGTGCTGAAACTTTTGTTTTATGTATATGATCATATTTATAAGTCACATTATGAAGACGCTGAATGTTGTAATCTTTTTGTCTGTTTGTTTGAATTCTTTAGGATACCATTGTTAGTGTGAAGTGGGATCCAACTGGTAAGATTCTCATGACATGTGCTAAAGAAGAAACTGTGAAACTCTGGAAATATGTAGGAGGATGCTGGAGGTGTTTGCATTCACTGTCCCACCCAGCTATTGTGAATAGTATTACCTGGTGCAACCTTCCAGGGAAAGGAGCCAAGTTGCAGCTGTTACTGGCTACGTATGTTAACTTTTTTGCTTAATACTGCCTGGATAGTGCTTAAGTCTCAGAGGATAGCTGTGTTAGTCTGTAACTTTAAAATCAACTTTTAAAAATGGGTAGTCCTGTGGCTTTTGTGGGAAAAACCAACTTCTTCAGATGAGATCATCTTGAGGGGGGGGAAAAAAGGGAGGGAGGACCCTCAGAATAAAAAGAGACAGGGAGAAAAAAAATAACTGTCAGTTCCAGCCCACTCAATTAACTTCATTAGCTACAAGAGTCCCATACTTAGCTTTTGATGTCAATAGAGTGTTGAATGTAAGGAAAGCTGGTGTTCTGATATGTTAACCAGTTCAAGTTTTTGTTCAAACCCAGGGAGACAGTGTCAAATTTGCATGTGAAGGTGAATTCTGCACTCTTTCTGAAGTCGGCTTGTTGAAATTCCTTTGTAGAAGAACGGCTACTTTTAAGTTCATTAATGACACTTAGGGCACAATAGTTGTAAGGGAGTAGTAGCTTAACTATGAAAATATTTAATGTGAAAAATAAGGTGAAAACCTATGGAGGATATTCCTAAATATTTTGAGCAGGAAAAAAATCATTGTCAATGTGTAGCTGGTCTTTAAAAATAAAAAGTGAATTAAAGAATATATTGGAATTTCAAATATTACAATGAAAACACGTTTTTCCTTTTTCCATTCTGCTTCAAGCACTTACTGAAACACTCACTGAAACAATCATTTCCTGAAACACTACTTCTCTAACTTCCTTTTAACTGTAGTAGTGCCAACAAAATATATTTGGCAAAAATTTAAGAAAGTAAAATAAAGAAAAATGCACATTTTCAATTAGTATTACTCCTAAATATTTTCTGCCATTGGCCTTTGTTTTTAAGCAGATTATCTGTCTTAATCACTTTGTTCTAAATGTATATCCTAACAGAATGACATACTTTTAGCACATTTGTTGATTGGTGCTATATGTTAATAACTTCACTTGGTTTTCATTTGATTTATTCTGACTTTCTTCAGAGGATGCCAGAATGGCTTAGTATGTGTTTGGAGTGTTCCCCAGGACATGCTGATGGTACTACAGTCCAACTCAAGCAGTGCAGAAGGATGGTGGGAACAGGAAACAAATGGCAAGGTAAAGACAATACCTCAAATGTTAAGAAATCCTAATTTAGTTATATCCATGGTTTTCTCCTAACAACATAGAAAGGGCTGGGAGCAAGATCTATAGCTAGCTGTATGGGTGGAGAGGGAGAAGAGAGAGATTTGAAAACCATTTTGTTAAAAATATTTTTTTTTAATTTGTCTGTGCTTAGGCAGGCACAGCCGTTTCCAAGAGAGGAAATGATTCTTGCTCCCATGCTCAGGGTCAAACTGATCTCCAGTATTGGGAAGGAATTTGCCCCGGTCAGATTGGCTTTTAGAGTACAGGTCACTTGCCAGGATTATCTGGGTAAACTTCCACTCTGTAGAGATGGGGTATACGGGAAGGGAGGGGGAAGAGTGTGTGAGTGTTTGTCGGTATGTGTGTGTCAGAGCAACAGAGAGATGGCTGCTAGAAAATTTTTTGAAACAGTGCTCTGCCTCTTATGACAGGAATTCATCTCAGTCACTCACCATATTTCAGACTGGAGTAGTTCTGTTGTGTGTCCCTTTCCTCGACCCCTACTCTGCAGAGATGGAGCACAAGGGCAGGGGGACACCCTGACTTCAGAATTCCCTCCCCCACTTCTGTATAGCAAGTAGGAGGGTCATGGGACCAGGTTGGCTGCAGGACGGAACAAGAAGCGGGGAGGGATAGCTAAACGCACGATGCCTGCATGCTCTGCTAATCAATTGAGTGGGCCAGCTAGAAATGCTGGGCGGGCCAGATCCAACCCACAGGCAGTATTTTGCCTATCCCTGTCAATCAGTTGTATCAGGTTGAGTTCTTCTATATGGCCTTTTTTATGGTTCCTTATCCTTTCCTTGATAAAATCAAAGTAGTTGTACCAAGAAAATCTGTATACTGGTTGCAAAGAAGTCTAAAACTAAAACACTTTTTTTTTTCAAAAATGTCTATGTATGTAGTCCAGGATATGTCATACTGATTAAATAATTTGCAGGATGGACACAGAAAAGCAGTGGATGCCAAGTGCATTTATCAGCTCAGAGGACATATTACTCCTGTTCGGACTGTGGCCTTCAGCTCTGATGGACTGGCATTAGTTTCTGGTGGGCTTGGTGGACTCATGAACCTTTGGTCTTTACGGGTAAGGTTATCTTTGAGTTATATTTAGGGATAAGATTATCATGGAATCCACGGATTCTAGACTGGCGGGGGGCACCCGGAGATCCTAGCCACCATAGGTGGCAGGGACATCTGGAAGTCAGCCCTTGCAGTCTTGGGCTCTCTTCTCACTTTGTTTTGTTCATCCCCTGTCAGCTCTTGATCATATTATTTTTAGTAAAAGTCAGCTAGGTTAAGGGCTTTTTTAAATTTTTTTTATTCCAAAAACTATGTCTGAGTTTTACTAAAAATAATGGTGACTAAAATCTTAACCTTAATTATTTCTTAAAGTTTGTTAAAATAGATATGTTTAGATAAAAAACTAAAAGATAATTTTATGTCTTCGTAGTTTTCTTTGGTAATACCTTATTAGAGTAATCCTACAGTAATTATTAGTCAATTATTAGAGTAAGTCTAGTCAGTAATTAATACAAGATTTGGGGAAAAAATATTAGAATTTTAACCCTGGCTTTTGCCATTGATGGATTATTTTCATGATCAAGTCATTTACGACTTTGCTAGTTTGTTTTTGTTTCTCTTTTCTGGAAAAACAGGAATAATACTTGCCGTCTTCACAGGCTACTGAGAGTGTGTAATACACTTTAAAGATGGTTATATCAATGATAATTTTAACTTTTTTAATTATCTTTTGTAAAATAAATTTGTGTTTCTCACTATCACATAGGATGCTATAATCATTTTTTGAAATTTTTTAGACTGAGTGTTCATTTACAGACCTACAGCATGATAAATTAACATTGAAATAACTAAATATATGTATGGATTAAAATATTTCTTGTTCTAGGATGGCTCTGTATTACAAAGTGTTGTGATTGGTTCTGGAGCTATTCAGACTGCAGTATGGATCCCTGATGTTGGAGTAGCTGCTTGCTCAAATAGATCAAAGGTATTATTGTTTATTAAAGTGCTGTTCTTTTGAATAAAATTTGTGAGTTGTAAGTTAAGGTTCTTATTACAAAAAGAAGCCCATTTACCCAAACATTTCTTTCTAACAAGCTGCTAGCATCTCTCTCTCTCCCTGTTCTGCTGAGATCATATTATCCACAGATTTAAAAAGAGTTAAAAAACTTAGTTTAGGTATCAGACTTCATGTATGAGAAAGGGAGGGATGAGGAAATTCATTTAAAAATATGCACTCACGTGAATGGTTTGTCATTTTGAAATTTATTCCATTTGTGAAGTGTCACCCCTCTTTATGGCAGATATATGAAATATATTTGTCATAGAAAAAAATATTTGTGGCCTATAGTGGAAGTTGAAAACTACATTTTTCAGCTAGCTAAAACTATTTGTTAATTTGACATTAATTTGCCAACAAATTCTTTTCAGGACTAAGACACCATTCTCCCTTTTGGTCTTTAGCCAATTGTTAGAACACTCACCTAGGGTGTGGGAAACCTGAAAAAAATTCCCTCCTCTGGTTTACGTGGATTTGAACTTAGTCCTCCCACACTGCAGGGGAGTGCCCTATCAACTGGTCTATGAAATATTATGGTGTTGGGCTGTATTTGTTGAAGCTGTTCTACTGTGTATAAATAATTAAATAATAATTATAACAGGGACATCAGCTTGAGTCTTCTGCTTCCCAGGTGAGTCCTCTAATTATCAGTCTTATTTGCTCTCTGGCCTTATGACTAATTACTTGCACAAAGCGGAACAGTTTCAAAGGAGAGATTGAGACAGATCCACCACAGAGTATCTTTTAGACCAGGGGTTAGGTCTAGTGAACATTTATTATTCAAAGATACAATTCCATTATGGGACCTTTTAAAATTAACCCTTACTTGGTTTATAAAAGTTTCCTTTTAAGCATCTGAATGAATGTTCACTGTTTTACCTGTAATCTAAATAGCATTGTTATAGCCATAACATCTGCCAGAACAATACACAAACTTCAGGCAAAAGTGGCGAGGAGTCCTGTGGCACCTTATAGACTAACCGAAGTGTAGGTGCCACAGGACTCCTCGCCGCTTTTGCAGATTCAGACTAACACGGCTACCTCTTTGAAACTTCAGGCAGTGATGGCTGATCCCACCTCTCATTATTTTCCACAAAAACAAAATGATTTTTCCATACCCTATCTGTAATTTTTATCCTAGGTGGTAACTGATTTTCATCTTAACCAGTCAGTTAATCTGCTAGAAATTTGCAGAGCTGCTGATCAGATGCTTACTTTGGTATAGTGGTACTTCAGTCACTGTTTGTTTAGAAAATCGCATCTCACTTTTCTTGGAATATGTTTCCACATATCAAACAATCAAGTGTGATGAGCGAATTTAAAGAAATGAAGGTTATTCACCTGTAACTGGAGTTCTTTAAAATGCTCTTTGCTCATTCACCTCTCTTCCTTGAGTCCCAATTACAGTCTTGGAACTGGCAGGGCAGTGAAAGGAATAGAGATGGTAAGAGCAGATAGTCTTGTCATCAGAATGTCAAGAAACAGTGAAGGAGTGTAAGGCTATGTTTGCACTACACGCTTATTTAGAAATAGCAGAGTGCGTGTCTACACAGCAAGCCCATTTTTTCAAAATAATTTCAAAATAATGGGCACCTTTCTTTGACTTTTGTAACCCTCATTTCACGAGGAGTAAGGGAAGTCGAAGGAAAACTGTGTTTTTTCTTCAACTACTTGCTGCGTAGACAGCACCAAAAGCCGAGTTAAGCTACTTTGACTTCAGCTACACAATTAACATAGCTGAAGTTGCGTATCTTAATCGGACTTTAGCCCGCAGTGTAGATATACCCTGAGAGTGCTTCTGTCATCACATCACAGGAGTGTGAATGTGCAGAATCTGTCTCCAATTAGAGATGTAAGCATATAGTCCAGGGGACGGCAACCTATGGCTTCCAAGCCAAACACAGCTCAGTAGTCCCTTTTGCCATGACTTCTGCACCCCCACATCCACAAACTGTAAGATTGGAGCACCAGTGCCAGCTTCTGGGGCTGGGTGGACCCCTTCTTGCAGGGAAGAAGTGGAGCTAGAAGCGGCTCTGCGTGCTGCCACTTGCCTTTTCCCCCCTCCCTCAGCTGGGGGAACAGCAGAGCATGGAGGCTTTCCCCAGTGCTTCCATTGGCTGGAATCTGGCCAATTGGAGCACCGGAAGGCCATGCGTAGGTCACAGTGCTGGCAGTGGCATGAAAGCAAGAAAGCAGCCTGACCAATCTGATTAGCTTCTATGATAAGGTAACTGGCTCTGTGGACATGG
>JANRFK010000875.1:1312911-1335590 GCA_030068395.1 Apalone spinifera
TAAAAAAAAAAAAAACTCTTTCGATAAAGGGATTGGAAGAAGATATGCAAATCGGGTGTGAATTTGCATATCTTCTTTCGGAAGCCGCAGGTAGTTTAGGAGCCAGCAGCCTCTCTCCATGGCGGGCCTGGGCTCACTGCAGATAGAAGCTGCTCCATGGGATGCCTCTCAGACCAGCTCCTGCCTGCCACCCAGCACTTCTGCCTCTGATACAGAGGCAGCAACACAGGTGGCCAGGGACTCCCTGCCAATGGGACCGGGAGTGCACTGGCTGCCGGCTCCACCCCCGGGGACCATTGAATAATCATATAACCAATAATATTTCATGCAGTTACACAATTATTAAATTAAACGACATCTAACATCCCTATCTCAAACTCCAGTCCTGATGCGTAATCTTCATTTTTCATTAGTTTATAATTTTGCCAAATTCTGACCGTTTGAGCTGAATTTGTACATCTTTTGTGTTTTTACATGCTACTAGATACAACCTCCCAGTTTGACAGTGAACTAGTTAATCTACTCTTTCAGTATAGTATTTCAGTTATGCACCAACTTCATACTAATTTCACTTAGACCACAATTCTCTAGTTTGTACCTGAAAATGTCATGTAGGACTGATTTTTTAAAAAAGTATCAGAGGGGTAGACGTGCATCTGACGGAGGGGTCTTTGCCCACAAAAGCTAACGCTCCAATAAATCTATTAGTCTATAAGGTGCCACAGGACTCCTCGTTGCTTTTAAAAAAAAGTGTGTGTGTGTGTGTGTGTGTGTGTGTGTGTGTGTACGTGCGTGCGCACAAACTCATAGTCACTAGGCCAGTAGCCCTGTCAAAGAAGGAAATTAGTTTGGGAATGATTTGTTCTTTCTTACTCGCGGCCCATTTGCTTGCGGCCCACGGGTGGGAGCCAAAACAAAAAAGTAGTCAATGTAATGGTCTGCTGTTGATATGAGTTTTAATAGTTAAATTCCTGGTATGTCATTGCTCATTAAAAGTGCTGTCATATGGGTGGAAATCGGGTTAATACTGCATTTTAGTAATATCAGCAGAACTGACTTAAATGGGGCCTGTGTGTTGTATAGTCTTGCCTTAATCTTTGTATTTATGCCTGTCAGTGTGAAAGAAGCTATTTTCATACATGCAAATATATATGCAACCACACTTAAGTCGTGGTCCTCAGCATGTGTTGTGAGTATCATTGTGGCCCCCAGGGTTTCCAAAGTTGAGTAGCCCTGGTCTAAAGTATAGCAAAGTTATAAGAACCTGAAAATGCCTTAATAATGAGAAATATCAGGCAGCCTTAATAACAGATGCTACCAGCTCTCTTCATAATGCTTTCTAATAACAATAATTTTAAGTGCTATATAAATACAAAGATAATAAAGGTACATAATTTTTCTTTCCACTCAGCATTTTTACTTACTCACACTGATACTTTTAGGTGTTGATCAGGGTTGGGATGAAGACAAATCAGTGGGAGAAGTCAATTGATCTGAATAAGCATGTTTCCTGTATTTAATTTCTAGTATATAAAATTGTGATTATATTGTTGAACAGGATGTGTTGGTGGTGAATTGCACATCAGAATGGATATCTTCCAATCATGTCCTGGCAACATGCCGGACTGCATTGAAACAACAGGGAGTTTTAGGATTAAATATGGCCCCTTGCATGAGGGCTTTCTTGGAACGTTTGCCAATAATGCTTCAGGAACAGTATGCCTATGAAAAGGTAAGAATAGTTGAATGCGGAACATCAAATACTGACATATGTAACATGAGGTGGCTGTCTTGAATTACAGCTGTCTTAAACTTTTGATACAGTACAGTCAACACAAAAAACCTTTGTTGAAAGTTAATCCCACCTTTGGACATCAGATTTACAGTTATCCTTTTGCATACTCTAGAAAATTTACATTTTTTTTCCTCATGTCAGGCTGTTTCATCCTATTTTTGTCACCTACCACAAGATCCTGAACTCTTGTGGCCTTCCATATGTATTTCAGCTATCCTAGAAATGTTCTGCTTTAGCTCACTTTGACCTCACCACTACTGCATTGTTGTATTGCTTTAAACTGCAGCACTTGGATAAAGCAGCCTCAAATTGATACTTCATTAGGTTGCTTTCTCCCCCTTCCCTACACACTCTCAAAACCAACCATCCAAAAAAATTCAGGAAGTTAGGCTCTTTCCCCCTTGTTTGTTTTAATTTTCCTGTGGTAGCCACATGTTTTTCAAAATAGTCATTCAGAGTGACCTAATTTGAATGCCCTCAAATATACTGTTAAATTTGACTTTGTTACTTTGCATCTTCTTCTAGAATAACGAATGATAAGCCTAGGCGATTGCGCTCCTCTCTCTGAAAAAACAATTTGTTGCATATATACTAGAAGATTTACCTGGAGTTGCTCAGATCCTTAACTCAGATTTTGTTTTTCTCTCATTTAAATCATTGTTCTGGGTGGAGCTAGGGATGAGGAGTTCAGTATGTAGGTTGCCCCAAAGAGAGAAGACTAGCCCAGCCCTCACTCACCAAAGCAGCTATGAGCCACATGAGAAGCAGCTGTGGGCACAGCTGGGGGAGGGATGCATGTCCCCCAGTTGAAGCAGGTACAGGTTCATTTGTCCCCCAGCCAGAGTGAGAAATGCAGCCAACTGCAGTTTTTCCCTCACACCCTGACTAAGGGGCATAGCCAGCAAAAGGGCATATGGAGGTGGGAAGCTTGGAGCTGGGCAGTCCCGGATGGCTAGCCTGGTGATTGTCTATTTTTAGTATGGTTTAATGAGAAGTAATCCCATGCCAGGCACATCCCATTTTCCAGGCACAACCTTCTGTTTCAAATAATGAATGAGAGCATAGTCTGGTACTTTGACAAATGGTCCAGGTTCATAGTGAAAATTATTAGAAAGGCATTCTCTGGGAATTTTTTTTCTACAGAAAGAGCTTTGAAGAATTGCTGTTTCTGAAGTTTTGAAAGAATGCCTCTAACTTCATGTGTTGACATTGATATTTCTTTTTTCCCCCTCTAGCCCCATGTGGTCTGTGGAGATCAGCTTGTTCATAGCCCTTACATGCAGTGTCTGGCTTCACTTGCTGTGGGGCTTCACCTAGATCAGCTTTTGTGTAATCCACCAGTACCACCTCATTACCAGAGTTGCCTCCCTGATCCCTCAGCTTGGAATCCTACAGAGTGGGCCTGGTTAGAATGTTTTTCTACTACTATAAAAGCTGCTGAAGCACTGGCCAAAGGAGTCCAATTTCCAGAATCCTTTACTGTTCCAGATCTGGAGCCTGTACCAGAGGATGAGCTTATGCTTCTAATGGTAATATGCACTACATTCTGCCAGTAGTATTTCCCTGTGCAGTTGATCTGCTCCCTCTGTGTATACTCAGTCATATCTGTTTGCTTTGCTAACTATAGTAAATTTTTGTTAGTTGTCTTAGCCTGCAGAATTAACACGGAAGAGTGAGCTGAACTAATTCTAGTGTACAAATCAACAGAATTAATGAAGTTCCATTTGCAGAATCGGTGTTGTTGCATAAACCAGAGAGAGCTTGGGTTGGCTTTGACAGTCCAAGGGACAACTTTCAGGGCTGATAATTCATTCTTTTTTTAAAAACACATGGAGAAAATGTTAAATGGAGTTGTTGAAAGGCAATGGCACCCTATTATGCCATTTTTAAAGTAGCTTTTCAGACTAGTTCCATTTGAAGAATATCGGTTTTCTTTCTTACCATAAGCTACTAACACCTATGTAAATCTTGTTTGAAATGTAATCATGCAAATGTCATGACCTAGGCCTTTTGTTCCAGTATTCAAAGCAGCCTAAAAGCTTTTAACCCATCTGAAATTTTGGTTCCACCCTATACAGCCTGTCCCAGCCCAAGAGAGAGTCCTATGTCTGCAGCTCAACTAAAGTGCTGTGCTGAGATACAGAGTTTGACTCTTGCTGCCTGATGGAAGCAAGTTAAGACGCCCCAGACAAACTCCCCTTTGTCCCCACCTCACTGCACAGACAGCAGCACCCACCCACCCCCTCGTTTCCCCATCTATCCCTGTTCAATCATTCCCCCCTACCCTGGCCCATGTGGGAGCTAGGATAGAATCTTGCCTCTCAGAGTTGTAGACATTTGCAGCTATAGCTCAACTGAGAGTCAGGACAGGAGAACACACCACAAACAACTCCCCACTACTACCTCACCAACAGCAGCACCCACTCACTCCTTATTCCCCCTCACCTACCCCATGCAGTCTGCTAGCCCAGGAAGCTAGAGGAGCGTGCTGGGTTTCTTCACTGGAAGCTGTTTGTTCAGTAATAGACTCCTATAACCAATTTTCATTGAGGAAAGGGCTTGTCGTTTGATGGAAAATCAATATTATTAACTGAAAAAAAATATACAAATTGTGGGCTGTCTCTAATATACCTGTTATTAAATCATTTAGGATAACAGTAAATGGATTAATGGTATGGATGAACAGATTATGGCTTGGGCAACTTCAAGGCCTGAGGTTAGTAAAATTGATTATATTGAATGTAAACTATTAAAATTATCAAAATTATCAAGTACTCATTTACTTTTTCATAGGATTGGCACCTTGGTGGCAAATGTGATGTGTATCTGTGGGGAGCAGGACGCCATGGGCAGCTAGCAGAGGCTGGTAGAAATGTCATGATACCAGTAGCAGCACCTTCATTCTCACAGGCTCAACAGGTAATAGTGTTAGGAGAGATTTAAATTTTATTCTTCACAAATTACCTTATTTTCTGTTGTACAAAATAGCTATCAAGCTCCCATTTGGGCTTGGTGCTAATTTTTTAAAAAAATAGATCCCTAAACCTATAATGTACTTTTCCTCAGTTATGAAAGTTTTATCCGGTTTCTCCTTGTTCTTGTCAATTTCACACCAAGAAACTGTTAAACTGACAAAATTATTTCTTAGGATTAGAGTGAGTATAATATAAAAATATATGTACAGTTTTGATGTAATCCTTGTTGCAAGATTACTTTGCTGAAATAATTTGATGCTGGAGCACCAGGTGAAATAATGAGTCAATCAAATTACTGCAAGAAATATATTGAAAGTGTCACTAGAGAACATGCTACCAAACCAAATAGATTTGCAGAGAAAGGGAGAATCTTTTTATAGCTAGTTCATGAAGAGGGCTTTTTGTTTATAGTGCCATTTTTTGATCTTCAGGGGCTCACTTCATCCAAAACTCTCAATAAAATAATTATGATGTGATTGTGTGGGAAAACCCCCTTAGTTTAAACACGTTTTTCTGCTAAATTCAGAATGAATGAAATCACAGTTAGATGATTAAATTAAGAAATACGTTGTTGGTCTCCCAAATTTATTTCAGTAGTGAAATGCTTTGTGGTTTCAATTCAAGTTACGAATAAAGACAAAATTAGCACCATTTAATTTCTTTCTTTAACCAGGTTATTTGTGGTCAGAACTGTACTTTTGTCATTCAAGCGAACGGTACAGTTTTGGCTTGTGGAGAAGGGAGTTATGGCCGTTTGGGCCAAGGAAATTCTGATGATCTTCATGTTTTAACTGTTATTTCAGCACTTCAAGGTAAAGTTGTCTTAATTTTTTATTTTAGTTCTGTTAGTAAGGCAGAAGTTCACATTTCAAGAATTAAAAGGACAATTGTCTATATTAAGTTTTTGCAGATTTACTGAATAAAATAGTTTATTTATTCTCTTTATTAAAGATCTTATATTAATGTTATTTGGACAAACGCCTAAACAAACTTTATTTTTGCAGAGTTCAGCATAGATTATATTTTAGTTACAATACATTGGCATGTGGATTTGGGCAGTGCTTTACATAAGAACAGTCGTACTGGGTCAGACCAAAGGTCCATCTAGCCCAGTAACCTGTCTGCCGACAGTGGCCAGCACCAGGTGCCTCAAAGAGGGTGGACCGAATACAATGATCAAGCGATTTGTCTCCTGCCATCCTTCTTCAGCCTCTGACAAACAGAGGACAGGGACACCATTTCTGTCCCCTGGCTAATAGCCTTTTATGGACCTAATCTCCATGAAATTATCTAGCTTCTCTTTAAACTCTGTTATAGTCCTTTCAAGAAGAGGATTGTGTGTCACATAACTTGATTGACGCAAATAAAAGATAATGAATAAATAATTCCTTGGACAACATTATCTGCTAATAGCACAGATACCATACAATTTTGACGGGATTTTAGGCAATAAAAAGTAAATTTATCACAACAGCACTTTGTTCACATAGAAAAACACAGTAGCAACATTGAAGAGAGCTTTAATAGCATTTGGACTGCTGGTGTCCATCATGTTTGAAATTTTGGAAAAGTGATACATGGGTTAAACATTGTCAAAAGACAGGTACTCAAAACCAAGTGACTTATGCTCATTTCCTATATAATTTTTCTCTTTTAGTTTTAATGTATATCAAAATGTAGTTCTAAAAACATTTTCCAGTTATTATCAAAGGTCTGCTGGTACTCTCTTGTATCGTTAAATCCCGTTTTCCATCATTTGCTAAACCTTGACCCTTGTGGCTTAATGTTTCCATAACAGGTAATACAGCCTAAAGGTAATACAGTCACAAACTTTGTTTCATTTTTAAATGGGGGTTACATATTACATAAATTAAATTGGACATTTGGAGCTTAGTGTGGCATTATAGTCCTTAATAATTATGGGTACCTTTTTGTTTGGTTTGAAAGACAAATTTTTATTTGGGTAAGTTAGGAGGATTTGAAAATCAGTGGCAGACCAGAATTGCTACTTGTACAAGAGAGGACAGCGAAAAGTTTCTTAGAGCAGCAGTAAAAGAAAGACTGTTTATGGAGTTGTATATACAGAGCTGATTCCATTGTAGTTGTTGTTGTTGTTATGGCTATTTTAAACAATGCAACAGAATAGAATTTATATTTCTAACGTATTCTGGTTTTGTTTTTCATTTTGTTAAAGGTTTTGTTGTAACACAGCTAGTGACCTCTTGTGGATCTGATGGACATTCCATGGCTTTAACAGAAAGTGGCGAGGTCTTCAGTTGGGGAGATGGAGATTATGGTAAACTTGGCCATGGGAACAGTGACAGACAGCGCAGACCCAGACAAATAGAGGCCTTACAAGGAGAAGAAGTGGCACAGGTTCATATTATTCACCTATTAAATGTAGACGTGATAGTTGTTGCTAGGAACATTGGGTAGGGCTCATTGTAAAATGCTGATGGGCAAGTGGATGGCTCCCATAGGGATTGACAGGTTGATGCGGAGCCTTTCTCTTCAATGCCAAAAAATGAATTCAGCACAAGTTAGAAATGAATGAAAGAAGTCATCAGCTGATAGCGCTCTTCCAGCTTAGAATGTCAAGAGCTCAAAACTCGCTATTGTATTTAATACTAATTGTGTCTCGATTGTACTGTGAATTGTCTCAAGAAGTCTGAAAATTTGAATGAGAATTTAAAACTGAAATATTTTCACAATACTAGGGGGGAAGGGTTAAAGTCTAGCTGGACTAGTAGAGTATCGTTGGTGAAGTTTCCATTGCTCCTGTCTGTGCTGCACCTCTTTCAGTCTCTAGGGCTCCTGCAGGTATTTAGCCTTAGAATAATAGAATCGTAGGGTTGGAAGAGACCTCAGGAGGCCATTGAGTCCAACCCCCTGTGCAAAGCAGGACCAACCCCAAATACATCATTCCAGCCAGGCTTTGTCAAGCCCTGGAGGTTAGCATTCCCAAGCAAATTCTTTCTAAGAAGACCCAGTCCTGGCACACTGGGTATTAATGGAATGCTCAAGGAACATAAGGCTGTTGCAGAGAAGCTAAATTAATTATTTGCATTGGTCTTCATTGCTAAGGAGGTGAGGGAGACTCCCATACCTCAACCATTCGGAGGAACTGTTCCAGATTGAGAAGTCAGTAGAGGAGATTTGGAACAAATGGATAAATTGAATAGTAATAAGTCATCAGGACCATATCATATTCACCAAAGAGTTCTGAAAGAACTCAAGTGTGAAATTACATAACTATTAGTAGTAATATGTAACTTACCACTTAAATTAGCCTATCTAGCAGATAACGGGCAGATCGCTAATGTGATGGCCATTTTTTAAAAAGCCTCCAGAGGTGATCCTCACAATTACAGGGCAGTAAGCCTGACTTCAGTACCAGTCATATTGGTGTAACCTATCATAAAGAACAGAATGTTGGAAAGAGTTGATTTGGATTTTATAAACGAAAAACATGCCTCATCAAACTATTCGAATTATGTAAGGGTATCAACAAATATATGGACAATGGTGATCCAGTGGATATAGCATACTTGGATTTTCAGAAAGTCTTTGACAAGTTCCCTCACCAGAAGCTCTTAAGCAAAGGTAGTCTTGGGATAAGAAGGAAGGTCCACTAATAAACCAGTAAGTGGTTAAAAGAAAAGAGAAAGCGGGAATAAAGTTTTTACAGTGGAGAGAATTAAGTATCAGGATCCCAAGGGATTTGTAGTGGGACCAATGCAGTTCATCATAGTCATAAATAATCTGGAAAAGGGGGTCATTAGTAAGGAGGCAAAGTTTGCACACTATACAAAATTTCTAAAGATAGTTAAGTCCAAAGCAGATTGTGACTGGGTGACTTGGAAACAAAATAGATGAAATTCAGCACTGATAAATGTAAAGTAATGCACAATGGAAAACAGAGTCCCAACTATATTTACAAAATGATGGCCTCAATTGACACTTATCACTCAGGGAAGAGATCTTGGAGACATCTTCTAAAAATATCGCTCACTGTGCAGGAACAATTAAAAAAGCTATCACGATGTTAGGAAAAGTATAAATAATAAGATGGAAAATATTGTAGTGCCACTGTATAAAACCATGCTATGTCTGCACTGGGAATACTATGTGGAGAAAAATACAGAAGAAGGCTATTAAAAGGATTAGGGATAGGGAACAGCTTCCATATAAGGAAAGATTTAAAAACTGCCTGTTCACTTTGGAAGAGAGATAACTGAGGTGGTGGGAGGGAGAGGGTATGATTGTGATGCATACAGTTATGAGACTGGATGGAGAAAGTTGAATAGTGAAATGTTATTTACCCCTTCTCACAAGAACCAATTAAATTGATAGGAAGAAGGCTTAATACAAAAACAAAAACCCTCCACACAATACACAGTCAGCCTGTGAAACTCATTGTTGCAACTGTTCTGAAGGCCAAAACTATAAGTTAAAAAAAGTATTAGATAAATTCACGGAAGATATGTCTGTCCCTGGCTGTTAGATAAAATAGTCAAGGATGCAGTTCCATGCTCTGGGTGCCCATGAACCTCTGACTGCTAGAATCTGGGCTAAATGACAAGAGAGAAATCACTCCATGAATTGCCCTGTTCTGTGCACTCTCTCTGAAGCATCTAAAACTTTCCATTGTTGCAAGATAGGATACTATACTAGATCATTGGTTTGATTTGGTATTGTAGTTATATCAAACTAGCCTTTTTCACTAGGGATATTAAATTTAGATTAATTGGGTAATTGAATAGTCGATGCAATTTGCTGTTGATACACTTTAAAGGCAAAAGTGCTGTGGGGAGCACAGGGCCATAGGGGGACTCAAGCAGTCCCCTGCTGGCCCTGTGCTCCTTGCGGCATTTCAAAGCAGCAGCACTGCATGGTGCCCAAGGTCAGCAGGGGAGTCCCTAACTGATCCCAGGCTTCATGCGGCACTGCTGCTTTGAAACGGTGCGTGGAGCCCTGGGCCAGCTGGGGGCTGCACATGGCACTGCCGCTTTGGTCTGGCCCTGGGCTCCATGTGGCGCTGGCACTTTGAAGCATCCTCTCCTCCCCTGTCCTTCCTCTGCCTTTTTCTGATAGAGGCAGCAAGAGGGGAAGGCGCCTAGTCATTCACATCCCTATTTTTCACCAGCTCTAAAGTCGCTTAAATTGTGAAATAATTAATACTGATATATCTGTTGTAACAGTATCCAAAAAGTGCTGGTTTGGGCTGTTGATGTCTTTAACCAAATTTATATAATAAAATTAAATAAAAATTATATAATAACATTAAAAGCAAAGCCAGCAGCCAGTCCGCACCCACACAAACAATAACAAATTCATTAAAAATCAATCTCAATAGTTTTCCTTCCCACACAAATATCAGCCCATTTTCATGCCCTTCCCTCCTCAAAAAGCCTAGGTAGATAAATAGGGTTACAGCATGTTTGGAGGTCAAGAAAATCAGGCTGTTTCAGATCAGGTTGAGGAGTGGCAAAATGGAGGGCAAGTTGTGGAGATTGCACTGAGGCAGCTCCCTCTTCTGTACTAAGGGACTGCAGCACAGGCAGATATATTGCACAGATGCAATCAGCATATCTATATTTGGCTTGAATAATTGACAGTACATAATTTTAATTTCAGTTACCATCATATTTGCTAGCATTTGGTTCAGTTTCGGTTTGAAGTTGTTAGTAAATATGACTGACATACTGTGCTGACTTTCTTGACAATTGAATCTTCATGCTTAGCATTGCATTTGTTTTCAATTATTGAAGCACTATACAAATAAGACATGATTGATTTTTTTCTATATACTTGCAATATAAAATAGTTTTGTGCATCTATATGGTAGTGACTGGCTAATGATGACTACAACTATTTTACATCACTAAACTGAACTATTTTTCTGAAAATACCATTACAAATACTGTCTTTTTAGCAATAGTCTTAGTTTTGGAAAAAAAACTATACATTTCTTGTATCTAATATTGCACATTTCACAGATTTCAAATAAAAGTTCAAAACATTCTGCATTATTAATCTGTAAGTAGTTGATATGTATATGAGCAGGAATAGTATTGCAAACGGGGGGAGACGTTTTATCTTCTATAGTGTGGCTCATTAGAAAGGTTTCCTATCTTTTTATTTTTGGTGTAGAAAATGAGCTGACTTATCAGACATAGTGGCTACGTCTAGACTGGCATGATTTTCCGCAAATGCTTTTAACGGAAAAGTTTTTCCGTTAAAAGCATGTGCGGAAAAGAGCATCTAGATTGGCACGGATGCTTTTGCGCAAAAGTATCCGTGGCCAATCTAGATGCAGTTTTGCGCAAAAAAGCCTTGATCGCCATTTTCGCCATCGGGGCTTTTTTGCGCAAAACGGTTCCTAGTTGTCTACACTGGCCCTCTTGCGCAAAAGCATTTGCACAAGAGGGCTTTTTCCCGAGCGGGAGAGTCATTATATTTGCGCAAGAACACTGACAATCATACATTAGAGCGTCAGTTTTGCTGCTTTTGCGGAAAAACTTGCAAGTCTAGACGCAGCCAGTATGTCTGATGACCTTGTATATTAGACACTGTATTGAGATCTTATTTGACAAACCTGGCATAAGAGTGTCTAAATCCTTGACTAAGAGAGAGAATTCTTTTCTTACCTGTTAAGACCCTTCATTTTCAATTTTTTATTAATTTTTTACTGAAAAATTCTTGGGTTTTACAAAAGCTATTATTTCATTTTTAATAATTTCACCCCAATTTTGAACTACTGAAAATTATATTAAGAAATTCAATATATTGCATTAGGACAAAGAAAGCAGAGATTTACCTATAATGCCCCAATATTCATCCAGAAAACACAGTTAATTTTAAATGAAGTTAATTTTTTGCTCTGAATCCTTTAAAAAATGTCATGAACACCAATAAATTCCTGGGAATATTTAAAATAAAAACTGAAAACAGTTCTTTTTTAGAAGTAATTATTTTTAGACTAAGATGGGGAACAGAAGACAGGTGACGAATTTACACAGTATATAAGCAACCTGGTAATGTAATAGTGGAAATCAAGGCAAATCATTTAGCATGGTTTTTGAAAGAATTAATCTCAGAAATATTAATAAAAATCCCAACTAGGTGTCCTGATACAAACTGAAAGAGTGAATTCAAAGTCCTTTCTTCACTGTGCAAACTGAGAATTGGGAGGGTTGGGGGAAAAAGCTCTGTTGTCTTTGGTTATGATTTGATTCCAAATATATTCAGATTTCTTAGTTATTTTATGACAGTTATTGAAATACAAAAAAGCATATGAAACAGGTAATTTATTCACTTAATCAAGTTTTGTATTTATCCTCTTAAGCTTATAGTGAATGACTGGATCTGCATTTATGAAGTTCTGTTCTCCTTTTTCTTGAACTGTCTGTCACTAATATTCCATTTTAAAATTAATATTTATTCTGGCTTCTAGATGTCATGTGGCTTTAAACACTCAGCAGTGGTGACAGCAGATGGAAAACTGTTCACATTTGGAAATGGTGACTATGGTCGATTGGGTCTAGGAAACACTTCCAACAAGAAACTTCCCGAAAGAGTCACAGCACTGGAGGGTTATCAGATTGGACAGGCATGGTTACTTTAGTGTTACTTGCATGCAATTATGTAACCAAAATATATTTTGTTAATAGTTCCTGTGCCTGAGGATGTTTGCTAGTAGTGCCAGTTTAATAATTTTCTTTATAATTTATGTTGATCATTTTTACTGCCTCAGCATTTTAATACACTCAGAGTATTCAAATATCTAACCATAATACAGTAATCAGTCACTTTTTTTGTTGTTGTTTGCTCATTATATGTTTAAAGAACTCCAATAAGGATATATAGTTTGAAAGCTGTTTTATGGCTTGGGCGAGGGAAGAACTGTCTAAAGATTATCTACGGGTGATTAATATATTAATCTTTCTACATTTCTTCTACATAAAATTTTAAAGGTGTTAACATTTAGGAAAAAATGTCTGAAAAAGATTTCAGGGTTTTTTTTGTGATATGGCATTTTATTTTTTTATATCAGTAAGTTGGCAAAAAAATAATTAAAACTATATTACACTTAAACAGGTGGCCTGCGGACTAAATCATACTGTTGTTGTGTCCACCGATGGCTCAATGGTGTGGGCTTTTGGAGATGGAGATTATGGAAAACTTGGTCTGGGAAACTCTACAGCAAAGTCCTCACCACAGGTTAGAATTTGTACCAAAAATATATTTTGAATAATTTCATGTTGTCTGTTAATGTATGGTTGCAAGTTTTCAATTTCTGATTTTTTTTTCATGTTTTTAATATGATGTAAATTTTCAAAAAAGCTGAAGTAATTTTCAGTGGGACTTAGCTGCATTTGAAAACTTTACCATGGCTATATATTAACTAGCAGAATTACATGAATCACCAGCAGGTATTTTTACAACACTAATGTCTCAGGTTTGAGTTTTCAAAAGTTTGTGGGAATTAGTCACCCAACTTCCATTGAAAATTCCTGCCTGAAAGTGCTTAAAGTGCAATTATCCATTGTTTTGTTAAACTGAGAATAATAAGTGATGCAAAGTTCTCCACCTTTCTGCAGCTCTAGAAATAGTGAAAACCTAAAGGCTAACTTTAAGGAAGGCAATTTTTTACCTCAGAATAGAGATGCATTCCAGCTCATTTAACATGGAGTTATGTGATAAGATAATGGAATTTTACAAGAACTTAATGTCTTTGTTGAACTTCTTCAAGCTTAATACAGGAACCAGACTAAAGCTATAATATACCATTTATATTTCTATGTATTATAATCACTTTTTTGAGGGATGGGGAAATGGAGAGTTTTTTTCCCTGTGCTTTTCATTTGTATACTCATAGTGGAATGTTTGGCACTTTGTTTCTTCTTAGAAAGTGGATATTCTTTGTGGAATTGGAATAAAGAAAGTTGCCTGTGGAACACAATTTTCTGTGGCATTGACAAAAGATGGTCATGTATATACTTTTGGACAAGGTAAGCTGTCCATATAAGAGATTTCTATATTGTAGGCTTTTATACATTTAAAGATACATAGAAGCCAGTAATGTTTTAAATTTATTGACCCTGACATATTATACTTGCCTAATCATACATTACATAAGTATAATTTATTGGCTTGACAATTATTGTTCTATAATTTTCACCACTCGTGTGTAGCCATTAATATGATCATTAAATGTAAAAAAGGAAGAATATATGAAATCACAATAGAATGTTACTCTAGATTTGTGCTAGAGCCTTGTGTAAATGTGGCTTTTTGAGACACATTACTTTTTAAAACATTCTTAAATTCAGATTATTAGCTATATACCTGTTTTTCAATTAAAGCAAACTTAACATATACTAAGGTAATTTTCTTTATCTATAACCTTTGAAATGTTTTCCTGAATCTTGATTAAATTCAATATGAGTGGAGGTAATGTATTGTCCCTATGTTCAATTACTGTCATTAACCATGCACTTACAGAGGCTGTGTATAAATCTCTAGACTTAAGGCTCTAAGTAAAATTAGTTAAATGTTTTAATTTATCTAATTAAATTAGCCTGCATCACAAAATCACTATTCAATCTAGCACCAATAAGTGTGCTTGGCTGTATCAAGCTTAACACACATAAACTTCAGATCGTAAAAGAATACTGTCCATCTCTCCCCATAATAATATTAACCCTTAGAAAGAACTATAGTGTTTATATACTACATGAGAAAATTTTTTGTGAAATTTTAGATCGACTGATTGGCTTGCCTGAGGGCCGAGCTCGAAATCATAACCGACCACAGCAAGTTCCAGTGCTCTCAGGAATCTTCATTGAAGATATAGCTGTAGGAGCAGAGCATACTCTAGCTTTATCATCATCTGGTGATGTGTATGCTTGGGGTAGCAACTCGGAAGGGCAGGTGTGTACAATATCACGTTTTTCAGGTGTTCATAATGACAAGTATTGCTTCCTAGATGCACATGGAATCTTTTAATGAAAAGTAAGTAAAGAAAAAAAATTCAGTATTGGCACTCTTTCCCCTCCCCCAAATTAAAATGTTATAATAGAGATTGAAAACATGATGAAAATATCACGCTTTCTTTAAAAAGTTGTTTACTACTATCTCAACATTTCTCATGTAATTTTGTAAAGTAAAATTTTTACAACTAGCTTGAAACCTGAAAACAAACTAAAAATTTCATCAATATTTTCCATTGGAAAAATCTAAATTTCAACAAAAAAAGTCAAATTTGAGCATTGTGACCAGATGTAGTTATCAGCAAATCTTCATGGTCTGGAACAGGTGGAAACTGGTACCAGAGGCAGTAGCGCAGAGAGGAGGGGGGCAGGCATGAGCTGCTGGCTCGCCACATGCACGCACTGGCTCCTGGGAAGCTGACTGCCGCCCGCATGTAACCCATGTAACTACAGATATTTTCAGCGGTTACACAATTACTGTCTCACATTTTAACATCCCTAGTAGTTATTGAGCTGCTTTAGTTCATCACCCAAAAATGTCCCATGATTCCACTCTACCTGTCAAACCATTGCCTATTCATGAGACTGTTGAATTTATGGGATGTCGTCATGACCATTTGCAGATTTAAGCAGCAAGCTTGAAGTGTGTGCAACTGGTCTTTTGAAAATGATAGAGAGATTTGTACTTTGTCATTTTGTTAGGGTGAGCTATGATTATGGTGACTATGTTAAATTAATCCCTAAAGGGAAAGCCTTAGGCTTTCTCTGTAGTGAAAGTATTGTGTTTTTGTGGCAAAGTAAACATTTGTTTGGTTTTAAGAAATAGTCTGAATTCTGAAAGACACTTAGTTTTATGTCTTCTGCTGAAACGTCAATGATTTTTAAGTTTTATACGTACATCATATCTTTTAGGTTTAGAATATGAATTCACATGGGATTTAATAGGAAAAACTAATACATGCAGTAAATGTTTTTCTTCAAGTACTTGCTCGTGTCCATTCCACGTAGGGGTGCGTGCTTGCCACGTGCACCAGTGACACAAGTTTTTCCCTTTAGCAGTATTCACAGGGGAGCCAGCTCAGGGGCCCCCTAGCTTGGCACTCGCATGCCTCACTATATAGGGCACCTCCAACCCCCTCCACTCTGTGTCTTCTTGCTGCCAGTGGCTGTGCTTTGAACCTGCTTGTCTCTGTGTTAGCTGTTATGCATTTCCCAGATGGACTATGTTTTTCCCTGTCAGTAACTTCTGTTGTTAGCTAGTTTACTGTTATCAGCATAAGTCCTGTAGCGACTTAGCCTTTTGTTGAGCATGCCCTGTTCTCCAAACTTCAAGTTGTGTCACAGTTGCAGTTGGGTCAGGTCGCTGAGCGACGCCCGCTGCAACTGTTTGGGGTGCTTAGGGGAGCCAAACAGAAGTGTTAAATGTCACAATTTGTAAGTCTTTAAAGCCTTATACCAAAAAGTAGAGGGGCATTTCTCTCAAGGCTCTTCTAATGGAATCCGCTTTAGCTCCAGTGCACGAACACTTGGACGTGGCACTGAGCAATAGCATGTTGATGCGCAGCACATCGCTAGTGTCGTCAGCCACCCAGTATAGTTCCCAGGTTTTTCTGAAGCCTAGACAAAGTAGGCACAAATCTTCAGGGCCTATGAAGGATAGAACCAGGACCTCTACTCCAGTTGACTCTCCTGCTGTGGCACAGCAGACACCTCGGGCCACATGGGGAGCATGGCTCCCACTCTTACTCCCTGGCTCCTTCTCAGAACAGTGTCAAATAGTTCTGCATGCTGTCCACACCGGAGGCCTTGCAGGTGGCCCAGGATATCTTATTGATGCCAGTGCCATCCACCCCTGTAGCTGTGGGACAACTTCATAAAGGAAAGCGGGCCAGGGCACTCTGTCTCTCTCAGGTGGAACATGTAAGGCCTCCCTTGCATGTGGTCCCTTGGAGATCTCCCTGGAGTTCAGTGCAGATCTCCTCAGGCACGTGGCTCCCAGTATGGATGGTACACACAGAACCAGTACTCTTCACGGTCCAAGCATTGTTCAACAGCTCATCCCTGACAGTGCCCTGTTGTGGCACTGTTTACTGTGCCACTGGAATTCCCCAGCTCAGGATTCCATGGTGAGTGCCCATGAGGAACCCAGGGGAGTGAGTCCTGCTCTGTTTCATGGCACTGCTCTTCAGCCAATGAACACCAGTCCTGTGGCCGCTCTGGAACCCGCTGCAAGCTGGCTGGCCATTGACACCACAAGTCCAGCAGCCAGCATTCTCCAAAGGACTTCTCTCGTCGTTCCTCTGTGTCCCGGGTGTCAGCGTCAGTGGCCAGTATGAGGTTCTGCACCAATACCAGCCTTCATTCCTGGTTCCCCGATACCGTATGTGTGGTCAGATAGGCCAAGGACCAAACCTCTGTGCCTTCTGCTTAGGCACCTCATCCATCGCTTTCAGCACTGCAGATGGCTTCCCAGACTTCTCAGTGACTGCAAGCTTGTCCATCCCAATGATACCTGTGGAATTTCCCATGTTGTCCCAGGCAACATGCTTTGTAGCCAGTACGTTGATGGTACCATTAATCTACTCCACTGAATCATAGAATCCTATAACACTAGAACTGGAAGGGCCCTCGGGAGGTCATCAAGTCCAGCCCTTGCCCTCACGGCAAGACCAAGCACCATCTAGATCATCCCACAGGTGTCTGTCTAATTTGCTCTTAAAAACCTCCAGTGATGGAGATCCAACAACCTCTCTAGGCAATTTATTCCAGTGTTTAACCATCCTGACAGGAAGTTTTTCCTAATGTCCAATCTTAACCTTAAGAGAGATTAAAAAGACTGGGACTTTTCAGCTTAGAAAAGAGGAGACTAAGGGGCGGATATGATAAGAGGTCTATAAAACCATGATTTATGTTGAGAAAATGAATAAGGAAAAGTTATTTATTTGGTCCCATAAGATAAGAACTAGGGGTCACCAAATGAAATTAATAGGTAGTAGGTTTAAAACAAACAAAAGGAAGTACTTCTTCAAACAACAGACAGTCAACCTGTGGAACTCCTTGCCAGAGGATGTTGTTGTGAAGACCGGGACTTTAACAGGGTTCAAAAAAGATCTAGATAAATTCATGGAGGATAGGTCTATCAATGGCTATTAGCCAGGATGGGTAGGAATGGTGTCCCTAGCCTTTGTTTGTCAGAAGCTGGGAATGGGTGACAGAGGATGGATCACTTGATGATTACTTGTTCTGTTCATTTCCTCTCGGGGCATCTAGCATTGGCTATTGTTGGAAGACAGGACACTCATGGACACTTCCAACTTCCATGTTGGAAGACATGGACTTTGGGTCTGACCCGGTTTGGCCATTCTTAACAGTGACTCCTGCTCCAAGGTCCACAGGGAAGTGGATCTTCTGCTTCGCCTGTGTCACCATCTCAGCATGTTGGTAAACGCAGGAAAGTTACAGTTAGTGCAACTCCAGCGAATAAAGTTTATAGGCACAGTTCATGACTCAACTCTGGCATGGGCCTTCCTCCCTCGGGACAGGTTCTATGCCATCAAGGTCATTGTAACCCAGCAGGCCGCTTTCCCACTGCTATGGCCAGGGTATGCCTTCAGCTGCTCAGGCACATGCGGCAATACACCAGGCTCCAAATGCGCCCCTTCCGGCAGTGGCTGGCATCAGTGTATATGCTCCCTCTAGACACTCCCTAGTAACTGTTCCAGCCCCAGTCCTCAAATCTCTCACCTGGTGGATGAGCCCAGAGAACGTTCTTCTGGGAGTGTCATTCTGGGCCCTCCCCTGCTCCATCGAACTGTTATTGGTTGTGTTAGACCTAGACTGGGGGTGCTTGTATCTGCAATTTCTGGACCCCAGGGGCAGTGTTCACTCTAAGCTGCGTGCAGCACATCTTCACAGACTATTAATCAACCCTGCCCAGTCAGGCTCAAGGCTCCTTGCACGGAGCTGACTGACTGGGCAGGCTGATTAATCACCTGTGAAGCTATGCTGCTGTGCAGCTTAGAGGGAACACTTCCCAGGGGTCCTTGGTCTATGCAGGAGATGCCCCTCCACATAAATGTCAGGGAGCTGTGAGCAGTTTGCAGAGCATGCAAGGCTTTCCTCCCACTTCTGGCAAAGGGGGGGGGGGCGGGTCTGGACCTTCACAGACAATACAGCCATGATGTTCTGTGTCAGTTGCTGGGAGGGGCTGGGGGTTCAATCCAGCCTACTCTGTCAGGAGGCAATCCATCTCCGGGACTTTTGCATCCAGCATGGCATTCACTTGGAGGCTTGCTACCTCCTGGGAAAAGGGAGTCTCTTAGCCGAGCAGCTGAGCAGACAGTTCTCCTCTCACCATGAGTGGGCTCTCCATCTGCAGATCATTGCTATGCTCTTCCGGAAGTGGGGCACACCTTGGTAGACCTCCACCAAAGCACAGAATGCCAAATGCTACAGCTCTTGCTCCAGACAACAAGCAATTGTGAAGTCTCTGGTGGGTTCCTCCTTCATCCTGTGGTCGAGCGGTCCGTTCTATGTTGAGGATGTTGTGAAGACCAGGACTTTAACAGGGTTCAAAAAATAACTAGATAATTCATGGAGGTTAAGTCCATCAATACTTATTAGCCAGGATGAGTAGGTATTGTCTCACTAGCTTCTGTTTGTCAGGGGCTGAAAATGGATGACGGGAGGGATCACATGATGATTACCTGTTCTGTTCACTTTCTCTGGGGCATCTGGCATTGGCCACTGTCAGAAGGCAGGATACTGGGCTACATGGACCTTTGGGCTGATCCATTATGGCCGTTTTTATGTTCTACACATTTCCTCCAATTCCTTTCATCGCCAAGGTCCTGGCAAAAGTCAAACAGAACAGGGACATGGTCATTCTCGTCATGTCGGTGTGGCCCCTCAGCATTGGTTTGCCACTCTAGTGGTGTGCCCCCTGTGGTTCTTACTGATCCGCCAGGATCTGTTCTCTGGATCACAGCCACTTTCTCCACCCGGAACTGTCATGGCTTCACCTCTTGGTGTGGTTGAATACCGGGGAATGGTCAGGCAGGCATACATAGCCAAGTGGACTTGGTTTATGGTATAGGTTGAACAGAGGGGTCTCATTCGTACAGAGGCTCCTATCTAGAACATCCTTGACTATCTTCTCTACTTGAGAGGGGATCAGGATGCACCTAGCAGCGATCTCGGCTTTTCACAAGGCCAGTCAGTATTTTCATATGACATGATGGTCAGATTCCTGAGGGATCATGAGCAGCTCTTTCCTCTTGTACAGGCCCCTCCCCCATTCCTCTGTGTAACTTTAACTTGGTCCTCTCTAGGCTTACCTTCCTTTGAGCTTATGGCCACTTGCTCCCTTCTGCATCTGTCCTGGAAAGTGGCCTTTCTCTTGGCAATCATGTTGGCTTCAGGGGTCTCTGAATTGCATGCTTTGACTTCGGAGCCACTGTACACTGTCATCTTTAAAAACAAGGTCCGCCTAGAACTGCTGCACCTTGCCTTTCCATCTAAGGTGGTCTCAGCATTCCACATGGGATAGGATAGCTTCCGCCCAGTTTTCTCCCTTACTGCATGCTCTGGATGTCCGCTGGGTCCTCACTTTCTACATTGACAGAATGAAACCATTTTGAAAATAGCGCTCTTTCCCGCATATGCTGGAAGAATGAAGGGGCTCATGGTAGCCACACAAAGGATCTCCAATTGAATAACCTCATGCATTAGCTGAAACAAATTAGCAGCACTTTAAAGACTAACAAGATGGTTTTAGGTGATGAGCTTTCGTGGGCCAGACCCACTTCCTCAGATAAATATGTGGAAGAAAATTGGCACGACCATATATACCAAAGTGGTACAATTAAAAAAAAAAAAAAAGTGAGGACATACATGCATTAGGATGTACTGTCAACTTGCGGGTGCTCAGCCTCTCCCACTCGTCAGGCCCACTCAACCAGAGCACAAGCCTCCTCAGCAGCTTTCCTCACCATTGTTCCTATCTTGGACATTTGTATGGCTGCACGGTGATCCTCGGTGCACACCTTGGTCATGCACTAAGCCCTGTGCAACAAGTGCAAGAGGATGCTGCTTTCAGAAGGGTTGTGTGTTAGTCAGCATGTTAGTAAACTCCTTCCACCTCCAGCGATACTCCTTGCAGTCATCTATGTTGAATGATATGAGCAAGCACTCAAAGAAAAGACAGTGACCTGTTTCTGTAAGTGGTGTTCTGCGAGGGGTGTTGCTCATGTCCATTCAACATCCCAGCCTCCTTCCCCATTGTTGGAATTTTCTGGAAAGAAAGAACTGAGGGTGGAGGCAGCCAGTTGCACCCTATATAGCGTGGCATGTTCACGCCACTCCAAAGGGCGCCTGAGCTGGCTCCTTTATAAGTGCTGTGAAGATAAAATCTTTGGGTATTGAGGTATGTGGTGAATACACACACCCATGTTGAATGGACATGAGCAACACATCTCAAAGAACACTAGTTACCCAAACAGGTCCCTTTTTTCTGTTACAGAGGATACATTTTTTTTAAAAGCCTATTGTAGGATCACCCGACTTTAAATGGCGCAAACAGCAATAATAAAACATAAATACTCATCATTAAACAGTCATGAACTTATTGAATTACATTGGGGGGGGGGGCAAAAACACCATGTACAAAATTGATCACAAAGCATTAGTCAGTGTACAAGCTATCAGGCATGCAGATATTTGTGAAGTAGCTTATCCTTTTTGTTTTAAATGTTGTCATTTTAGCAAATGAGGGCAGCTATTTTCTTTAAGCATAGGTGTAATATGCTTTACAGGAGCATAGCTAGTAAATGCTGTATCACATTCTCTAGTAAATGTGCTGAGGTAGTCATCTTACCAGTTTTCATCATCTTAGTCCTCTGGAACTTGTGCTTGGAGAATTTTTCAAATAATAAAGCTAATTTTTGGTGTTAGTAGAACTTTATGATGTATCCTTTTTTAAATCTGCTGTAAATTGCTAGCTTGGACTGGGCCATACCAACCACGTCAGAGAACCAACCTTAATAACTGTTCTACAAGGAAAAAATATTCGACAGATCTCAGCAGGACGTTGTCACAGTGCTGCATGGACTGCCCCTCCTGTCCCACCAAGAGCTCCAGGTGAAGAATAGATGATTGCTTGTTATAACTTTATTCTGCTTTCATGAGCTTTTAGTGCATGTCCCTCTGGGTAGTATCAGGGCCAGCTCTTGGCACCAGCAAACCAAGCACGTGCTTGGGACGGCACATTGCCAGGGGTGGCATTCTGGCAGCCCCTGAGAGACACTGGCCAGAGAACTCCTGACTCTTTCCGCCCGACGCGGGCCTGCCTGTGGCTGCCCAAGGCAATGGGTGGGGTGGCGGGCAGCTGCAGGCTGGGTGTATGGGGCAAGTCATGCTCGCAGCCCCGCAGAGATGGTTGAGGCACCATGACATCACGGTTCCGGGGCTGCCTCACTGCTTTCCCTCGGCACTGGGGAGAAAAGTGCACCCTCTAGTTAGCACAAGAGGGCGTTGTGGCGGAGTAGGGAGGAGCGGGACAGCCCCGACAGGAGCACTGGCCACGCGCCGCTCCAGTTTCCTTCCCGGTGCAGCTGCTGCTGCCCAGCAGCCAGTGCAGTCCGACACGCAGGGGGCGCACCATGGGCGTTGAGAACCGCAGCAGCGCTGGAGCACTACGGCCCTGGTGGGCGAGCCGCTCTCCCCGGGCTGTGTGGGGCAGGCTGCACAGAGCGATCCGGGTCTGGGCAAGGAGCAGCCCGGGTCACTGCAACCAGGAACCACACTGTGAGCCAGGTGCCTGTAGTCATCTCTCCACCTGACTTGCACTTACTAGTGACCCCTCCGGCGAGAGCAGGCGCCATTGGCCAAGGAGTTTGCAGGAGTGGGCGGGGGGGG
>JANRFK010000875.1:1357641-1376160 GCA_030068395.1 Apalone spinifera
GGCAGAGGGATCTGCTCCCCCAGCAACTAGAAAAAGGAATTAAAAAAAATGAAGGCCATGAAATCAAACCACAGAACAAGTGGCAAAGAATCTGATGGCTGATGCAATAGTAGTTAGGGAATGTCACCCACCCAAAGCTTTTTACTTGGCAATAAATAGCACCTGTGTGACACCTTTTGCTGTTGTGAGTACACAGTTCTGCACAAAATTATGTTAGGGCACTGCCCAAGGTGTATTACTTTGGATATAAATGTATATGCCTGGTGAAAGATAAGTGGACAGTCACTCAATCTTGCAGGGGTGGGGAACTTTTTTTTGGGTCAGGGCCACACAAATGCAACCTCCCCTCCCCAAAACAGCCCTCAGTACCTTGCCCGCTCCCCCGAGAAAACAGACACTCCCCCCTCAAACTCCAGCCTCACAGTAGGGGAGAGGCAAGAGATTCAGGATTTACAAAGATGGATTAACTCTTCCGGAGACATGGGACTACTGCATTTTGTGGGGTCCCCCTAGGTTTGGGGTGGGGCAAAAAATGAGGGGGGTTAGCTTGTGGGAGAGGACTGCTGGCAAGTGGAAGGGACTGGCAGGAGGGAGGGGGCAGATTCTGGGCAGGAGGGCACAGGAGCAAGCTGGAGTGGAAAGGTAGGGGCTTCCCCTACCTGGTGTGGCTCCTGGGAGTCTAGGTGCCTCTGCACAGGGCTACAGGGCAGCAATTCCCAGCCAACGGGCGCAACAAAGTGGTGCCTGCCAAGAGTGCTTCCTTGCCCCTGCCAGGCAGGGCCTGTGGACCCAATCCAGCCTGTGGCTTGCTTTGATCAGGCCTGGGAGGCTAGAGGCTCCCCCACTCCAGGACTCTACCAGGCACTGGAAACATGCTTTGGTGATTACTTACCTATTTTTCAAAAGGTGAAGAAGAACAGTAGGATTCCATTCTCAGTCCTTGTGAGCACAAAGCATTGCCCCTGCCCAGGATTCCAAAACGCAGTTTTACTCTGAGCAAGATGCTGAAAAGCTTGGGCAGGAGAGGCAGCTTTCCATGGCACTTTTTTCATAAAAATATTTTAGGATTTTGAATTGTAACTTGCATTCACCCCCTTCACACACTAGATCAGGAGACTAGCACAGTCAAAGGTCCTCACCAAAACTTACACATCAGAATTTAATGGTAAACAATTACATCTATGGCACTACAGTACTTGAGGGTATGCTAAAGCACAATGGAACTAGGGTTTTCAAGGTGCAGGTTACCTCATTACTAAGACACAGACTCATCAATAATGAAACAGCATTAGGCAAACTTCTGAACACCACAAGCATCACACTTTCCATCCATTTACAAATGGCTTCTGCTTTTGACAAAGGCCCCCAGTACCATCAAGAAAAAGATTTAAGCCCCTCCACATCAGTGATCACTGGGAAAAGCACCCTCTGAATATACTCCTCACAGGGGCTCATCATGTAAAAGGTGTGTGTGATGCTGCATGATCAATCAACATGCAATAGGCTGAAGCAGGAGTGATGAACTGGGAATTCCTCCATTTTGTTTTACAAAAACCGCCTAATTGTAGACACAGCTTTAAACTATGACCCACCCACCACCACCACAAGGACAACCTTTTTGTAGGCAAGTTTTGTTGCAGAATACCAGCCAAGTTCTTGAACTGCAAAAAACATTTGCTTGCAGAAGGCAGTCAGATCAGCAGTGAACAGAAAAAGAAACAGACTGGGCTGAAAATGTTAAACCCCCCACCCTTGCTCAAACAAAGTAGATAAATATAGGATACACCAGTTAAAAATTTAATACTGAGCCAGGTGCAATAGAGGTTACTGGTTCAGTGCTCAGATTTTTTTTTTGTTTTTTGACACTGACTAGAATACAGTGGATAAGTAAAGTTCTCCACCAGGAAGAGAAATACTTGTGTTGCCACAACACATTGTTTATACTGTCCATCTGTGTTTGCAGTGGGAGTAAGCTTTATGAGCAAAGGATTTACACTGTACTTGTACTGCAGAAGCATATGCCTGAGTTGTATCAGAAACTGCTTCAAGAACAAACATGAGAACTGTAGGGTGTTGTGATGGCCATGTCCGACACAGAATATGCTCTATGCCACTAGCTAAGACAATTCAATTGTGATACATGGACAATGTTATTGAGAGGAAACGTGTAGGACAATTGGACAAAAATAGTTGATGACTTAAAGAAACAATCTCCTTTAAAATAAGGGGATAATGTTGAAGTTTACAAACTTACATTCCTAAAAATACAGAAAGGCACATTTACATCACGGGCTGGTTGAATTATATGCACTAATTAATTCACTGAGAGTTAAACAAACTGTCCAGATCATCTCATGATTTTTAATATGCGTGTTAACAACAATTTAAGTAGCATATAGACCTAGCTCAAGTGCCAATGTCCTAAGGTTTAATGCCAAAAATTGCATCTTGAAAAACTGCATCATTCATTATAAAAATAATGAATTCTGCCAATTACCTTTTATTGTGTTTAACAACTGCTGGTTCTGATCAGAACATAGGCTCTAGCTGCAAAGATTCAAAAACTGTAATTAACAAGTTGATGGCTAAAATTTAAAGCAAGGAATAATCTATTTATTGTTCTACAACGAAGACATCCTGGTATATCTATCTGCCACTTAATATATCAAGTGACGGTCACTACTAGGTTTAGGGAAGTGTAGAATTTACATAGTTTCATACAATTTAATTTAGCAACACTGAACATTTCTGCAGTTTTATACAAAGCCAAATTTATTTGTAAGAGACAGTGGCAAAGCCATCTGAGAAGAATCAAACAGTAATTAAAACTTTTTTGCAACTGTCTCCTGAGGGACTTTGTCAACTAATACTGAAATACATGCCACATCTACACCATGTTTAAAAAAAAAAAACCTCACTGCAAACTAGTTTCCCTTCAAAGAGATACAAGCAGGGGAAGGGAAGATGTTTTTACAAAGTTATATATAAACACACCTGTTTGTAAACTCTTGGGACTATCAGCACAGAGGGATCTGGCTGGGCAGCTGACTTGACAGGCAGTAGGCAAACAGAGAAGCATAAGTTGAGTTCAGTATCATTCAATTTATACTGGGCTCCTCTCTATTAGCAGTACTAGACCAGCTGAAATTCTAGCCACTAACATTGAATTCTTATTCCATTAAGCTGCTGTGAGGCTTGAATTGAACAGATGGCTTACATTTCAACTTCAGACGTAGTATCATGCCTCTTCTTTTGGTCAAGAGACCATGTGAAATATTGGACTACTAATTAAATACCGCAGTTAGTGAGGGTATATGCTCAAAGGGCAACGTTTTAGCTCCACAATTTGCATGAGCTGTGCTGTAATATCCCCACATATAGGTCTGAATACATCTTCCCTACTAGTTTGACCCTAAGTCTGGATTAGCCAACATGCCATGAAAAGTCTAGCTCCAAACCCATAACAAAGCTGTCTTTCAGACCTAAATGAAGACAGTAGGTTTTTAATCAAGCTGGAAAAGGATAGACGCAAGTGGGAATTTTGTTGAGACAAAAAACTTCTCCTGTGTGAAGCCCCCCCATTCAGCTCTCATTTTAGACTATAGAAGGGACAGTGGCCCAATGGCAAGGAGCATGCTAGATTCAAAAGCAAGTGCTTGCTATCAAATATTGGGATAAATGCTAAAATTCAGAACTCACCCTAGCAATTCCATTTCAGTTAAAAAAACTAAATTAAAATCCCACAACACATATAAAGACGTATGTTAGAGTAATAATTTAAAATGTCTCTTTTTAGGGGATGAAGTACAAATGAGAAATACTTGAATTTGCAGTACAAATACAACTGAATCAACTATTTATTTACAAGGAGTCCTGAAAGACAGCAGCCTTGATACACATTAATAGCAGCAATTACCCAGTCTACTTAATGATGCCACATCTCATCTCTTCTGCAGGCAAAGAGTGATTGTTCAGAGGTCACTGTTAAGTTTCTTGCACTGGGGCAAACAGTATGTGCAAGCAATTCCTTGATTTAAAAGTGATTCAATCTTATCTACATAACAGCTGAGAGAGCAGCATAAAATTCTATTGCTCTTCATAATCAGGAACACATTTCTCTTGCTTATAAAAGAGGATACAAAGCTTCTCTGATGTAAATGTGCCTTTAGAAAGTGAAAACTGAAAACATTAATACAAAAGTCAAATAACTATGCAATTCATGAAACTATATAAAAATTGAATTATCACAACTAAAGCAGCAAATCAAAATATCTGCTGAGGTTTTCTGGTAAAACTAAAAAAAGTTAGTTTGTGTCAAAGTTCAATAAGTCAAATGCTACCATTGACACAACAAAACTAAAACCCACACGAGGAAGTTGAAAAGTGCACAATGAAATTAATAGTCTTGGATCAAGTATTTATGGAGAATTGGAAATGTGTTGTCCGATGGACTTGATAAGTGAGGATTAAAAGGAGGTATTAAAGTTTATCAGATCCAGATTTGGCCTGCCGGTCCACATAGAAGAGGATGTACGCCTTTGCCTTTACCACAGTCTCCTCGTCAGTCAAAGTTACAGTACTATCATTGAAATGGAACCAGCGACCTTCATGAGTTGCATAGGCTGTGTAATGTCCAGAGCCAACACTGAAAGCAATGACACACACAAAGTGAAATCAACAAAAAGAAATGTATCACTTAATTCTCCACTGTACAGAGCTACAACAGGGTAAGTGGTAATTGACTATATTTGATCACAAGGCTTCACGCAAGTTTGGGGGGACTGGACTGTCTCCATAATTGTTAGCTTAAATCCAAAGTGTTTAAAGGGTAAAAAAGATACTTCATGCAACAGCATCTTTAATGGTGCCAAGATTTTATACTAACAAGATACATAAAATTGCTTCCTTTTTGGGACTTCATGAAAGGTATCTAAATTTTAGCATAATCCAACCCCTTTTTGCCCAATCCTCCAGTCCTCTTTCTTCCAACAGCCATGTTTGCTGTTAGTTTCATTAGCCATGATGTTTCATTAGCCATGATGCCTCAAGACAGGTCATCTTCCCCTTGCATGACTAACAGCTGTATTTTATACATCCTCATAGTTTATACCCATCTAATTCTATTCCAATTATGTTCATTTTATACTGATGTCCATTACAACTGTGTCTTGTTTTCTCAACTTGGAAACAGCTGTCATTGGCATTCTGTGGTAGTGCTAATTAAGACTATTTGAAAGTCATATTGCTTGATTTAATATTACTTCCAATTCAGACTACTCATCTTCAGCAAAAAGCAACAAGGGCAGCCTACTAGAGGGAATGTTTTTAAACACATTTTTTGCTGAAAGCATCCTCAATTCAACTGAGATAGAACAGTGAGTTCTAATGAAAACAGCAAGAACACACGCTATTAGGAGACAGTGTAGTTTCTTCTAAAAAACTTTTAATTCCTCAATCTTGGGACTTGATTACATAAACTCTTGGAGGAAAGTCATCATGTCACTACTTCTGACTCTCAAAGAATGGGTCTACAACTGCACCTGTAGCTTGCAGAATGAGGTTTACAGGGATGTCGGAACAGTGAGCCTGTTATATTTCGAAATAACAGGCACACCCAGAAGACATGGAATAGCTATTTTAGAATACTTCCGGTCTCCCGAAATAGCGCTGCAGTGTAGACGTAGCCAAGGGATGCAAAAATATTTTTAATTCAAAATACAACTATTGTCTGACTCCACAGCATCCCAACCGGTTCTCAGTTCCATGGGAGGGGACCACTGCTGTCCCTCTTCCTGCCTAAAGTCTACACTGTTCTACATGAGCATTTGTCCTCTACATAATTCTCCATGTGCTTTCAAGATGAACAAAGAGGAAACATAGAAATTTATTTTTAAGTGGCTAAAGTGAAGCATCAGTTTTTTGGGCCACAGGCCCTCTCAGAGTTTAAATGGATAAGAACAGATACTACTGTCAAGAACTGCTTTACCTTCCAATTTGAAAGTAGCAAGGAACTAGCCTCAGATTTCCAACTATTACTTTGAACAATTAACATTTTAGAACCCTGTCCCACTGGAACATAAAACTACTTTTTGTATCCATGTTCAGGGCTTGACAAACCCCAGCAAGAGCTACTCGCCAGCCCTGCACTGCGCATGCACCAGACCGGCACTGTGCATATGCGAAGCGCTGGGGAATGGGGCGCACGGAGCGACTGGCTGAACTCTACTCGTCACAGGCGAGTAGATTCATTGGTTTGTCGAGTCCTGTCCATGTTAATGCAAGTATCAGAGGGGTAGCCGTGTTAGTCTGAATCTGGAACACTTCGGTTAGTCTATAAGGTGCCACAGGACCCCTCGCCGCTTCATGTTAATGCAGTTGCTAACAGAACCAAATGCACATTTGGGGTGAAGTACTCCATTGAAGTCAACAGGAATTTGGTAGTTCCCTTCAGTAAGCCCTATACCTCCCCCCAGGTTTAGGTTCACCCAGCATACATACCCTGAACCATGATGTACGACAACAGCTGCAAGATCATATAGACAGCTTTCTGGGCCACTGTTCTCTGGCTGCAGTTCGAAGAGAAAACAGCTTTTAAAAAGTAAACTGGCAACTTCTCTGTTCCATAATATATAATAAAAGAGAATACATTTTCATTACATATATATGTGTAAGAGTCTCTGTACCTCTAATAAGTAGCATTTCATGTCTAGTCCCCGGAGGGGAAATTCTACATATGTATCAACCTTGTTTCTCAGATATTCTGTCCAGTGAAATCGCTTCAAGTGTAAGCATAGCACCTATAACATTAAATATACAAAACAGTTTATTAAGCTTGGATTATGGTTACATACATACATTTATTGCTCAAGTTATTAATTTTTTTTAAGTTTCACCACACGCTGATCTTTGACATTTGCACCAACCTTTGGTAGTTTCTGTATCCAGAATTTTTTGGTGGATTTCTGTTTCTTTTTACATTTGTGACACATATAGAGCTCGGTCTCATCAAGTTCTTCCAAGTCTGTAAAACTGCGAAGACAATCTAAAAGGAAGAGAATTCAATGCACTAGTTTAAAAACCTTTTGAGCTGTTAAAAATCAGCTTATCCAATAAAACTTTTACAGGCTGAACCTCTCCAGTCTGACACACACTGGTCGACATTGTGGTCCGGCATGATTTTTGTTAGCTGGATGTCCACATATCATGGGTGTGGCCAGATTTCCCGTGGTCCCATAAAGTTTGTTTACAGCTACCCGTCCTGTGCTGTTCTTTAGCTCTAATTAGCACTTTTGCAGGCACTCTCTTCATAAAAGCCAAGGACTGAATAGATAGGGAGGTTGAAGTGTCCACTAACCCGTACAGCTCACTGCTGAAGCACACCGATGGGGGGGAAAATGAAGTGTCTCTCTCTGCTTCAGTGAAAGTTCCATTTTAAACGGGATCCATGCAATTCTCAAAATAGTTACTTTTGGGCTCTAACTCAAGAAATAAAATCTCTCCCTCCCCCTAAAGGCACTATCACGTTGCACTGTGGGCTGAAGGACGTGCTGGCTGCCAGCATAGAGCCTCTTGGCTGAGGGGCTCCGTGCCAGCAGGTCCTTCAGCCCATGTTGCAAGAAGAACCAATCCCCACTCTTCACAGCGGGATTTTTTCCCAAAAAAAGTCAGCTCATGAGCAACTAGATTGGTACTACTATTTGGGGTGAAATCCTGGTTCCACTGGAGTCAGTTGGAAACCTTCTGTTGATTTCAGTGGAACCAAGGTTTCATTCATCACAATCTCTTACCCCGTAGTGTGCATATTGGTCCATTTTCTTGGTTCTTAGTTCGTTTATTTCTGAACTGACTTGGAATATCTAGCGAAAGGTCTAGGAAAGAAAAACAGAATTGAATTTATTAGATCAAAATTAAAAAAACCTTAGTTCTTACTGAAGTCTTACATTGTACAATTTCAACCTGGCCACATATTGTTTAGATACATGAGGATTCAAGCTTTAAAGCGAGAGTAAATACTTTGTAGGAGAAAGATAACTTACCTAGGAATGGATCAAACTTTCTTGATTCAGTCCCACATATTAAGCAGTTTACTTCATTTTGAAGAATGCCTCCAAATATAGCTGTGACAACAGTAGAGGCTCCATTTCTAAACAAACAATGAAGGAAAGAAACTGATCAGAAATTCTGGTTTAGGCTGCATTTTAGCATGTGAAATAATTTTAGCATGTGAAATATTTTTATTGCTTACAACCTGTCAAAAATCATCAGGCAGTTTGGGTTTAATAAACAAGAATTGGGTTCATTTACATGGTCTTTTCACACATCACTAGATTCCATGGAGCAACCACTGATAACAACAAAGATATGGGAAACCTAGAGGGAATTGGAATCTGTACTCTATGAAGGCATTCATAAGAAGCTAGATAAGCATCCCAAATCTTTTTAAAGGCTACATTTACATACACTGCATTCTCTCAAGAGAGCATACAATTTTAACATCATTTAAAGGATGTTATCTTTAAAGAGCTGTTTGTTATGTAACAACTACTTTAATAAACATGTCAGAAGGTAAGTCAATTGGGGTGTATTTTCTCTTTGAACATGCTCCCTACTTTTTAACTGAATCTCATTAGGGCTTTGTAAGCAGGTTTCCTCCCATTTAAGCCACTTTCAAAACATTTACATTGCAAGAACATGCTAAACGTTGTGTCGTCATTCTTTTGTACATTCATATGGCACTTAAAAGTAATCTTCTTGTTTTAAAAGCTCCAACATAGGAGATTCTAACTCAATCAGGTCAAAACAACACTGCTGTCTGCACCATGTGTTTCCATAATATAGTATTATATGAAAAAAAGGAACCATTTTCCTGCTGAGGCAAGGAAAAGCATCTATCCAATCAACTTATACTTGTCTGTTACAAAGCCTCAGGCTAACTGCTTTCTCCTGATCTTACCCCAGAAGACATTAAAGCCAAAGAACAATAGAAATTAACAACTGGGGACAGAACAATTTGCTAGTTTATATCATGAGGTTTCCAACCACCTGCCAAGTTGCAGAAAACTTGTGTTGTGAGAGTATAAGCCATCTCCTCCTCCTTTAGACCTGATTAATAAACTGTCTATATTTCATACAAGACAAATTTACAGCACTATCTGTACACTGGTCTCAGTGGGGCAGACTTTTTTTTTCCAGGCAAAGCTGAAAAAGTCCCACTGAGTTTTTCCAGGCTCAGATCAGCTGAGGACTGAAGATTTTGGATGACATCTCTCAAATCAATTCTGCAACATTTTCTAGTCCACTCTGAGGGGATTTTTAGACATAGCTAATTGTGGGGTGTGTGTTTTCCATGAACCAAGAAACTTAATGACTAATGTTATTTTGTTCTAAAGAGCACACTGCTAGAACAAACCAGCTATATTGACCGAATTAACTAAAAGTGGGCCATGGGACTCTAGGAACATACTGTGGGGAAGCCTATGCAGTACTCACCTGCCCTGCTCAGGTCCGTTTAACATGTAATCCCTTTTCCTGCACAGCTCAGGACTGATGTAACTCTCAACTAATGTTAACATAAGAAGTGACCAGAATCCAGGATGAACTCACTGTTAACATTCCTGCCTAAGCAAAATCAATGTTTTGGTCTCAGTGATGTTTTCAGTCTAGCAGAGCATACATGGAAAAATTATTCAGGAAGTGTAGTATTTCCAGACACACAGTAAGACTTAAGTGCTTTGACTAATAGGCAGCACGCTGTGATGTTACTTTAGCTTCTTACTGATGCCAGAGGGTAGTTCACTCCTCAAGGAAACTTTGATACACACATGGAGCCCCTTCATGGCTGTAAGTTGTTGAAGGAATCAAAATAATATCTTACATGCAACATTTGTTGCTTGCAGAGAGACCTGAATTTTCTTGTAAAATTACAGAGCGGGAAACACCATTAAAGCCACCTTGGAGTTCCAGATGTAGATGGTCCAACAGGTAACGCATGAATTCGTGGGCATCTTGTTGCTGGTATCCCCTTAATACAAAAATATTCAGTGAATTTAAAGAGACCACATCTTTGTTTCTGACGTATTGGTTCAAAGTAGCTCCAAAATTCAAACCACAGGAATAGCCTGTTACTCATTATCTTACAGGATACACTTGTTCATGCAATTTTTATACTTTGGCTGTATTAGGAAAAATTTGCAAACCAATCTCTGAAAGCGTGCAGTGAATACATCTGAAGAAGCTAAGCAAGCAGGTCAGATCAGACTGCAATATGATCTCAAAACCACAAAGTCCAAATAAAGTCCTCTTGACCAAATATTTTTAAAAGTTTTTAGATTTAAAAGCAAAATTTGTTGGCTTTTTTTAAACAGTACGAAGAAGTGCTGGACACTGAGCAATAACTGACTATGTACTCAGTTGTGTGTAACAGATCAGGTCAATTTGCCTCGAACAGTTCTGACAAGGGACGGGCAATAACTCTCACTATGATGCTGCAAGGGGAGTTGGAATTCATCGCTAGCCTATATTGCAGGATGGGGCAGGCCACTGCAACTGCTGACCCATGGTGAACCCATCTATGTGGGTTTGGATTGGATAGCTAGCTGGGAGCAACCTAAAAGGGAACAGTAGCAGATTTTTACACTTCTGCACAATCACTCCCTTCGCCTTTGGGGTTGCTGGTTATCAGGCTGTCACTCCATTTGTACAGGGTTGTTTGTTGTATGGTGGATTATGAAGGGATGTGGCAGTCATACCTATTAGGAAGACGGGGGCATATAAGGACTGATCTCACATTGTGTAGATTTGCAGTTTATGATGGTCTCATGCAACTATTCAAACGATGTATAATGTTCTAGAATCTGGGACTGCAAAACCATGGTTTTACAACACATGTTTTGGCATCTAAGAGATTCAATAGTGTTTGGACCACAGTTCTGGGCAGATTTTCCTCAGACACCAAACCCATCATTTCTCTAAGGCTGTCATTCCAAGGCTGAGTGCTCTCCAGAAGCATCCTGCAGTAATGGCAGGAGCTCTTCGAAACAGGGATGTATCCCCCCCTCTCTAAACGGGCTATGGAACAATGCTTAGGATTGTATGGAGGGGTTTCAACCTCCACTCTGAGTAATCTTGCAACATTTCAGTGAAGAAATGTATTTGAGGCATAATTCTTACTACATTTGGACTCAGAGCTTACCCTACTGAATGTGGAAGCTCCTGCGAGTCTCAGAAGTACAGTGAAAGCAGGAACAGAAAGACATTGCCCACACAAGAAACAACAAGCATGTACTTCACTGCTAATTAGGCTATGGAAAGCCAACAGCAGTCAGGTAAACAGCTATTTACAAATGAACCAGTAAGCTAAAGGATGTAACAACTCAAGGGAAGTCAAGAGGAATCTGAACGAATATGTCACGAGACTCCAAGCACCCAGCCCCAAATGAAGAGTGTGTTTGTGTCCGTGCGCGCGCGCGTGGGGGGGGGGGGGGGGGGGGGGGGGGGGGGGGGGGAAGCATTCTGCCACATAACAAGTGTGACTCCCCCTCAGAGGTTTAGTACTGAAGGTCCCAAACCATGGGGCAGCACAGAGCTTCACTTGTTGCAATTCTGGTCCTTTAAAATTCACTACTAAGCTAAAAATCCATTACCTATAGTACCACTATTTCATATAAGCAACTGATGCCGTTACCACTAGGATACTATGTGACTGAGTGGAAGAAGTGGCAGTTTCTACATTCATGAACAGACGGGGCAGTGTCTATGCCAGTGGTTCTCAAACTTTTTGGTCTGTGGCCCAACTGGCTCAATGCAAATCTTTCCATGGACCACCAGCTCATGGAAACTCACCATTAATTACATAATTATACCCACGCCATTTTGCTAATGTTGCAGCTGGGGAGAATGGTTTAATTTAAATTATTAAACAGATTAAGTGTTTTAACTCATGTCAGTTTATCAAACTTCATTTTAAATAAAGTAATACACTAATTTATGTCCAACAAAAAAAGGTTTTAATGTTTTCTTTATTTATGGGTGGGGTGGGGAAACTTTTTAGGGTCGGGGACCACTGACCTACAGAAATATCAGTTGGGGACCACACAAGTGAGCAGCAAAAACCTCCAACCCTCACTAATGTGGGCCCCAACTGAAACACCTTACTCTCTGGTGCACCAGCTCCATGGGGTGCCAGGAAGGCACAGAGAGGAGTCAGGTTCACAGCTTCTCATAGGCCAGATTTACTTTTCTGGGGTTCCAGAGTGGATTTTAGGCTCTAGGGTGCAGACAAAAATCAGGGGTTCAGTGTGTGGGACAAGGCTGCTAGCAAGTGAGATAGGGAGGGGGGTGCAGGATCTGGGTTGGAGGTGGGGTGCAGGATGGGGTAAATATGTGAGGTCTGTGTGGAAGGTAGAGAGCAGAAGCATGCTGCGAGTAGGGTGTCTGGTCAAGGGGCAGGTGCAGGAGCAAAGAAGGGTGCAGGAGGGGGTTTGAGGTAGGGTGTCTAGCCAGGAGGGTGGGTGCCAGGAGCAAGGAAGGTGTAAGAACAAGCTGAGGGTGCAGAGTCTGTGCTACCGGTAGCAGGAACTACCCCTATAATATATTGCTAGCAGAAATAGTGCAATCCTACAGGCTATTGTTTCTAAACAGAAAACCAAATGTTTAGAATTGGCTACCCGCTTCAGCGCTGGGGGGCTCCTCTGTTGTCCTCTGCAATGGTTTTGTGTTTATGGTACCTTATCAGTACTGGAAATCCTGACATTCCAGGTAATGTTTTTTTGCGGTGGTACAGAGCAAGCCAGGGAGTTGGGTACACTGGGCACAATGAAATACAGAAGGGTTTCTCGGTTTACACCAGCTCTTTTGTGAGGGATGAAGGTGGTAGACGGAGTTCCCTAATGATCCTGTTCCCTCTGGCAACACCCCCTGTCCCTAATCTTCTGGTGAGACAGGAAGCCACCTTCCCTGGCTTCTGGACAAGCCCCACTCTGCATGGCTGCCCTACAGAGCAGCCCTCCTCACCTCCAAAATGCAGCTGCCTGCACTGCTGAGCAGAAGGCACAATGGGCAAGTCCCACAAGGGCCTTCTGTCTCCTCTGGATGCTTCCCCAGCCCTGCAGCATGACGGCACCAGCCCTGCCACTTCCAGGGCTTCTCTAGAGGCTGGCGCAGAGCCTCCTCTGGACAGTACCTAGATGCAGCAGGGCTTGCGGGCAGATGCCAAGTTGCAGCATGGGGAGGCAGATGCTGATCGCCAGTCTTGCAGAGCCAGCTCCCCATGGGCAGGGCTGGATGCTGGACTGTGGTGGCGCTACAGTCCTCACATGGCACCACCAAGTCACTGGCTAGCGCAATCACTCCACTGCTGTTCCCCCAGTGGGGGGGAGGGGGGACGGAGTGCCTCCCCACTTCCCCCACTCAGCAGGGAGGCAGTGCAGACTCCCCACCTTGTGGGGGGAGCGCTGAGCTCCAGCCTGGGAGGCGGCTGCAGACCACTAGTGGTCAACAGACCGCACCTGAGAGCCACTGGCCTATGCAAAACTGTCACAGCATGGAACACATCTTAGAGCAGTGGTTCTGAGTGCAGACCATGGACCACTAGTGGTCTGCAGCTACCTTGCAGGTGGGTCGCAGTATGAGGCTCAGTTCCATCAGCCAGCACTAGTGCTCCAACACCACCTTCCCCTCGTGAGGACAGAGTGTCAGCACCAGCTTCCCACTGCACAGGATGTGTGGCTTTGCAGGGATAAGTTCCCCTCCCCCAGCCAGGCAGCTCCATGCACCGAGACCTGAGCCCCTGCCAGGGTAGGTCTCATTAATCAGCTGTGGGGCTGCACTGCTGCGCAGTTCACAGGGAATCTTGCCACAGGCCAAAAAGTTTGAGAATCACTGTCTTCGAATTTAGTCAAGTGAGCACCAAATGCATAAGCTGACACTTGCCCATAGGAGAGCTATATGTCTAACACAGAATGTAGTCACTCCACACCAAGCTTCCTACAAAAGCTTAGCCAAGGTGAAAGTGAATAAACACTCAAACCTTAAATAAGCCTCCCTGCTTTGTCCCAAACAAGCATAGCAAGCACCATTTCCTCTAAACCAGTGTTTCTCAACCAGTGGTACGAGTACCCTTAGCCGGGTACTCGAGAGAAGCCTGGGGGGGGGGGGGGGGGGGGGGGGGGGGAGTGGAGTACATCAATACAACTGAAATTTGGAGAAAACTGAATTTTTGTTTTAAGTTTTATAGCGCTTTATTATTTTTGTACTTTTTACACCCAAAAATTTTATCGCCTGCCCAGCTATGATTAAGTTGTTTAAACAAATGGTAGAAAAAAAATAGTGTGTCTGAAAACTGCGGGTACTGGATGTACTTTTTTTTTTAAGGGGGTACTTGATTAAAAAAAGGTTGAGAAACACTGCTCTAAACCAGCAGTTACAACGAGCATCACACAGGGAAACTGCCTTGCTTTGCACAGCAGCAGCAAAAGGCAGAGCTCTAAATAAATATTAAGAATCATCTGCTAGTAACCATGAAAATGAAGGCTGGCATGACTCAGAACCTTTAGAGAAGACTATGGTTGTGCTAGATCAAGCTGAAGCCAGTCTACAAACTCCTAAGAATATCAGCTTGGCTCCCCCTCCAATTCCTTTTACATCATTGGTGGGACAATGAAGTATTTCATCCAAATATTCAGGGTAATTTTTGTTACAATACAGTAAATATTGTGCAACAATTATGCAATCGAGATGTAAACAGAGGTAAGAACCCTTCAGAACAGTGGTTCCAAAGTGTTACTCCATAGAGTTAGATTTATTAAAATCAGCAGTAAATAAACATTTTGAAATTAAATTGATTAATACTAAAAAACTAAAGTTTCTAAAATGTCATTTTCCTGTTTGGTGTTTATCGTCATCAGGTCACTAGAGATGAAATTCTGAAATAAAAAGATTATCTGGTAAAGGATGAGATATCTGCAAGTTAACTTTGTATAGATACTAAACATAAAAGATATTTAATGTCAGTACAGCTTGACTATCTCCAGAACAAATGAAGAAGGCAAAATTCTTTCAGTGGTTTAAATGCAGAAAGTATCATTAGAAGTTACTGAGTTAATGAAGGAAACACTTTTTTTTTAAATAGATCTTGCTACATTTTAAATAGCTTAGCAGTCTTATAGCAAAAGAAAGAAAATTTATGGGAATAGCATTATCGGCAAGAACACTGTCAATGAAACGGATATATATTTGAAGTGAAATGTGATGAAATTTGATTTGTAAATGTTTTATTGTTATTTACATATATAATGTAGCACTTTGTAATGTTTTTATTCTGTTCACCCAAGTACAAATATGTGCAATAAAATAAAATGACCAAAGTTCCTCTAATGGGGAAAATAGCTCCTCACAGAGACATATTTTGCAATATAGCAGAACCCAATTCACTCAAGCCGAGGGGCAGCAAAATGTGATACAAAAGAAACAATCATCAGGGGAAAAGCTTCTCACAATTCATGAAGCATCATAAACATACTTCAACCTGCCAAGAGGCTATGGAGCACTCTCAGTGTGCAGCAGGCTTGCCAGATTAGACTGTTCAGAGATTAAGCTTTCATAGCAAAGAAACAGCAAATTGTGGTGTGCCTCTGCATGCTATCATCCCACCACAACAGTACAATATGCAATTTCTAGCCATGAGTGGTTCTCCCTGTTCCCACATGGATTTGGAGGGATCTACACTGCAATATCAGCAATTTCAGTTGCTTTCCACTATGTTATACTTTTCCATGATGGAGACAGTGCCTATAAGAAAAGGGTGAGCAGATGCCAGTTAGCTAAAACCTCTTAAAGACTGAGATTCATGGGAAAACTAACCAACCAAATCTCAGGTCCAAGGCTTACCCTTCACTCCACCCTGTGCAAAGAACAGGCAGCATAGCTGACTTGTTCCTCTTATTCCACCAGCTCCAACTCTGTCCATCCCACACGTAACCCCCTTGAGCTGGCTAACATTGCAATTATAAACTGAACACCAGTAACTTCCACAGCATGACTCAACTCAACCCAGAACTTCTATTTCCCCTCTCCACCAAGGCTACTACCTCCTCCCCTCTCCAAATGGGAACATACTGCATTGGCTGACTCCTCTCTCCATGTGGCTTGCTGCATTATTTTGTTTCACACAATAGAGGGGCAGGTATGGCTGAAGGAAGGCAGAGTACACAACTAATACCTTTCAATAAAATGTTCCTAGACAGCTAATGTTACCAGTGGGTCACAAATTCTCCCTCTCCCCTAAAAGTGCCAAATTCCCAGAAGAGGGCAGCACTTTATATTAAAAGCCACGACAGAACCCACAGTGCTGAAAATTTGCTAGAGAACAGATTTCCCTGTTCAGTCACACAAGACCTGTAGGGTAGGTTTATTTCTAATAATGGGGTAACTCGTCAAAGATATTAGAGATGATGTTCTTATGCGGAGAATGTTTTGGCCTTGCTTGAAGCTGCTGGTATTAAACTTCCTTGATTCTCAAAAGCCAGTAAAACACATATTAGGCAGTGTGAAGAATACTAAAGATGGCCTTTTACTATCTGGGTTATTCAGCTAAGCATGTGAGTTCACAGCATCTTTTCAGCACTGCTGGAGATGTAACAGATAACAGAACATCTTTACTACCTGAGAACATGGAGCAACTTACCTTCACAAATCCTAACAGGTTTCAGTGCTCCTTTGAAAGAGGTTCAGGGGGCCAGGACAGGGAGACCTTGGAGAGGAATGATACTTCGATTTACTTGGGTAACTTTTTTTTGACAGTGTGCGTAACACCCATAGACTTTTACAGACCTTACTTTGAATTACATTGGAAAAGGCTAGAATATTTTGAGAATCAAGGAAGTTTTGCCCAGTATGTTTTATATAAGGTTTATGGCATCTGTACTTTTTTTTTTTAAATCATTCCTATCATAGCCAAAAGTTTGGATTCCGTACATTCCTTATTCTTGCTGAACTCCTTCCCCTATATGTAAAGCCATTACTCATCAAAATTATCTTTGACTCTAATATATGTAGCGTACATATTGGGAACAAGCAATTATCTCGATGAAAGAATATCTTCTAGATTAAAGTAAAGTCACATTTGAAAAGTTATACTTCTGGGCACAAGGGGAGGCTTCAAGGAGTTTTTTCCAGGAGCCAGATTAGGGCACAGATGGCATAAGGTTACAGTCAACAACACGACCCTTTGTCTTACGGAACTTACCTAAAATTTGGCATGATTTTCCAAACGACGTAAAATAAAGACTCTGGGCTAAATGCAGTTTGGCTCCCTTGCCATAAAGCACAAAGTGTCTTTCTGAACTCTTCAACCAATGAACTGGGGAGAGAAAGCAAAAATGAATTAATATGGCATCATGCTCTAATCTACATTTTGCTGATAATCAGGACCTTCAGAAGTACAAATGTCACAATTTTCTTTGATGAAAACAGTTTACTTTGTAAATCATTTCTTAATAAAGACATATTCCAAATCCCTAACAATTTTACAGAATTACAAAATTGTAGGGGTAGAGAAGGGTAGAGAAGACAAAATTGTAGGGGTAGAGACGACAAATCTGGCAACATCATGAAATCACAAATGTTAAGGACGGAAGTGGGACAGATTTTCTAATGCCCAGTTTACTCTAGGAATTTAGGTCTAATTTAGTAGAGTAAGCTTGATTTTTTAAACAATGAGTCCACAATACCAAGCCCATTCTGTCAACTTTAAGGGCTGCTAAAGTTGATTTTGGTACTCATGCTTTTCACAAGGAGTAATGCTAAATTCAACCTTGCATAGTCGAATTCATAGTAGTTTAGACTGTGCTGAGAAAGTCAAGATTGTTGGCCTCTGGAAGGCACCTCTCAGTGCCATAATTTAACTGCTCTGGCCTGAACTTGCACCTCTACTTCTCTCTAGGCGAATAGGAAAAACCCCAGAAAACACTGAGCGCACATGTGATGGACAGAACACACGTGTTGATGCTGTCCATCAACGTACTACATTGGCACACATGTGCTGCTAAATTTAATTTCCCAGTGTTATGAGTACAGCTCAGCTGCCTCGTGTTCCTGCTGTAATGAAGTTTATCACCACAGATGGAGCAAAGGACCTGTCAGGCACCCACTGGGACAACCCTGAAATCCTGACTGAACCACCATGACTTCGAGTTCCATGAGCTCCAGTTCCCAGGGGCACAAAAGAATGCCAGCATTGAGTGTGCAGGAGTTCTTGCACCTCATCGAGGCATGGGAGGAGGAATCCATTCTCTCTAAGCTCTGAAACAGCAAAAAAACCACTGATATTTACACAAAGATAGCAAAGTGCTGGGTGGAGAAAGGATACTCCAGGAACTCCCAGCAGTTCCATGGTAAAATAAAAGAGCTGAGTCAGTTCTATCACAAAACAAAGGAGGCAATCGGACAGTTTGGTATATCACCACAAACTTGCCACTTCTATGACCAGCTGCATGTAATCCTGAGCGGGGGGGGGGGGGGGGG
>JANRFK010000875.1:1384552-1444215 GCA_030068395.1 Apalone spinifera
TCAGAGGCTGGAGAGGGATGGCAGGAGACAGATCACTTGATCATTGTCTTTGGTACACCCCCTCTGGGACACCTGGTGCTGACCACTGTCGGCAGACAGGATACTGGGCTAGATGGACCTTTGATCTAACCCGGTACAGCCATTCTTATGAGTGACAGGGAAAGGGCGTGGGAAGGAGAGGAAGGGGATAGAGTATCCCATTGCCACTATCTCGAGGACCCACCAGTCCAAGTTGATAAGAGTGCCAAGAACGATGGAAAGGGGACAGTCTGTTTGAGAAGGGGTAATTAGTGCTGGGGCTGGTAATCTGCCCTCGGGCAGACCTTCAAAAGTCTGACCTCAAGCCCTCAGTTTTGTGGGGAGCCCCTAAGCCTGATCCGAGGCTGAGAGAGAGCACCTCCTGGCCCTGCCCCCCATCTTTAGTTCCCCTATTTCTCCACCTATTATCCTGTCTGGGAGCTTGCTGGTACAGCCTCTATGACCTAGAGTTCAGCAGATGGTGCTGCAGAACAAGGGTGGGGATACCCAAAGACTTCAATGTCACCCTCGAGTCCTTCGGACTGTGCAGTTTACTGTCAAGTCTACTCTGAGAAGAAACCCAACCCCTCAAAGGGTAGCACAGTCTGGACCTCTGGCGAAATGACTGAGACATGAAGCCACGAGTTCCTCCACATGACTATGCCCATGGCCATTGAGTGTTCCATGGAGTCCACAGTATCCAGCGCAGCCTGAAGGGCAGTGCGGGACACCATCTTGCCCTCCTCCGTCAAGGACCCACATTCCCGCTGCAATTCTCTCGGGAGTTGGGACCTGAACTTATCTACTGCCACCCAGGGGTTGTAGGCATCTCTGCTGTAGCATGTGCCTTTCGTCCCAAGAGGTCAAGCTTTTTGGGCTCCTTACATGTTGTTCCTGCCTCTCCCTTTGGCAACCACCTCAGAGCCTGGGGGCAGGTGGGAAAACAGATGTTCATGCCCAGACTGCAGCACGAAACCTCCTCTCCACTGCCTTCTGTGTCGGAGGAATAAACACTGGAGCCTACCAGAGGTTTTTCATAATCTTGGCCACTGTCTGATTAAGGGGGAGGGCAATCCTAACAGGGGCATCCGCCATCAGGATGTCCACCATAGGATCTGATTCCTCCACAATCTCCTCGGCCTGCACCCCTAAGTTTTGGACCAATCTCCTGAGGAGGTCCTGATGGGTGCATATGTCCATGGCAGGCATAGCCGGGGATGGATCTGCCAGAGCTTTGTCGGGAGAAGAGGACAAAGAGCCCCTCAGGAACGATGACCCCTCTGGGCACAATCCTGGCTGAGTCTGGGAGAGGTGTGGCTGGGCAGGGCCTGCCGGGGCTGGTGGCTGGTCAGGCTGATCCTGATCCACTGGCTGACCCCAAGGGGGTGGCCCTGGACTCTATTACGGGAGCCCATGTGAGCAGGATGGCCGAAGGTGTAGCCCTATGCTCCAAGTACATCGAGGCCAAGACCAAATAAGATCTTGAAGGATCTTGCTCCAGGGCCTAATGATATGCCCAAGGGATCCAAAAAGGCCACTGAGCTGGCAGCAGCCATTGTGGAGGCCAAGTCTGTGGTGGTGAATTGGCCTTTCAAGTGGCGGCGCAAGCGGGATCAGGACCTGTGTGGACACCTCGAGGAGCAGCGTGAAGACGCACTTGATGTCATCGACTGTGTGTCCAATTCTGAGGAGTACTTGGACGCAGACCATAGTGGTGCTGCAAAAGCTGACTGCTCCTGGTGCTGGGGCATAACCACACACTCCAGTGCCAAAATCATTGGTGCCATCGGTGCTGGAAGGGCTCTGCTCTGTGCCAGACCTGGCTCTTGTACAAGGAGAATCGGTGCCAGTCCAGATTCCCACACCAGTAGTGAGGAAAGTGGCACCACGTGTGGTGCCGGTACAATTCTATCAACCTGACGCTCCCTGCCTGAATGTGGTGCCGGTCTCAGGGAGGACACGAGTTCAATCAACTCCCAGGCTGCAACAAATGTGTCCGGGGTCGATGGCTGTGGAACCTCTTCCACAGACAAGTTCTGAACCTCAGGGTTACTCACCCACGCAGGGCTCAACCTGCGCCTATCATGCGTGGAAGCCTTCTCATGCCTGGGTGGGGATAAAGCTTCAGGGTGTCCCCCTCACGGATGCACTCCCTGGTCCCATCTCAAAGGCGACCTTCCCGTGCCTTCTTGCGAGCACTTGGTGCCAGGGACTGAGATCAGTGCCTGGGTGCCAACTGTTGGTACGACGTTACAGAGTGTCTCAACATGGATCCTGTACCCTTCATCAACCCTGGGGCACTCCTCACAGATGGAGCCGGCTCCAGTGTCGCATGCTAAAGCGCTGACTCGATCAGGAGCAGCTTGAATCTGGAGTCACGGTCTTGTTTGGTCCTTTGTTTAAAGGACTTGCAGATTCTGCAGGAGTCCATTAAATGACCTTCACCAAGGCACTTCAAGCACTTCTTGTGCGGGTCTCCACAGGACATAGGCTTCAGGCACTGAGCACAGGGTTTGAACTTGGGGCCCCAGCATTCCCACCTTTAAAGGGAGGAAAAGGTGAAAGCTACCTACTAACTTATTCTAATCTAAACGACTTGCCAGGACAGTACAATTAAATGATGGACAAATTTCCACCACCCTATACCAGAAATCTACCAACCACTACACTTACCTTCATGCCTCTAGCTTCTAACCCAGACACATTTCTCAATCTATTGTATACAGCCAAGCCCTAAGATACAATCGGATTTTCTCCAATCCCACAGACAGAGACAAACACCCGCAGGATCTATATAGGGCATTCTTAAAACTGAAATACCCACCCAGAAAAGTGAAAAAAACAGATCAATAGAGCTAAAAGAGTACCCAGACACGAACTACTTCAAGACAGACCCAAAAAAGAAAACAACAGAATTCAACTTGTCATCACCTACAGTCCACAACTTAAACCCCTCCAACGCATTATCAACAATCTACAACCTATCCTGGAAAATGACCCCTCACTTTCCCTTGGGGGAAGGCCAATCCTCACCTACAGACAACCCTCTAACTCAAACAAATTCTTTCCAGAAACCACGCAATACACCTCCATCATAATCATCCAGGAGCCCACCCCTGCAATCAGCCCCCATGCCAATTCTGCCCACGTATCTACACTAGTGATTTTATCAGTGGATCCATCCACATCAACTACCTAATCAGAGGTTCATTTAACTGCACATCCACTAATGTGATCTGTGCCATCAACTGCCAACAATGCCCCACTGCCATGTATATTGGCCAAACTGGACAGTCTCTACAGAAAAGAATTAATGGACATATGTCATCACCATGAGGGTTAGCCAGCAACCTGGGGACTAAGGGGTTAGCTATGTCCCTTACCTAACCAGATAACAGGCAGCCAATAGAAATGTAGGTAGGAATTTCAACCTGGGACAAAGGAATTTTTGGGTTTTTCCCTCCTTTGTCCCTGAGCAGTTTCTCTCCAGCTACTGAGGAAACAGACATGTCTCTCTCCTCCAAGAAAAGACTCTTCACTATCTGTAAGTAGGGTAAAGTTTAGATAAAGCTGTTAGATTTTATTGTTTTATGGTTTGGGAATGGGAATCTGATGGCTGTGCATTTAAAAATGGATTTTTCTCTCCTTTGCAACTAAGTTTTGGCCCATGGTGGAATTCCCCATGAGTTTATTAACTGATGACTTTTTCATCTAGTCATTATGCTTGTAACAGGAGTATCGTGGTGATGATAAAAGTTCTCTCTCTTTCCTTTTTATTAACGTGGTATTGGTTAATTTTTGTGTCTTCGTTTTACTTTAGGGGTGAGATTTCCCAAGTGATCTCTCCCCTGGTTTCCTTATCATTACTTGGGTGATAGCAGCAGATTTTTATCCCCAAAAATCTAGGTTTTTAAGATTTTGGGGGGAAGTTTTATACCAAAGCCTGGAAAGATAAAGTTTTGGGATACTTTTGCAGGTCCCCACTTCTGCAATTATCGTGCCAGAGCGGGGAAGAAGCCTTGACAACATAAATCAGATATACGAAAAGGCAATACACAAAAACCTGTTGAGAATACTTTAATCTGCTTGGACACTCAATAATGGATCTCCAAGTCACCATATTGTTTCAGGCCAATTCCACAAGCCAAATACACAGGGAAGAATTGGAACTTAACTTCATTTACAAGTTTAATTCTTATGCAAATGGTACAAACAGGGACATCGGGCTGGCTCACACGCTACCTTCCACAGCCTAACGATTGGTGCTAATTGTTCTTATCAGCCTCTTGCAAATACGTGAACCAATCTTTTCCCCTTCCTCTTCCCCTCCCCCCTCTCCCTTACTTATTCTTGGATCTGGACTACTAATACACGATTAAGAAGCAGGATGTGCCCACAAAAGTTCATGCTACCATCTACATGTTTTGTTAGTCTTTAAATTCTAGTAGACTATTTGTTGTTGTTTAAGTTTTTTCTAATCTAAACAGCAACTTGAACAACACGCAACTACTTGGAAAACTATTTACAGAAGACAAAAGCATTCCAGCAATCGTCAGGGGCAGTAAGAAGGAACTGAGGGGGTGGAGGACCAGCAGAGGTATACATAGGCCAATATGCCAGCACCATTCCAGGTGGCTCCCTAGCTGGCCCAACGGGTACTGCTATGGGTAAAAAGCTTTCAGAACTCGTGCACACACCCCTAAATGGAATGGACATGAGTAAGCACTTGAAGAACTAATCAAGATGCATCTGGTGTTACAATATAATGATCTACTCATCACATATACAGTGGGCACCATCCAACAACATGCACCAGCCCAATTACCTGCCACAATTATATCTTTTCTCTCTTTTGATTAGGAGATACCTAGGACCCACAATTACTGAGTGTGAGTTCTTATATCATGCTTACTGTAAACAAATATATCTATAAGTGGCATTAATATTAATCAATAGTAGACTTTAATTTAGTATATACCATCTAGAACAACGATGAGCAACCAAGCCTAGTGAGTGGGCTGCAAGAGGAGGTCGTATGGTCAGTGGTAGGCAACTGGTGGCCCACGGCTCACTTTGGTTCCACAAGTGGCCCAAACACCCTCTCTCTGACCCTTCCACTCCCACATGCCTTCCCATGACTGCCGCATGGGAGCCCCGCGCATCCTACTCTTCCCCCTCCCACACTGCACTTTTGAAGCTCCATGAATCCACTGATTCATGATACATCCCTGCTCCTCCCCCTCCTTCTCAGAGCTTGAAATGCCAGAGCCTAAGTTGGTTTAAATCTGTGTAATTCCAATGGAATCAACAGAGCTCTGCCAATTTAGACTTGTTGAAAACGTGGACCTCATTTTCAGAAAGAGGCCAACAATCCACTGGCTGAAGAGCATGCATGACTCTACCAGTGCACATGTAAACATGCTCAGATGTAGGTACATAGCTGTATCTCTACCTGGTGACAATTTGGCCAAGGATGCGCCATCTGATGCATTTATACTGTGAATACAAAATACCTGCACAAAGCTTAAGGTCACCTATAACTTTTTGCAAGTAATACAAAGATAATTCAATTACATGTGTTAATTTGGGGATGAGGAGGGCAGAGATGGCTGCTATTACACAGAACCAACCACATGCACTTGTGGGAGGGGGGAGGAAGAATCACAAAGGGCTCCGAGTTTCCACTGAGGTCACAAATTTCAGTGCTGCTCTCTACCATTCTGTGTGACATTCTCTAATATGCATTTTAAGTAGATTCACTAGCACATTAAAGGGGGAGGGGAGCAAGAGGATGACACAGTGGAGACTAAGCACAACTCCACAAGAGTCCCCGTTCCCAAAGACCTGAACAAGAGTCCAGATTCGGGTTTGCTGTCTGATCAGAGTACCAGTGATATCATACCATTCGAGCATCTCCATATCAGTCAGTGAGAAACCAACCACTCAGAAATTTTCATAGTCATAATAGTCTGCCCCCTTCTTCACCCCCAGGAAGGCTACAATCCTCAAAGCCCAGTCAATACCCCCCATAGATGCACTAACTCATCCCTTACCTGCAAAAGGTATCATGTCACTACCAGTGTTCCCTCTAATTTTTCCCACCTCTGAGTAGAATGAATTTTGTTATGTGCACCACTATGGAAGGCTTCATATTGGTGCACACAACAAAATTCATGTTGCAGGAGTGGAGCCAAGAGATTCATGGTGTGGGAGGAGGCTCAGGCCTGGGGCAGAGAGTTGGGGGTGAAAGGCTGTGAGCCCTGGGGGTGGTGCCAGGGACAAGCTGCTTAGGAGCTGGAGCAGAAGGTTCAGGTGAAGGGGTGTGAGGGCTCCAGCTGGGAATACAAATTATGAGGTGGGGCAGGGTTAAGCAATAGTTTGGAGCGAAGGAGGGTACACCAGGACAACTGCGAGAGGACTCCCCCCAGTTTTCGCTGCAGCACCTGTGTGTGTGTGGGAACCCCCAGGGACTGGGTGGGAGCCGTGCTAGGCCACAAGGGCCAGATGGGAAACAGGAAGGAGGCCAGATGAGGGCCAGAACTGGGCTGCCATGGCAAAATAGGGATGGGCTGGATGGGGGACAGGCCTGACATTGGGGCCTGAGGCAGAATCAGGGGTGATGGCAGGATGAGGGTCATAACTGGTTCTTCAGGGCAGGATCAGGGTTGGTCTGCCTAGGGATGTCTGATAGCAGGTAACAGAATACTCAACTAATCACATGAATTCTTAGCAGTTAGTTGACTATTCTATAGTCCCCGGGGGTGGGGCCAGCAGCCAGTGCAACCTGGATTCACACCCAGGGAGCCCCTGCTGCCTCTCATATAAAGGCAGCAGACCCTGTCCATGAGGGGTCCAAGCTAACCACGGACAGAGGCTGCCCCAGTCTCTGTTCATAGGGAGCTCAGACCCCCTGCGGACAGAGGCTGCTTTGCAGCAGCCTCCCCTCCTCCCTGCCACATAATCAGTGTGGGGGAAGCCAGCTTTTAAGCTGGCTCCACTCAGTATCAGACCCTGCTTCCCCCCCCCCCCCCTTGCTGTCTTTGACACAGAGGCAGCGGGGGTGGGGAGAATGTAAGTAGTCAACTAGATTAACCAATCAGCCTAGGCTTATTGGTTAATCAACTAGTCGACTGCTCATTCACATTCTTAGAACTGCCTGTGGCAGGGGCCGGGCTGGAGACCAGTAGCCTGGCCAGTTGGAGGGCTGTCTCGTTTGGCCTGTGCAGTTTAACTGAACACTTGCCTGGCACGAAATATACAGTTGTGCAGCTACTCAGCCACACATCTTACAGGGAACTTAGACCCCTACCCTTCAAGCTGTGGAAATAGGGGATTCCTCTAACAAATTCCCACTTCTGAATCAATCACAGGGTTCGCTTTGGAGAAATCCTTACTCCTTCTAGAGAAGAAAGAGCCATGTTACCAATTCCTACAGTTTTATGGGGCAAGAGTGAGGAAGAGAAGTAACTGGCCTCTCTTGCCTAGTACTGCAGATAGATACCACCAAATCATCCTGAAGCCCAGGGAAGAAATCTGAGGTGGTAATTACATGTAAAACATGATTGTTACCTGAGAGACTGAAGAATCGCATTCATGAAACATGTGTTCCCCAGATTGCGTAGGCCTGTAGCACAAAGGGCAGTGGTGCTCCCCTGGGAACCAGAAGAAAGAGGTAAGTTAAGAGACACACACAGCTACCCCCCAAGCAGCAGTGTACACGCAAACAGGGCTAATGACAACTTGTTTGAGCCAGCGGGGAGTCAAGCCTACAACATCACCAGCTCAAACAATCTAAAACTGCGGTCCATCAGGGTTCCACATGTGGCCCACATACCCCCACTCTGCCTCCTTTCCCCCATGCCTCTACACACAGGAGACCCCACACTTCCTTACCCCTTCCCCTCCCTCCCAGCACTTCTGGAGCACCTTGAATTGGCTGATTTGCACCCCATCTCCACTTCTTCTCCCCCTCCTTCCCCCCAGAACTTGAATGCTGCAGCATCATGAATCAGCTGAGTCCCGCACTGTCCCTGCTCCTCTCCCTCTTCCAGAGCTTCAATGACACAAATCAGGCGAGTCACAGTGTCCGAGCTCTAAGACAGAGAGAAAGGAGCAGGGACAGGCAAGCTGCGGCATCCGAGCTCTAGCACAGAGAGAAAGGAGCAGGGATAGGCGAGTCGCGGCATCCAAGCTCTAGGAGGAAGAGAAAAGGCTATATCGGGGACAATGCGATATAGCCAATTCATGACATTTCAGAAATGCTGAAAGGCATGGGGAGAAGCAGGGAAGAGGCCAGGAAGGGATTTGATATTGCAAAGTAAGTGTAAATGTTTCTTCTTTTTTTTTTTTTAATTTGAAGTTGATGACCATTCTAATAATATATGAATGATTAAAGCATTTCTGCTTGTTTTGAAATATTCAGAATGGTACATATTAATGTATTTAACCTTATTCTTGGGGTCATCATTAGTGCACATGACTAATTTCACACTGAAACAAAGGAGGGCCACTCATGGCCCACTCTCCAGCTTTGACTGCCCATTGCTTGATCATTACAAGCGTTACAGAAGAGTGCCTAGATTTGATTAAAAATTCCTGTTTTGATCATCTAAATAAACCCTCAGAGGACATTTTGAGATCTTCATTGTTTTCAGAGAATGTTTAACTGGTGAGGCCACATCTGGAGTACTGGGCAAATTCTGGCCCCCCATTACAGAAAGGATGTGGACATACTGGAGAAAGTCCAGCACAGGGCAACAAAAATGATTAGGAGTCTGGAACACAATTTATGAGGCGAGCTTGAGAGATCTGGGCTTATATAGTCTACAGGAGAGAAGACTGAGGGGGGATTTGATAGCAGCCTTCAACTGCTGAAGGGAGGTCCCAGGACAGAGGCTGTTCTCAGTGGTGACACAACAGAACAAAGATCTCAAGTTGCAGTGGGAGAGGTCCAGATGGGACATTATATTCACTAGGAGGGGGGTGAAGTACTGAAATGGGTTACCTAGGGAGGTGGTAGAATCTCCATCCCTACAGGTTTTTAAATCCCAGCTACACAAAGCCCTAGCTGGGATTGGTCCTGCTTTGGGCAGGGGGTTGGACTTGATGACTCCTGAGGTCTCTTCCAGCCCTAGGATTCTACTTACTCTTTAGAACAATCCACTCTAGACTGCTCAGTAGATTTTCATGATCATCCGAGTTAAGTACCCAATTCCCAAAGCTTTTAATTAAAGCTGCGTGCCAATTTCCTTAAGGCACTATTGGAAACCATCTCACCCTAAAAATGAGAAACTTCCTTGCCAATTACCTTTCGACTTCCTCACCATCATGTGGCATAGATTTTCTCTTCTAGGACTTCTCAAGAGTCCCCAGCACTGAGCTTCTATTTTTGCGGGGGGGGGGGGGGGGGGGGGGGGGGGGGGGGGGGGGGAGACAGAATTTTGGGGAAAATTACTGAAATTAAATAGACTGCTTAAGATGAAGGAGCTGAGGACAGGAAAGAGCAGGCATGTGACACTGTTGGCCTGTTGACTAGAGGGATGCAACACTTAGGCTAATTTGGTTTTGCCCCAGAAGGTGGGGTTTTGTAGCTATTTTTATTTCTAAATTCTTTTCACTTGTTTTAGTTGCCAGTCAAATTAGTATTGCATAAGAACAGCATGTCAACCTTCAATCTCCAAAATGGAATGTTAACCAATCTTCTAACAGGAGTTCAAAAACCAACGTTTAGCCCCTGACAAAAGCAGTGTGCTTTCAAATAGGGACAATGCGAGAAAGCTTCTGTAATTCAGATACTGTCCCCAATTTGTGTCTTGATATCACTAGAGACATTGATGCTACCACAAACAATATACAAAAGCTTAAGTCTTAAGTAAAGCCTAAAGAGTGAATAGTATGAGAATCTACTTTTTGTATTTGAGTTTTTCTGTTTGTCTGTCTGTTCAAGAAGTCCTCCTGAACTGTAAGAGCTAGGACCTCAAAAATGGTATGCCGCTTCCTCTTGCAACTTAAAGTAACACAAGGGTTTGGTTGTGCCAGGAAAATGGTATGTGCCTGGAATGGGATTCCATAAAAGGAATGGGATTCTCATAAAGCAGAAAAGAGACAATCGCCAGACAGGTGAAAGGGACTGACTGGGGGCGCACTGATCCTCCCTTCCTCATCCAAGACTGCCCTAGTCCTGAGACTTCCACCCCCACCAAGCACCCTTTAGGCAGGACGAGGACAAGGGGGTGAAGCTTCCCCCCCCAGATTCCTACAGGGATGTTGCTGGCTTTCCCCCTTTGTCAGGGAGCAAGGGGAAAGGATGCAGTTTGCTGCATTCTTCACTCTGACCGGAGAGCACAGGATGCAGATGAACCCAGACTTGCCCCCCTCCTCCAGCTGTGCCTGCTAGAGCTGCAGCAATCATGGAAAGGCAGTCCTCATCTGACTCCAAGCTACTGTGATGAGAGGGCTGGAGTAGTCCACTTTCCCTAGGAAAGCCTGCCTACTGAGCCCCTCACCCCACTCCCACCCCAGAGCAGGGATTTAAATTAAGCATGTACATTTTCATTTTATTTTCCAAAAAAAAAAAAAGTATAATACAGGTTGAAACTCTTTGGTCCAGCAACTTCCAGTAGGAGCACGGGTGTTGCTGGACTAGAGCGCCCCAGCTGCAGAGGTTGCCGGCGGCAGGGAGTAGAGCCAGCCAGCTGGGCCATCGGAGCCCATGGGGCACCAGAGCCCACAGCCAGCAGAGCAGGGCTGCCAGAATTCCCAGGAGCTCATGGGGCTGAAAGCTGAGGGGGACATGGGAGCTTGCTGGACCACACAGCCCTCAGGGCTGTTGCAGGCAGGGAGGTAGGGGCAGCGGTGCCAGGTGGCTGGGGAGAGGAGGCCAGAGGAGAGACTGGCACCCCCTTCCTGCCTGGCCCAGCAAAATCCCTTGTCTGGGACTGGTGAGGTCCCAAGGGTGCTAGACCAGGAGGTACAACCTGTATTTTGACAGAAAATTCAGCATTAATCAGATGTCACATTTTAGCTATTGAATTACAATATGCTATTATTTTAAAAGGTCTCATTTCCAATATAAAATCCCCCACCACCAATGCCTTCTAGTGCCTTTCCCCATTCCACCTGTGGTTAGACAGCAAGGCATTATTGCAAACACCCTCTTCCCTGCTTTTTCTAGACATTGATTCAACCTGCCAGCACAGAAAAGACCATCAGTTTTATTAATAAATGCAACATTCATTTATTAATAAAACAGAAAAAACAACACAGATTAAAATTGATATAAACTCCACTTAGTTAATATTTTCTAATTAATTCAGTCTTCTAAATTGCTATACATGAGTTGTAGTTTTACTTTTGAGTTTCCAGGTACTGAGAATTCACATGATTCTGTAGCCAAAAGAAGCCTGTATTGCAAGTGCTTCCTCCTCAGGTGTCTTCAGAAATTTTCATATTAAAGAGATACTAACTAGATCTGCCCATTTTGAAGGTAAATAAACCACAGACGTTCCAAGACAGCAATTCAGTGTTGGCTGCTTGGCTGTCCAGAGATTCAAATAGGAGTACGCCCACACGCCAATAGACACCCATGGCTGGCCCATGCCAGCTGGCTCAGCTAAGGGGCTATTTACTTATAGTGTATATGCTTGGGCTTCAACTGCAGCCTGAGCTCTGGGACCTCCTACCTCACAAGGTCCTAGAAACTGTGCTCCATCAGCCCCAGCCCGATAGACAATTAAACAGCCCCAGAGCCTGAGCCCTGCAAGCCAAAGTCAGCTGGAACTGCCTTGTCATGGGCTTTTACTTCTGGTGTAGACATAGGAGAGCAGCAATACAGCCATATCCATCCCCACCTCCATGCGCCCTCTGGAGAATTCCTGCCTCTCCAGGTAAGATATCTGTGTGGAAAGGCAAGTTTATGCATCAGTGCTGTACCACTAGTACTACAGCTCCTGCGGGTCAGGTTCCATTCCTGCACTGCATTCTTGACCTTTTAGAAATACAGCCCCAAGCCGAGAGAGGGCAGAGGGAATACCCTCCCCACCCTAATGCTCCCTGAAACAGAAGGCAAAAGTGATATGCCCATCATCCAACATGCGGAGACAGATACCTGGAAAGTGGAAGCAGCAGACAAGATGAGAATAGAAACAAAGGCAAAAGCACTTCTAAAAAACAGGAGTTAAACCCTTTTGAAATGTCTATTAAGAACGTGAGAAAGGCCGTACTGAGTCAGACCAATGGTCCATCTAGCCCAGTATCAGTCTTTCAACTGTGCCTAGTGTCAGATGCTTCAAAAGGGAATGAACAGAACAGGACAATGTATTGAATGATTACAATATCCGTTATCCAACTTTCCAGCAGTTAGAGGTTTAGGTACACCCAGAGCATGGACTTGTGCCCCAGATCACATCTAATATATCTTATGTAAGATGGGAAACCAGAACTGCTGCACAGAATTCAAGTTGTAAGCATATCATGAATTTATAGAATAGCATGTTATTTTCTATCTGTTTGTACCTTTCCTATTGGTTCCTAACATACTGGTAAAGAGTTGTGTGGGTTTGTCTTTACTGATGCTGCACATTGAACAGATGTTTTCACAGAACTATCCACAATGACTCCAAGGTTTCTTTCTTAAGTGGCTACCTAGCTAATTTAGAACCAATCAATTTGTATGTATAGCTGGGGCTTTCCTCCCCACATGAGCATTACTTGGTAGTTATCATTCACACTGTATTTCATTTGCCATTTTGTTCACCAATCACTCAGTTTACTGAGATTCCTTTGCAGTCAGCTTTGGACTTCCCCGTCGTGAGTAATTTTATATCTACAAACTTTGCCATTTTACTGTTTATTCCCTTTTCTTAATTTACAACTATCTACTTAACTAATAGGGAGAACTGGTGTGTTCCCTTTTCTCTTGCAATATATAGCTTGAGTGTCACAGTTGTCTGTTAGATAGGAAGTTGCCTCTTACCTGCCTCTGCTTTTCTGCCCATTGGCACTAGCTGTTTCCTACTTAACTGATGCTGCTAAACAACAAGGAAGCTCAAGCACTAGGTTACTGTAATTATAAGACACCAGCAATTTCTGAAAAAGAAATGAATCACCTCTCTATGTGAGGAAGGCAGAGAGAAACAACACCTATACAACATTTAGAATTTGAAGCCAGATTCTAAATACTTTAAAGGTCAACATTAGGCCCATTTTGAGTCTCGGTAAGCTGATAAAACCCCTTGAAATACTGAAAATGTTGTACTTACATTTACTTTTAATAGCTTGCTGTTCAGAGATGAGTTTTCCAATAGTTTTCTTTTCCTATGTCTGTCTGTTGTAAAAGCTGAACTATAGTAAAGGAATACATTTATTAAAAAAACATTGTTGTTTACTATAAAAACCTATATAAAATCGACAAAGTGCATGTTTATCTTAATGTCTAATAAGAGTTGTATCTAGAACAAACCATTAACATTCATTGGCAGAACGACCTTCCCCGGTTTTAATTTATGCTGTTATAGAGGTATAATAAATGCTTGATTTGTCTTTTCCAGAGCACAGACTCAAACTTTTCTTTTAATAGTGTCTAGTTCCTGAATTAATGTAATTAGGTTATGCTACAGTGAATACCCTGAAGCATGTCCTAATTAGCATGTGACTTCTGATCTGAAATAAACTTAATTTTTTTTTTAATCAAAAGGACACTTTGTATACAATGTCTGCAATGGCACTTCGAATTCAAAAGTGTCTCTCCAGAGCACTAAAAAGACACTTTAAAATAAATATAGATCTACACAGCAATTTTAAAGCAGTTTCTCTCAGACAAGCACTAACACATCAAAAAAGTCGATTCTTAGAAAATGTAAGATGTAATGCACTCAGGGCTTCCTATTTGTTAATCAATGGCAGTCACTTACACTAACCATACTTTCATCATCTTTACAGTAGGATTTTAGAAGACAAATGCTCAAGTAAGTGAATGGTCTTACAAGTTATTCAAAACAGCTGGAAACCTGTAAAAAGCACAATATAACTGTTGAGATGCTACTGGTTTCATAAAAAATTAGGCAGTGCAAGGCTGCCGTGTGATTTAATGTCTCTAGGATCTCCACTGTAACGTGTAAACTGTATCAGTGATCGTCAAGCCAGGCCAAAGGGAGACACCAAAATAACAAGTTCTTTGACAGAAACTTGCATCTTAATATATCATTGTACCTCCAAAAAGTGCTCATGCACCAGCCAAGAAGCAAAACATAAAAAAGCTGAAGACAAGTAGCACATTCTGCTAATGTTCACCAATATTTCCTTTGCCATTTCAAGTCTATAGTTTAAATCCTTTTGACCATGAAGTCACTGCAATGGGCTTTCACCATGGGATATGACTGCTAGCCATGCACTGGCCTTGATGACAACAATCGTCACCTCTGAAAAATTTAAGTTGCAGATTTTCTCATAGACTTCCCTAAATATTCAACACATACCTCATCTATATATTGTGTACTTTTTGTCAGCCCAGCAAAAATGGAGTGAAAAACAATGAGTGTTAGGTTTCCTAGACCCATTCAAAGAAGACAGCAACTGGAAGTAAGGAGGACCTCAGATTAGGACAATGCCAAATGGGGGGGGAAGCGGGGATTCTGACACCAAAGCGATACACTTAGCGTATCAATATGCGAAGCCACTCATGTCACAGCCACTTCTTAATGGTGTTGGTATCTGACCTCTGGGGCAGCCAAACAGTATTTGAAAGGACCTGTGTGTGTCTAGACTTATATAAGATATTCTGCAAAGTTTCCCAGCAAACTATGGAAGACCTAATATTTTACTTTCCTGAACTGGCTGCACCATCTGTATTATAAACATTATAATATCTAATTCTCTTCTACTGAGAAGTCAGTCACAATAAAGCACTGCTCATCTATAACTAAATATACCAAGGGATGTTACATTTTGATTAATCAGCTAATCGAGTAGTTGATGGAAGGGGGATGCTCGCTTTCCTGCTGTGCCTTTGACTTTGAAATGTACAAGAGCTGTGGGCAGCTCTTATACATTGCAAAAAGAGAGGCACAGCAGCCAGGACCCCATGCAAGCGGGGGACTGCTTTAGTCCTCACTCATGCCGTTCCCCAGCTGCACCTATCTCCTTTTCCCTCTGCAGAGATGGTGCTGGGGGAACCAGCTTTTAAGATGCTCCTGCTTCTCTCCCCACTTCCATCCTCCCAGTGCCTCTGATACAGAAGCAGCAAGCGGGGGAAGCGACTAGTCAAGACTAGGCTTAGCAGGTAGTTGACTAGTCGCTTACATTCCTAAATATACCATTAAGTATATAAGATCATGAGCTTTAGATGCTCAGAAACCAGAATGCAGTTAATATTTATCAAGATATTTCCCTATTCCATTTCCACTTTGAGTGCTCTGCTCCAGCAACCAATTCTTAGTTTTGGGAACCCATACCAGCTTTTTGGCAAACTGTTTCCCAACATTCTTGACAAGGACAAGTCTGAATGCCTCAGTTAGCACACAGACACAGCTACCCGTTAATCCCATTTCCATGAGTTTCAATGTAGAAGTCGTCCCAATCCATAATCCCCGTATCTTTTTTAGGTGATGAATACGCTTGTATAAAGACAATGAACAAAAAGAAAAACCATTCAAATGAACCAACAGCCACATCCACCCACAGTAGGGAGCAGAGTGGTAAGCAGGTTACTTACTTTTCCAAATTCTGGAGGTGCTCCCTGACTTTTTGTACCAGGCCCAGCTTGGTATCATTTACTACAAAATCATCACAGCGATAACTGTAAGAAAAACAATCGGCATATGTAAGGGGTTTCAGTGAAGCACAGCACTTCAAAGCCTAGACAGATCAGATGGGCTCATGTGACTATGGGAGTGATGTAGGAATCTGAAACAAGAAGGTAAAACACTGAATTTAGCCCACTTCTCAAAACTGTTTTTCTATTTCAGGCCTGTATGCAGGTATTTCTGGGGTGTGCATTCTTTTTTGTAAATGTGGACCACAAGGCTGTGAATGCACTCCCCACAGTTCCCCAAGTAAGAGGAGAAATCAGCCCCAGCCTTCCTCCGGTTGGCCAGAGCATGGAGGTTCAGGCAGCACACCGCTTCTGCCTTCCCCTGGCTGACCAGAGCATGCTTACTTGGGGGACCATGGTGGAGTGCTTTTGCACCTCTTCCCCCGCTCCCGCGTACAGACCTGTATTTACAAGAGGTGCAAGCAGCTTCTTGCTCCTGTACTTTTCTCTACTACAATTCTATCCCCTGACCCATCAAAGAGATTCTAAAATTGAATCCATGACTCCAACTATCATCTTCCACCAAAACAAACAAAAACCAAAACTAAAAGCCTCAAGTTTCATTAGTCCTACTTCAGATCTCCGAGGCTGAAAATGTAAATGTGCTCTGCAGAACTGACATTGGCATTAGAGGCTCTGAGTTAAAGAAAAGTCACATCTGGATAGAAACTACAATGTATGCAGAACAAGCAAATGCAATCTGTGACTCTATGCTATCCCAATACAAAAAATTAAACTGATTGTGAATTGTTATAGTAATACCATGAGCCCCATTGTGCTGTACACGTACCCGAAGAGAGAAAGCTCCTGCCCTGAAGAGCTTACACTCAAAACAACACACACCAGGGGTCCGGGCGGGAGGGTAGGGGGGGCAAGGCAGATGGATTAAGTGATTAGACCCAAGTTGCACAGGACGTCTGCAGAAGAGATGGAAGATATTGGTTACATTTCCTAGTCCCAGTCCAGTACCTTATCACAAGGTCATCAAACAGGTTTTTATAAGAAGTGTTTCCGCTGGAGGTTTATGTACGTGCTGATGCAATGGGAATGAGAGCATGGAAATGTCTATAAATCAAATAAGTATTTGGAAGTTGCCAGGAGAAGTGATAGAAGCTGTTATTATGAGAAACCATTAAGGTGTTGTGTAAAGAAAAGGCCTGATTTCTCACTGCCCTCAGACCTCATGCAAAATGAGTATCGAATTCTATCAAAACAAAACGGCAGCATTTCACCCTTTTGGTGGAAGTGGGATTACATAAATTGCTTGGTAGTAGAGAATCAGGTCCCAAGACGTTTGTAACACAGCCAAGGAACAAATACATGAGAGAATCCTTACAACGTATAACAGCTTCAATGCATTTTTCACAGTAGTTTATACATTCTTTCCCTGGGATGAAGCTCTTAACAAGAGCGGATAGTGAAGAGCTCAATGAGGAAAGCAGCAGAAGCTATCAAAATCTATACTTCTGTAGAGCTGTATTCCACTCCCACAGAACAGCTAGCTAGACTTTAAACCTGTAATTTGCCACAGTTAAGACCACCAGCATCCAAATACAGTGCATCAAAACAACTGCAAGATCCCCTCTTCGGGTATTGAAGCTTTCCAATGCATACCCCCACTCCCACAAAGATATCTTCATGGAAAAAGTCTACTAAAGAAAATATACAAGCTGTAAATATTGAAAGCAATTTTACAGCATGCAATAATATTCATGCTCACAATTACTAGGCCTACAGTAGTGAAGTTGACAATGGTAGGAAATGGAGCTGCCTCAGAAGGTGAAGGTGAACTACAGAGGAATCCTGCAAACATGACATCAATAAGACAGGAGAAAGAAATGTCGCCATTTAACATTTCTACTGGAGTGCTGCTGAGGCCTCATCCAGATTACAATCTACTGTTTAGGCACAGTATAAACATTGTGGTAGTCAAGCAAGAATTTTGCAGCATATGCTTTAAATGTACACACAGCTAGCAGCCTCTTTCTAAAGGGAAGCTAAGCCTTCAGAGAAAGCTTGCAAAACAATAGGTCAACCCCCCCCCCCCCCATGTTATACTCTGTCTTGGTGTACAAGTAAATCCAGTGTGCACACATTTGGGGAGAGGGAAAGGAGGCTGGGAAAATAGATGTTATGTCCCATGGAGAAAACTGCTTCAAGAGGATATCCCTGCCTGCTGTCAGCCAAGCCTCTCATATTCCCCTCCTGTAGACAGACACACACAGAATAAAGGAGACAAATCTTCCCCTCCAATGATTTGATATGGAGCCACTCAGCTGCATCCCCCTTTGCTGCTTGCAGGCCAGAGATGATACATGCAGGCACGAGTTGATGCTTCAAAAAGATGCAGCAGCCCAGAATCCAAGAGAAAACAGGCTCCAGCCCTGAAAAAGCACTAGCCACATGAAGGCCAAGCCAGGCTGTGTTCAGCCCCCAATACCTCTTGGCAATGGAGGAAGTCAGTGCAGATGCAATTCTACCTTAAATCACCAAAATGTAAGGACTGCACCCTGACGCTGGGTACAGCACAGTGGCTAGAGCAGGGGTCCGCAACCTATGGCTCACTAGGGAGCCAGATATGGTTCTTCTGAAGCTCACTCCCAGCCCCTCCTTCCTCCCTCGCAGCAGGCAGCCTATGCTGGCGCTACAGCAGGCCTGGGCACAACACTATGGGAAGCCTTCCCTGCTTGCCCTACCCTCCCCCAAAATACCATGCAGAAAAGCAGCTGCTGGCTGTTTGTTTTTCACACTGTGGGCAGGGAGAAGCAGTGCCTCATGGCTGCTCCCGCCCCCAGCACAATCCCATTGGCTGGTTCTGCCAATGAAAACTGCCTGTTTCAAGAACAGGCAGCTAGGGAAACACTCCCCACTCCCACCCCAATCAGGCTCTTCGTCACTAAGCACATGGCGAGGCATCCTGTGGGGGGGCAGGGCAGGATCCTGATGGAGAAATGGGCTGAGCTGCAAGTCTCACTGGTAAGTGTCTCTGCCAACGCCTGCCTCTGGCATCCCAGCCCTTCTCATCCAACCCTCTGCCCTGCCCACTTATACCCCCTCATAACCTAAGCCCTCTACCTTTTCCTGAGCCCTTACTCCTCCCAGATACTGCATCGCACTCCGCTGCCCTAGGTCACAATCCAAATCCCTGGCCAGACACCCACCAGCACCCTGCTTCAGTCCCCTTGCCAGACACCAACACCTCCCCCCTTGCCAGACACCTACTCCCAGCTTGCTCCTGAACCCTACCTACCACCCAGATTCTGCAACCCCATCCCTTTCCCACTCACTAGCAGCTCTGTCCCACGCACTGGACACATCATTTTTGACAGATATCTCGAAGCCTGGGGGGCCCCCACAAAATCCACTAATCCTGGAACCCCAGAAGAGTTAACCTGGCCTAAGACCTTGAATCTCAGTCCTCCCTGCCCTGCCCACCCCCTCTCCCCCATGAGGCTGGAGTATCAGGGGAGTGAGGTGTCTCAGTTGGGGGCCAAATCAGTGAGGGTTGGAGGTTTCTGGAGGGATTGTGGTTTTGCTTCTCTCTTTGTGTGATCCCCAACTGATTTTTCTCTGGGTTAGTGGTCCCTAACCCAAGAAGGTTTCCCCACCCCTCCCATAAATAAAGACAATGTTGAAACCTTTTGTATTTGATATAATATTTTACTTTATTTAAAAACTGTACTGTAACTATTTCTCTCCTTTTCCCTCTGATATAAGATTTGCATAGGGGTTTTTTTTATGTGAATACATAATAATCAGCAGCTTAGGTTACTCCCCTGCTTGTGTGAATCAGTGCTTTGTCAGTTCATGACATCTAGATGGGACATTTCAACAATTCACAATGTTTTCACTGCATAAATCTTTGAAATAGTTCACTAAGTCAGCAACAGGGTAGATAAAACTCGATGTTTTTTAAATAAAAAAATGGTTTATTTAAATTCAATTTTTGATTTTTTAAAATCAATAAAATACTAAGTTTCTCATTTAAAAATAACAGATACAATTCAATCTAATCACAAACATGCTACATCTACACTAACAGCCCTATAAAAATGAATTAATGGCTCTAGTCTGTTCAGCCTAAGGACCAGCTCTTGCTCCTTGGAAGTTCTGTGTTTTCAAATTCTGTTTCTAAGCAGACTAACATGTGCAAGACAGACACAGAATGGATAGTGTTCTGCGCTTATGTGGTGGAGGACCTGGGCTAACTACGGCAGAATTAGTTAAGACATTGTCTAAAGCAGGGGTGGGGAACCTTTTTTGGGTCGGGGACCACTGACCGACAGAAAAATCAGTCGGGGGACAAATGAGAAGAAAAACAAACCCTCACTAATGTGGCCCTCGACTAGAAGGAGAAGACACTCCCCACGTTCCCCTCTCACACCAGAGCCTAAAGGGGCCCAGCCTAGTAGATTTTGTGCGCGCCAGCCCCACGGTGGGATGGTGGGGGGCTGAAGCCCCAGCACAAGCTCCCCAATGTTGCAGGGACCCTAAGCCTTGGGGGCTGGATCCAGGCATGCGAGGGGCCACATCTGGCCCCTCGGCCTGAGGTTCCCCAGCCCGGTCTAAAGACAAAAAGACAATATATAGGAAAGGATGGAGGCAGTATAGAAAGGAACATTGGAGTGCACTGGAAAGAAAAAGGGAAGACATTATTCAGCAGTTTCCTTTTGCCACAGAAAACTGTCATGGCTTCTGGGTGTAAAATAGACCCTACTGGAGAATATTTTGAAGAAATGCGTTCCCTGGGGAAAAAAGGAAAACATGTCAAGTATAACTAGTGCTAGAAGAAGCCTAGCTGCAAGAATGAAACAACATAAGCACCAAACAGCTTATTTGGAGAAAATGATGTAGATGAAGATATGGACATATATGTCTTAAGAACAACAAGTATCAACTTTGCAATGCATCATTCGTCAAGACTCTCTCTATGCTTTCTACTGTAAGTGTGATTAACAAATAAATTCCTGAGCTGCTTGCTATGTTGGCTGTTGCTAGAAAATAAGTTTCACTTAGTTAATTCTTATGTCTTGTTTAATTAGTTAACTAGGTTTAGAATCTGTCATCTGTCTCATACAAGCTGTAGTAAGAGAAATCTAGAGTTGCCAGCTGCCACTGTGTGTCATTTTCTTATTTTATATTACATAATACACATCCCTTATTTTGGAACATCATAGTCACAGACCACAATGGTGATGCCATAAAGTCCCTACTTTACTTCAACATAACTCAGCTTTCCCAAAGGAACCCCGTCCTACTCTGATTTTCGTTGGGGCTTACTCCAAAATTAAGTGCACTCTTATCACAGTCAATCTTAGCTTTTTTTGGTAACTTGGAATCAGATCTGTATCAAAATGACACTGGGAGTGGGGAAAATGAGAGTTAGTTGTAGGCATTTTAAGGACATAGTACTTTTGGTTTTCTAAGGACTTGCCTGTCAGAGTTAATAAAATTTTAAAATAAAAAAATGTTTCAGGACAGCTGTCAGCTGGCAACTGAGGAGACTGCTGCAACTGCAAATGTGAAACATCTACGTAACATTTAAGATTTAATTTCATAAAATAAGTGTTATTGTGTTTGTATGTATGATTTAGTTCTTACCATTCCTAGTGTACTACTGCTGCATTTGCAGCTTGACACAGGTAATGATTATAAATTAATTCCTACTATTTCTTAAATTAATAAAAATCAAGTTATCTAAAAAAAAAAAAATACACAAAGTATACCCTCTTAAGTGATGTAAAATGCTGTACTGAGCTGTAAATTAACATTTTAGTGATCAGATTTGCACTAGGGATGTTAGATATTGATTAATTTAATAATCGTCTAACTGCATCAACTTTGTGGCTACATGATTATTTGGTTGTCCCTGGGGATGGAACCAGCAGCCAGTGTGCTCCCAGCCCCACCCACAGGGAGCCCTCGTCTCCCCACGCAGACTGGCTCCTATCTGCCGTCCCATGCTGCTGCCTCTGATACAGAGGCAGCAGCGTGGGGTGGCAACAGCCCCTGTTCACAGGAGGCCTGAATTCCCCACGGACAGAGGCTGCTCTGGCATCCCACTCAAATCTCTTTAAAACAACAAAAATTTCCAAACGCTAAAAATGGCCCAATTATCACTTCCAAGTATGAAATATAGAGCCACAGAATGGCCATTGTCAATATAAGGAAGCTTACAGAGAAATGGGGTTTCTCCATCTGCATTACTGATCACACCCTATTAAAAAAAAAAAGGAACCTGTTAAGTTTGGTTTATCTTTCAGCCATTTAGGCTTTTTAAAGTAGAATTACTTTGCTTAATTTGGTTAGTTTCACTTCTCTGCCCATACAAATAGGGTGCTGCTGCCTTTGTTTATTTCCAACAGAGCCCACCCCTACAGGGCAAGCTACACACAGTAGGGATGTTAAATTGCGGGTAACTGACTAATCAAATAGTTGATGCATTGTGCAATGACTATTTGACGGGTTGATAGGGCGTTTCCCCTATGAAGTGTAGAAATAGCCCTACAGCTATTGCTACACTTTAAAAGTGAAAGTGACACGTGGACCTCAGGGTCAGCTCCCACAGTGGCGTTTCAAAGCAGCAGTGCCGCATGAAGCTGGGGGTCTGGCTCCATGCAGTGCTGCCGCTTTCTGACAGAGGCAGCAAAGGGTGGGGGGGAACAACTAGTCAACAAGCTTGTTGACTATCCCGTAAGCTCAACTCTGAATCACTGGGAAGGATAGAGTGGGTAGATGATGCTAGGATGGCTTGTGTTGTTCCTAGCACCAACATACCCATGCATGCTCCTGCCTGAATGGGCACATTAATTACCTTGATTGTGTAACAGCCTATGCCTATAAAGAGGTAATGAAAGCCAATCTCTGTGAAACAGCAACAGAGCATTTTATGACACATGAAGGAACTACAAACCCACTAAACATATGGAAAAACAGGCTGCCTGCTGCTAAATATACAATTAAATGTTCCTTTAGTTCAGGGCTACTCAACTTTGGAAACCCTGGGGGCCACAATGATACTCACAGACATGCCGAGGGCCGCAATTTAAGCGTGGTTGCATATACATGCAAATATATGTAAATAGCTTCTTTCACACTGACGGGCATGAATACAAAGCACTTCCCACAATGCCCAGCACTCCCAGTACCTCTTCCCTGCGGGCCAGAAACGCCAACACCCTATACTTGTCTGTTACAGCCAGCCAATCTGCTTGTGTCTTTCAATGCTCACCTCGTCTGGGAGAACACCTCACCATATTCAAAGGATCCCACCAGCAGGCTGCATGTTGAGCCCCGCGTAAACCCAAACCGCACCGTGGGCCGCAAACAAAAGGGCCACCACAAGCGACATGTTGAGTAGCCCTGCTTTAGTTCTTGGGTCCTTCTAAGTCCAAAACTTGATTTTGAGATTCAGACGCAACTTTTTTTTTTTTAAAGTCTTATAAAAACATTTGTTTTCAAAACAGGTTTTATGGTATTTTGGAGATAAATGTACAGTTTTTTTAAGCCATTCTAAAGCACTACTATACTATGGAAAGATATGAAAATAAAACTGACTAAGCTTATAAATTTCACCTTTTTTTTTTTAAACTGATTTGACTCTAGAAACAAAAGTCAAGAGCACTGGAACAGCATTATATAAACATTCCTAAAACAAAAATCATGTTTAAAATCCAAGCTACAATTTTCTAGTTTAACGATTTTTCAAATAAATGAGATTTCTACTTAAATGCCAGACATTTTTATAAATTTGTGATTAGGATTACCACAGATTGAACTATGTACCACTTGACATACTCCACATTTTCAGTATGCTTTTAACAAAAGCTTTATGAGATAAAGTGTGTAATTCATGGAGTGGGCTATAAAGACTACTGCCTAGTATGGTTTAGCATGGCATTTTCCCCTCTTATATACTTTCTTTTTTTTAGTATTTCAGCTCTAAGTTCTATTCTAGTCCTTCCTGGGCCCTTTACCTGCTAATAATGGCCTTAAGCTATAAATGTACTGGTCTAGGAAATTGTTAAAAATGTAATGCTAGACAACATCTCTAGGTCACAAATCCTCAAGGTGCTTTATAAATCTCTAATGAAGTTTAGAGACATACAGTTACAGTTAAGAATAAAATGTCCTAAATGCCATCAACACCTTAAATTCCTATATTAACAAATAAAAACAAACCTTAATGTACTTTTCATCACTAATGCTACCAAATTTTTAAATTTCACTAAAGGTGAACCATGGCCACTTATACCTTCAATTTCACTTACTGGTTTCATGCACTAGCATAATCAAATGTTTAGATAACAGCCATCACAGAGTAGTGTACAAAACATTTTTTATAAAGCTTTTCACTAAAGATTTGTTTTTATTCATCCTTCAAATGTAAAAATATATTTACAAAATCTATGTTTGAGCCTTAATCAAAACAACCATATTCCTTCAAGAGAACAAGTCCAAAACTTGATCTGTGTTACTTCTGGAACACCACTCATGAGGAGCATAATATTACACAAACACATGAATAAGACTTTCCCCTGCTGTGCTAATCATCTGTCTGCATGTTAGAATAGAGCAAATATATTTACAAGACTCCTCCTTCAGGAAACTTTAAACTTCAGGAAGCAGACTTCTTATAAATAAAATTTTACTGCTAGCGTACATGAAAAGAGTAGAAGAATACAGCAGGGGAAATTTTTCCCCAGAACATGAATTCTGCACTGTTAAGCCTTCTCCTGGACAGACGAGATATTTTAGGTCCATTGCCCACTTTTTAAGGGGATCAACATCCAACACAATTCATTTTAAGCCCAACACTGGATTAGTTTTGATTAAAAAAATAAAACATGTTTATTTAACTGCAAAGAAGCTTTAAGTGAGTGCAATTATAAGCCATTAAAGTAAAAAAATGGTTACAAGGAACATGTTTCCTTAGCACTAAAACTCAAAGTAGACTTGGTTCAGTGTGAAATCCCTTAACCCATCTTTCCAGTAATATAGCTGAACAAAGCATCAGGATCTGCTTCCAAGCCCAAAGGCTTGCCTTTGTTTGTAGAAGAAAAAGACAAAAATGGATCAGGAGAACCAGTGTTTGACAGAAGGAGCAAAGCAATGTGGGTATTCAGTCGGTGGGCATTGTGGGAATTCACAACATAGCACAAGGCATTTTGGGAATGTGAAAAACTTCTCATCAGCCACCTCTTTGCTTCACAGCCCTCTTTGGGCTTCCGGCTTACTTTCATGCCATTTCAAATGGCAACTGCTCTTGCTGCGCACTCCAGTATCAGCTGTGAGAAATAATGGATCTCAGAATTGTCTCCTGTGCTGTGTTCCACATGCTTCGGACATCACACATTGCAGCAGAACTACTTTTGAACTTAGTCTCAGAGGAAGGAGACTCAGATGTGGACAGCAATGTGAGTGACATGGGCAGCAGTGAAGTGGCATTGCATTGGTCTATCATAAAACAGCTGTGTAGAGTAGTGAGTCACTTTTGGGCTAGAGAAACCAGCTCTGAGCGGTGGGATCGCACTGTCATGCAGGCATGGGATGAAGAGCAGTGGCTACAGAACTTTAGGTCCATGTCCGCTCCCACCCACTGCATTAGAGCAACTTAGTGCCCCGTAATGCTGCCCATCCCACCGCCACCCCGCTGTAATAGAGGAACTTACTCTGTGTGTCTTCCTTGCTTCAGGACCTACGTCCAGCTGATGAGACTCCCCATGAGCCTCAGGACTTGAGACCAATTCCTGGCTGCCTGTCACACTACTTGACCCCGCAGTGATCCTCTCCTCCTCTTCTGCTTCCACCTCTTCATCAAGAACTTCTGCCTCCAGGTTAAGTCGTTTCCTCTTACTGTGCTATGGGAAGGGTCCTTGGCTGAAGACACAGGGTCCCCAACCAGCATTGCATCCAGTTCTTTATAAAAGTGGCATGTCTTGGATGCAACACCAGACCAGCGATTTGCCTCCTTCACCTTATGGTATGACTGCCAGAGTTCCTTTATCTTGGCTCTGCATTGCACGGTGCCTTGATCATACCGCCTCCTTATAGGGATCCAAAGATGTGTCAGTTCCTATCATCACTTGCAGTTCTGATTGCACTGATTCTTCATCCCATACACTGATAAGATTCAAAAGTTCTGGGGGGGTTTCAAGCAGGCACGCATCTTGAGTGACAGCCACCCTTTTCCCTAAGATGATGCCATGGGGAGCACTACATGCTGAACCAAATGGCAGGAAATTGATTTTTAAGTTCCCAGAGTTTGCATGGGGGAAGGGGCGCATTTCTGTTTACTTGTTTACCTGGCTGCAGAGGAATGGAGTTCAAAGTGCTGGCCAGAGTGGCTAACTGGGCATTGTGGGAAGCATCCTGGAGTTAATAAACTTGAAAAAACCCTACTGTAGTACACACTGCATGATCGTTTGCACTAAAAGGAGGGGGAGCGACAAAATTCCCTTGCGGAGGTGGAAGTTTTGTCACTGAGACTGGGCGTTTTTTGTCATTTTGTCGCATAGCAATGTAAATGCTCTCTGGGTTTGGTCACCAAAAAGGGGGTTTTAGTGACAAAACTTGCCAGGGTTGGCAAACCCTAAGATACAGATTAGGAATGTGAACATGTAGCCATTTACACAACATGATTAACTGTATGAGAGGCAGGGATGGGCAAGCCCGTCTGCGGGAGTCGGTATATGTAGGGAGCTGGCTTAAAAGCTGGTTCTCTCCAAGCACCGCTGCCTGTCCTTTTCCCCCATGCTGCTGCCTCTGATACAAAAACACCAGCACAGGGTAGGGAATAGGCAGGAATTAGTGCGCACAGCTCCCCACAAGCACCGGTTCCCACCTGCTCATCCCGGTGTAAACATATAACCACTGTAAAATGTCAGCGGTTACACATTTACAAAATTCAACATTTTAACATCCCTAATACAGATCTGTTTCTTCCTGCCCCCTTCCTTGCCCAAGAATGGCCATCTGATAGATGACTGACTAGATGAATGGCTAGAGGTATCAGCTTGTTCCTTGTCTTTGAGAAACTGCTTTACCCAGACTTGTCTGGTAAACACGTCAGACCTGATTTCAGTTTATGCTTTTAACTTCACTACGCACATTTTGTCATGATATTACTGACCCAGTGAGGAGTTAGGTTACAAAGATTTTTTTTTTAATCATGTACAATATAGGGAGATACCCTAGCTGTGCACCTCAGTGCAAGGAGCAGAAATGTTCAAGACCTTTCTGAATTGCTGATCCAAATCTTAATTTTGTAATTACAATATCCCTGTCCCCACTGTGGGTATGTTTATAGCATTTCCCCAGAGCTGAACTGAAGAGATGATATGCTCTCTCATCAGCAGACAACTTTCCTGCAAGCTAAAACACACAGGAAATCGAAATAGCAAAGTCCTCTTTCAAACAGCCAGACTTCCCTAGACACAATCTTTTAGCTTCAAAACTCAATCCATGAACTGTAAGAGGAAGACAATCTCAGTGGGCCCATGAATGTAACAGTTAGAAGTATTAGTAGTTAGAAGTAAAATCTCAGGATCTTGTTTTGTTATTTCTGACTTCTGAATGGTTGTGGTTAGCTATAATGTTTGCATGACAAACTAACTTTAATCCTAAATACATGCTTTCTTGAAAGGATCAATGTCACATAAATATGATTTCCATTATACTGCCTATATTTAAAAAGTCACTGCCTAACATTTTAAAAAGCATTATATTGCAGTAGTTAATCACAACTGGAATCCACCTTTACAATTTAAATGAACTGGTAAAGCTTTAGTTGAGTAACAGTCTTTGCTCTATAAACCAAAATAAATAGTTAACTGGCCTCCTGTCCACAGCACAATGGGCCTGACTGGGCAGGAGCAATCCTCCATCTGCAGCACAGAGGTCCTGGCCCAGCTAGAGCAGCTCCCCATACTCTGCTGCTCCGGACAGGGTGGGTAGGGCCTTCACACCATGCCACGGGAGGGGCTTCTCCTAGGGTTGCCAGGTGTCCCATTTTGAAATGGACAGGCCAATATTTGAGCTCTCGGTTTGGGAAACAAATTAAGAAAACATAAATGAAAAAATATGTCTGGTATTTTCTAAATAAGATGTAATGTAGATTGCTATGTAATGTCAAGTGTATCTGGTATTTTTGTTGAAACCATCTGGCAACCCTAGCTGCTCCAACTGGGCCTGAAGCTGGTCAACTGGTTGCACCTGTAAGCATGCCATTGCGGTAATGCTTACAGGGTAACCAGTTACACTTTTACAGCCCTATTTCCTAGTGAACTGTAGTGCAATATAAATTTCCCAGAGCAAAACATTTCATGTAATTCCAATTAATCCACAATACAACTCAATTTTTTACTCAGTTTACTGCAGACGAAGCTTTGTATGCTGGTTTGTTTCTCTTGTACTGCAGATATAAGTATCCTGTCTCACTTTGCTGACCCTTGGAAGCATAAGTTCATAAGTATATGTTGAACCTCTCTAGTTCAGTCAGATGTCCACTATCATGGGTGTGGCCAAGTTTCCTGCAATCCCATAAAGTTTATTTACAGCCACCAGTCCTGGCTCTCAGAGTTGTGTTCGATTATTTAGCTCTAATTTACCCCTAAATATCTTCTAAGAGCCCAGTAAGCAGTGCAAGTGTTTGTAATGCTGCTAGACAATACTGACCTCCCATGGTTCAGCAAATTCTCTGGTTCAGCACCAGACAGGCCCTGAGGGTGCCAGAGTAGAGAGGTTCAATGTGTAGCTTGTAAATTTATTTCATTTTAATAACAGACTCCATCAAACACTACTTAGGTACCTTTCTCACAAGGAGGGCTGCACTACTTCCATAGTTCTATGTTTGGAGATCACATTATAACCTCACAGTTTCCTTTGTCAGCTCTGAACTTAAGACTTTCTGTTTTTTGTTTTGGGAAAATGAAATATTCATACAGCTTGACTCAGATTTCATTACAACTTAGAGAGATCAGATATGCAATTCATAAATTCTCAGCATATTTTGACAGATTACATAGACAATAAAGCAATCCTGCAAAATATGTTTTCAATGTGCTGGGAAAGAAACAGAAGATATAGCCAAAAGTCCAAATATTGCCCATACGAATTTCCTTTCCACATCCTTATTTTGATGTGCAGTAGAGTACAGAATATGCAATACCAGGAACTTGATTGCAACGTTAAGACTGAGACATTAACAGCGTAAGTCAGGACATTTGGGGTACGTTATGTCGACAGAACTCGGCGGTAGTGTAGACGCAGGTATAGTTTTGTCGACAAAGTCCACTTTTGTCAACAAAACCCTGTAGTCTAGACACACCCTTAGAGCTAATCTTCACACAGCAACCCCATCTCTGCTGCCTTCTGCATATACAACAGGATACTTGAATACATTATCACATTTGACCACATGCCTCTTCACTTGGCAAAGTAATTAAATATAAATGGAAGTAAACTCTACCGAAGACTGTTCAAACTGCATTCTGCTATGCCTAACAATTCACAGAAAGCATTTGATATTGCTGCATGTATTACATAAGCCTTAGTTCTTAATTTTCTGACATGCAACAAAATTTCTTTTGGCTCAAATCACTTCAGTTTTCGCAGAGGAACCATTTAATATGGAACCATTCCTTTCTACTGTGTACAAAGACATTTGATGACCTGCCCAAAACTGCATCTTATTGAAAGGAGGAGATCAGTACTGTAGAGTTATAACACCAGAATTGTGCAGCTGTTTAAATACTATTCTGCCTCTCCCCTTCAGCAATCACATATGTATCAACAACGCTGAATCCAAGAGGAAAAAAACAACAGATGCTGTCAACAATTCTGCTTGGGGTGGTGGAGGGAGACAGATGGTGAACATCACTTCTTTACTAGGGATGTGAAAGGTTAACTGGTAAGCATCACCCTAAATAGGTAATGCTTACCAGTTCCATTTAGCCAGTAACAGGGGGCTGCCATGGACAGAGGCTGCACCCCTGTGTCCGGAGCAGCCTCTGTCCACAGGGAACGTGGGACCCCTGCAGGCACGGGGCTGGGAGTCAACAGCCAGCCCCAGCCGCCATCCCCCGCATCAGGCTGGAGGCAGAAGCTCTGTGGGTTGGGGGCTGCTCCAGCCAGTCTGGCACATCCCCAGCCCAGGATCCCACTTAAATCGATTAACCATTAAACATTAGGTTTAACAGGTTAACTGATTAACTGAGATTTTTCATCACTATTCCCTACCACCACTCCCAGCCTTTGCTCTCTTAAACAGAAGTTATATACTCTGAAAAGAGACTGGCACTATAAAGTTCCCTATTTATCATCTGCCCTCAATGGCATCTATATCCCACTTGCTCAGTTTAAAGTAGGGATGTGAACAACTAGTCAACTACCCAAAAAGCTAATGCTTATTGGATAGTTAGCAGACTAGTCAGCCCCCCCAGCAAGGTAGAAGGGAAGAAGAGGGAGTGCTTCAAAGCAGTAGTGCCACGTAGAGCTTGGGGCCAGCTGGGGACTCCCCAGCTGAAGCACAAACTTCATGTGTCACTGCTGCTTTGAAACACTGCGTGGAGTCTGACGCCATGCTCCATGAGGCATTTCTGCATGGAATCCACTCCCCAGCTGACCCTGGGCTCCATGCAGTGCTGCCGCTTTGAAACACCACAGGGAGCACAGGGCCAGCGGAGGATTGCTTGAGTTCCCCACTGGCTCTGTGCTCCCCGCAGTGCTTTCGCCTTTGAAGTGTAACAACAGCATCAGGGCTGTTGCTACACTTCAAAGGTGGAGGCGCCCTTATTGACTAATCAAATAATCGATGCAAATTGCATCAACTATTCGATTAGCCAATGAATCTAAATTTAACATCCCTAGTTTAAAGGGCTATTGCTAGCAAAGCAAACTCAACTAGGGCTGCATTCTGCCTCTTACTGTCCCCATTTATAAAGATTCTGCTATTTGAATTTGCTTGATAGTTTGATTCTACACTCAAGCTAGTTCTAGCTCAGTCTCCAATAGCCATATTGGCTCTGCAAAGCTTTCAACATGCCAAACTAGCCTTTCTACCAGAAAGTCAGAAGAGCTGACACAATTTAGAGGAAGCAGATCTGTCGGGCAAGAATTAACCATATTTACTTAATCACTCATATCTCTCACCATACTCACAATTGAACCATCTGAAAATGATTATTCTGTGCAACATTGGCTACCTCTATGAAATGAAGATCTGGAATGCACCGGTACTCTTATTTGCCTTCAAAAGATATTTTCTTAGATACCCCTAAACATGAAAGATATGTTCTTAGATATCCTTACGCAAAAATTACTGCAACTAAAGAAATCTACATAATACACAGTGAAAATCTTTGGGGTTTGTTTTTTTTTTTTTGTCACTTGTAACATAGGAATCTAGCTTTAATCATAGATACAAAATACATCTCAAAGCAGAAAGCTTTCACATATAGATTCTATTTTGAAACAACTAAGGCTGGGAATATGTGTATACAATGAGTTTTAAAAATGCAGAATGTTTCACCAGGTCCCAAATGGGTTACTAAATCATACCATATAACATGCTGCAAACATTTACTTACCAATATGTACTGTAACTACTGCAGTCCATACACACAGTATGCTGAACTTTCTCTTGCTTTTCTGTTTTCTTATGATTGGTTAAAGGAATCTGTGCATCTTCATAATGTTTCTTTGCATGGCCATTCACATATCTTGAAGAAAGAAGAAAAACCATAAAAAGCTCTTCAAACTTTTAAAGTTATTTACCCAAAGCCTAGGGGGAAAGAGATCAGCAATGGTCTAACTTCGTAATCCCAAATACAGCTATTAATGTGTTAAATACACAAATCATCTCTATGAAAAAAAATAAGACTTTGCCAGCAAAGCTCCTTTTAATAGCTATCCTTTCTTTCTCTAAGGCATGCATTTATGCACGTGCATACATACTCTACACGGGTCTCATAAGTCAATCCTGTGATTATGAGCCTCTTGTGTCCAATCACATATTTACAAGAACGGTAGCTCTCCTTGTTCGCATTAAGACACCAGAATTTAGTTTAACCCTCTCCTCCCCCAGTATACTTTTCCTATACCCTTGCTTTCTTTCCTTCCAATATTCACTAGGTCTGCAATTACTTGAACTGAACATTAACTCCTACATATAAGCATATCCATTTTAAGCTCCACTGCTCTATGAACAGTGATTTAAAACTGAAGCTCTTGCATTTTATTGTCAAGTACATGAATCTGGGAGGCACTGGACCTGAGATCATGTAATGAAGAGCAATTTAGAAGTCTGTAGAGGCCTTCATATATAAAAAGCATATTAGATGAACATTTTTACTCACAAAATTTGAGGTGTGCCCATAGACCTAAGCCTGACTTTAAAAAGTTCTTAATCTGAAAATGCAAGAGATACTTTTGTTTATTATAATTCTTCTCTCCTTCCCAAATCTAGGTAAAAGAACAACGTGGCACTTCCAGTAAAAATATTTTCTCTTTGTATTTTAAATGTTACCTGAACAAAAGATCATGCTGCTTCCCTACGTCTTAGAGATTTCCAGACCACACTGATGGTGCTCTCTCATTCAAACATGTTTAATTCCTGGGTTGACAGCAGTTTTAACATCTAACACAAACTAAGTAAAAATGTAATTCAAAGTCTATTAACTACATATAACAAAGGTTTGGTTTTTACAACAGTAAAAAACAAAGAATGAGCACAATATTCCAAATTATGGATTTCATCCTCTGATCATTCAGAATATGATACTGTTTCCCATCTCCCTCCCTCAAATCTATTAACTTTTAAAATAAAGGAAAAATCAGATTTTTTTTTGTGCTGAAGGTTTTGACATGAAAGTAACTATTACAGTAGTTAGCATATGCTTACCTCTACAAGAACAGGCTGTTAAAGAAAACTGAAAATTGAATTTACTGGTCTATCTAAAAAAAAAAGTTGTTAAGCTGAACAGGGGTTTTCAAGGACAAAAACTAGGCAGTGCTTGAGTTAAACCTCAGTTTAAGTGTTTTTCCCCCACAGTCATTGTCTGAATGTTACAGTCAGCTAGACTGACCTTAGATACACACCTCTCAAAAGCACATTTACTAGCAAATTTCTATTTGATCTTCTTAAGTGTGAATTATCCCATTGTTGCATGCACATATTTCTGTGTACTTTAATACACATCAAAATCAAATAAAGGCACATCTGCACCAGCTGGCCTCAATATAGCTAAAGGAAACACTTATTCTAAGGTACCTGACATACCTTTAAGATCTTTTCAGTTTAAACTGGATACTTGCTATCTCACAGAACAAGTTTGGCTAGATTTTGATTTAGAGAATACCAAGAATTACCTATTAATATTTAAGCAGCACCTTTATTTTGGATGAATTTACTGATCAGTCAACACAGTAGTAAATATAAAGTGTTTCAAATATTATGCAAGGTCTTTACAAGAAAAAAATGCAATTCCACTCTAGGGATGTTAAACAGATTAAGTGGCTAATCGAATAATTGATGCAATTTGCATCGACTATTCGATCAATCAATAAGGGCACCGCCACTCTGAAGTATAACAACAGCCCTGAGGCTGTTTCTATACATCAAAGGCAAAAGCACTGCGAGGAGCACAGGGCCAGTGAGGGACTCAAGCAGTCCCCTGCTGGCCCCATGCTCCTTTCCGTGTTTGAAAACAGCAGTGCCACGTGGAGCCTGGGGTCAGCTGGCATTCCCAGCTGACCCCCAGCTCCATGCAGTGTTGCAGCCTTGAAACTCCATGCGGAGCCTGATGCCCCAGCTAGTCCAGGCTTCACATGGCGTTTTAAAGTGGCAGCGCTGTGTGGAGCCCAGGGTCTGGCCCCAGGCTATACATGGCACTGCCGCTTTGAAGCATCCCCTTGTCTTTCTCCCTCCCCATCTCTTTCTGATAGAGGCAGCAAGGAGGGAAGCAACTAGTCAACTAGTGCAGGGGTGGCCAACCTGCGACTCGCAAGCCGCATGCGGCTCTTCAGCCATGAAAGTACGGCTCACGAAGGCCCCGTCTCTCCCCCGTGGCTTGCGAAGTACTCACCAGGTGCAGGGGAGCCGTCCAGCGCAGCAAAGTGGCAGCGGCCGATAGGCGCCTGATGTGGCCAAAAAGCCTAACCCGCGGTTTTGAAAGGGGTAGCGTCCTTCTCCCCTCCCCTCCCCCCAATGCTGTTTAGGCTCTCTTCGTTTAATGGGTTGGCCACCCCCGGACTAGTGTGTCAACTATCCGATAAGCATTTGCTTATTCAATAGCTGACTAGTGGTTCATATCCCTATTCCACTCTCACCGAGTCTTCAGCTTTAAACAGTTCCACATGCAAACCATATTAACTGATACTGCCACATTAATAAACTATTTGTGTTTTTAAATCAAAAGAAAAATACCTCAGCACACATGGATAGAAAATAGAGAGGAGTGTTCAGCGTGCATGTATAAATCACTGAACTGCACTAGTTTCTTTGACACTATATCCCAGTTTAGAGTAGGGATGTTAGATGTTGTTTAATTTAATAATCATGTAACTGCACAAAATCTTATCCGTTAGATGATTATTCGATGGTCCCAAGGATGGGGCTGGCAACCAGTGTGCTCCTAGCCCAACTCCCAGGAGTATCCTGCCACTCCACACTGCTACCTCTACCAGAGGCAGCGCTGGGTGGAAGGAGAGACCGTTTAAAAATTGGCTCCCCACACAGACTGGCTCCTGCTTTTTGCCCTGGGCTGCTACCTCTTATACAGAGGCCACGGGGCAGCAGCAGTCTCTGTCCATGGGGGGCCTGAGCTCCCAGCAAACAGAGGCTGCGCTGGCATCCCATGGGGCAGCATCTGTCCATCCGAGCCTACCATGGACAGGGGCTGCTCTGGTATCATGCCTGCCCCACCCCCACTGTGGGAAGCAGCAAGGGGGAGGGGGAGGGGGAGCGGGCAGGCGGCTCCTCAGAGCCAGCTCCCTACCTGCCTGCCCCACACTGCTGTCTCTGCTTAAAAGCCAGCTTCCCACCTGTACCGGGCTCCTGCATTTTCCCCACACTGTGGGGTTGGGTTGGCAGGCGGCTCCATGGGATCCGGTGCTCATGAGGAGCTGGCTTAAAAGCCAGTTCCCCATGGGCACCCACTCCTGACTACCCCTCCCCCCTTGCTGCCTCAATAGTCCATTAGAGTTTAAATGACTATATGCTAACAAACCCTAGTAGAGAGGAACAATGGAATAGGGACATTTAGAGATCCTTTGCAGGGAGACTGTTTTAAACACAACAAGCAGCAGGGAGGGAAAGTGATGAAAAGATTATAAAAAGAGGAGGCAAAGTAATTTCCAAATTATTATGTCCTGTACCTACCTTCCACAATGGACACTTGAACAAGTCAGACAGACCCAGGGACTTTTATTGGATCGGCACACTATTAAACAAAAAGAAAGTCAGATGAACTGTCTGTGATATATCAGAGTTATAGAATCCATCTTGTGAGAGGAAACTAGTTCTCCTCTGGCTCCACTTTGTATGATTATATGAAATTCTAAAAGAATCATACACATATTAAGCTATAGTAGGGACTGCAGGAAAGGTAGCTGACAGCAAAGCACGTTAACCTTCCTTCATTTTTAACTGCAGGTACATTTCTCTACCTACTGTTCATATTGCAAAAGATCACATTTTTGCTTTCATGAGATCACTATTGGATCTCCAACTAAAAAACAAAAACATCACAAATTACAATTCCAAAAACTAGTGAATGTTTTAAAGCCTTTCTTTGCCTTTTACCACTGCAGCTCATAGGACTGAAAAAAGCCACATGTATAGTCCATGTACTTTACCATTATTTAATAAAATCTATTTAAGAGAGACTACTACAGAGGAATTACCCCAAGAGGGCCTGCCATTTCCATCAGCAATAAGTAGACAAAATTACACTGTGATAACGCATGACATTTTGAATGCTCATTCTGTATCCAAGTGCTGCTGCAGTCTTAACTGTAACATTTTACCCTTCCAGTCATATGCTGCGCTGAAATGGTGGGCATGGGAAAGGTCTCTATTTTATAGTGCAGTCTAGAGCACAGAAGGGAAAGTTCAATGTGCTGGTTAAAAAAGCTGCAATTCTTAAGGTGCCTCAGTACTTAAATAAGATCTTTAGATGTACAACCTGTGATAGATCCTAGTGAGTGACATATCCTTCTAGCCACTAGGAGTGCACCCACATCCAGTATAAACTAAGCACACATTAAGATTGCCAGGTGTCCGGTATTGACCCAGACAGTCCGATATTTTCGCCTCCTGTCCGGTAAAAAAAATTCAGAAAATACCGGACACCTAAAATGTCCGGTATTTTGTTTCTTTACCCCCACCAGGAGGAGAAAATACCAGATACCTGGCAACCCTATGACACACACAGCAATTGGGCCCAGCCCCTGGCCCTCCTGTTTATCTGGTTCCGCAGGGAAGCTGCTTTCTGGCTCAACCAAGAAAACAAGATGGCTGCCAGCAAAAAGCCAAAAGACCCCAAGCAAGGGGAAGCAATGCCTTCCCTGGGTCTTAGTGCTCAACCATTCCCTATCCCTATTTTGTCTCTGAACACACTTAAAGGGGCCATGCTGTTTTAATACTGTTTTATTTATTTATTTGCTTAATAACTCTCGGGGTCCTTTTTTTTTCCCCTCCTCAACAACTTTGGTCTCCCCCTTTTTTTTGCTCCTCAACAGAATTTTTCCTCTGGTGGGTTTTTTTTGGGGTGGGGGTGGGGGTTCAGTATTTTTGGTTAAACCATCTGGCAACCCTAGCACACATTTATAGCACTCCTCAATCAGTTGCAATATTAACCAGCCCTCTAAGTTTGCTACTCCTGAAGAAAACAATTAGAACAGTATGAGGGATCAGAGATTTTAGGCAACAGGGTAAATGAGCTGAAGATATCAGTTAACCTTTCCCCTGCTCTAAATCAGACAACCCATATGGCTCGCTAGGGAGCCAGATAAGACTCTTTTGATGCTCGAGCCCATCACTCCCTTACTCCCCCGCAGCAGGCAGCCTGTGCTGGCGCTACAGCAGGCCTGGGCACATCATCCTCCACTGGCCGGATCGGGTTTGCAGAGGCAGCAGGGAGCCCCAGGCACACTCCTCTAACTTGCCCTGCCCCCGCATGCTGCGCAGAAAAACCATGGCTGGGCTGTTTGTTTTCCACAAACTGTGAGCAGGGAGGGGAAGGGAGTAGTGCTTCATGGCTGCTCCCGCCCCCAGCACAATTCTATTGGCCAGTTCTGGCTCTGGGCACATGGCCAGGCAGGCTCCTGCCAGAGAAATGGGCTGAGCTGCCCCCTCTCCCCTGGCTAGACACCCACCAGCATCCTGCCCACTGACCAGACATTCACCTCATCCTGCTCCTGCCCTCCCCCCAGACCAGACACCTACTCCCACCTTGCTCCTGCACCTTAACTACCAACCAGATTCTGCACCCCCATGCCTGTCCCACACACTGGACCCCTCATTTCTGGCCCCATTCTAGAACCTGGGGGGCCCCACAAATCCACTAACCCTGGAACCCCAGAAGTATTAACCTGGCCTGAGACCTTGAACCTCAGTCCTCCCCTCTCCCTCCCGCCCCCCCCAAGGATGGAGTACCAGGGGAGTGAGGTGTCTCAGTTGGAGGCCACATCAAAGGATCAGTTCCCTCAAATGTAGCATAGCCCTGATGACTCTAGGACTTGATGGTGATAGATGTGAGAAATTTCATGAAAAGAAAGAGTCCTTATAAAAGCACAGGCTCATGACAAATCCCTCGTCAGTCCATGTAAATCAGGGCTGGGCAAGATGAGGCCTGGGGGACGGAGGCAGCCCACCTAAGTTTCATCTGGCCCGTGGACTGCATCTGGCCACTTCCTATTTATATCCTAATGCCCGTGCCACCGAATTTCCAGGCAGTGGCTCAGGAAGCAAGATCCTATTTAAATGGCTCACAGTCGCAGCACTATGCTGGCAGGGGCCAGAATTGCAAGTCTTTTAAATAGCCACAGCAACCGCGGACAGCTTCCAGGCAATGTCAGTAGCAGCAGGGCCAGGAGCCGCAAGCCCTTTGTTGTGTTTTTAAGTCAAAGCCTCTGGGGAGAAGCTAGTCTCAGTCTACCCCTTCTTACCGAAGCCCCACCCCTTCAAGGGGTGGAGCCAGCCTGTGATCACATAGCAAAATTCACTAAGTGGCCCCCTGCAAAAATTATAGCGTACTAGAGGGGGCTAATTGTGTGCAGTTGACAAAACAGCATTGAGGGTAAGAAAACATTTGCTTCTGCTTGACAACTCCAGCAGTTATCAGGGTTTTCAGGCTATCATCCAACTTCCAAAGCAACGAGTTACAGATCTAGCTGGATGTCAAAGTCAACTTGACTCATTGGGATTCCTAAACCACACGAAGTACCATATAATCAAAAGAAGGGGAGTGGGAGGAGAAGAGAAACAAAACTTTTTTCTGCTTAAGTGAGTCACCGTTACCACTGGGTTTTAAGAGCTTTTTTGAATGCTACTTTAAAAATATAGGAAATAAGAGTATTGTGCAAAAATACATCTAGAAGTTATGCCCTACAAACAGCTTAAGATACTTTAATTGAGCAAAAAAGCTTAATTAGTAGAATACTACTAATAACCCACCTCTGTCATTTTATTAGACATTAGCAGTTCAGTGGGCTTAAGCTAAAATGCCCACTATAGCAGTTGCCAACTGCACTGTTTGCTGTATTTTTAGAATGGCCTTAAGTGTTTGAGAAAGATGTTAATGCCTCAAAGAAGGGAAAATAAATCTGTGCTGCCACAATGCGGTCTCAAATAGTGAGTAATTTGCCATTGTACATCAGCATGAGCTTACTTGGAAGTGTTGAAACTATACATTCAATTGCATAACAGGGAGAGAAAATGTTGTCTTCTACAGCCTAATCACAAATGAAACCTGAATACTAGTTAATTATTTATATAGCACCCAAACTATCACAGGACTTTACAAACAAAAAAAGAAGCAATGGACCCTCTCTCAGGAAGCAAACAATTTAACACCATATGTACAGACATATTACAGTGAATTTCACGCTGAAATCCTGTGTAGTTAAGAACATTCAGAAATAGAATTTAGATTGTCTAGGGTACTTCCAGATTCTATGCCCCATCGCTTATCAAATCTTAGTCATTCTGTTCTACACAGGCTCATGGGTGCATGCTCACCAAGGGTCCCTTCCCACTTCACCCTCATGTTCTTTCTTGTATGAGCAGTTACAGATCTTGTAAGATATGATGGGTTAGGTCACAGACATCCCCTTGAGACTATAAACTGATGTGCTGATCATACAATTGAGCCCACCACCTGCCTGTCCAACTGAGCCAGAAGCTCTGGTCTGCCCCCCTGCAAAGGCACAGGGTTAAGCTAACAGCCTTCCAGCACAGTAATACAGACACTGGTAACAGCTGAGTTCTGGAAGGGCTCAGTGACAGGACCCTGACGGCACCCAGGAGCACAGCCCCAAATAGGATCCAATACTAAATAAATCCAAAGTTTTAGACAGACAAAGCATAAAGTTTATCTGTTCTCCACCTGGTAACAATTATTTACACTGGGTTTAATAATAAACAAAAGTGTTTTTATTAAGTATAAAAAAAGTAGGATTTAATTGACTGCAAGTGAAAACAGACAGATCAACGTAAGTTACTAAGCTAAAACAAACAAAACACGCCAGCTAAGCCTAAGAAAAAAATTATTACAAAACATAATTCCTAATCTTTATTAGGGATGTTAAATAGCGGTTAGTAAACTAATCGAGTAGTCAATGGAATTTCCATTTAAAGTGCAGAGCCGCAGCAGGAGCGCCCCCCTCCCCCTTATCGACTAGTCAATGGAAATTCCATCAACTACTCAATTAGTTAATTAACTGATATTTAACATCCCTAGATGTTGCATGTCACATTTTCCATAAAGCATACTGAGTTGTGAATATGCATATATCCATAAAAATATGGGGGCACAGCAGCATAATGTTACTTCACACAGTCCTCTAGGTATTCCAACGAAGCAAGAACACCAAATACAAAAGATTCTAGTTCCTTACAGAATACAGTTGCAGGCCTTCTCAATAGAAAAGTCAGCTGCATACAAAGCCCCAAATTAATAGTTTTGTGGATAGCACAAATCAGTATTTCTGTCACACTTCCCATCACAACCGTGTTCAGGGTGGGGAAGCCAATGATTCAACCAGTGGACCGAATTTGGTGATGAATCCTGACCACATGCAACTTGAGGCATGTTGCACATATGCTCAGAATATTTTGTTTAAAGAATCCACTACATTAACAACTCAGATACACAAAGAAAAAAGGAGCAGAAACAGCCCTTATGAAGTGCCAAGTTAAGAACCTCATGTAATGAAGTACCTATGGAAGCAGTGTTTATTAAGGGTGGGTAATGAACTATAATTGGCTGCCTTGCATATCACTAGGAGTAGAAATAGCCAAACATCATACCTACCACAGACTTTACTTTGTAACTTGGATGTGAGAAAACAGTTTCTTAACAATGGGATAAAGAAAAAGCCACAAAACATTAGCATAACAAGAGCAACGCTCTGGGATAAATATTAGGGATGTAAGCAACTAGTCCCCCGCCCCCAATGGGATCGCTATCTTGATGTGGTGGGAGGCTTCCGTGTCTCAGGGAACCTCAGAGCTATGCTGGCGGGAGCTTACTGCTCCTAGTAGTGCCACCCAAGCCAGACAGGTCAACGGGTAGAGACCAGACAAAAAAGAAATTCCCTGGTCCTCCAGGTTGGGGGTTGGGCGATGGGCTAACAACTCATTCCCGTAAAATATATTATGTTACAGAAACCTCTACATCATTCAAAATCAAAACCATCTCAGCCCAGGGAAGACCAAGGGCTCCTCAGTGGATGCTTATGACGTACAACAGTCAAACCCAGAAGGACACTGTCATACTGATGACCCCAGACGCCCCTGGGGAGTAAGCTGCTTTCACATAAGAAATGCATGATGATTGGCACGTGGAATGTAAGAATGCTGAGAGAACAATGGAGATGTGCACAAGCGGCAAAATAAATGCAAGTGTACAAACTCTCCATCCTAGGCATTTGTGAGGCCAGATGGAATACCTTTGGGAAGACTAGGCTGCAGTCAGGAGAGATCTTATTATATTCAGGAAAAGAGAAGGAAGAGGACATCCATGAAGCAGGAGTAGCTCTTCTGTTGTCCAAAGAAGCTGCCAGAAGTCTGACAGAGTGGGAGCCAGTTTCAGAGCATTTAATCAGAGCCAGATTTGAATCCTGATTCCAGAAGGTTACCATCATAACGTGCTATGCCTCAACTAATGCAGCGGAAGAAGAAGAGAAAGAACAGTTTTACATACAACTGAAATCAGTGCTTGACAAGATATCTAGACGCGATATGTTGATCCTGATGGGAGACATGAATGCCAAGGTAGGCAATGACAATAGCGGTACGGAAAAAGAAATGGGAACACATGGTTTAGGCCAGATGAATGAAAATGGCGAACTCCTTGAAGTCATGCCAAATCGACTACTTCGCAGTCCGAAGGAGATGGTGAAGATCTCTGGAAGATGTGTGTGCTAGGCGCAGAGCAGACATCAGATCAGACCACCATTTAGTAGTTGCTAAACTTAAAATGAAACCTGCAGCAAGAAAACAACTGCCCAGCACAAGAACCAGATTCGATGTGGGGAAGCTGATGATACAAGAAATGAAAGAAGCCTTCCAGATTTCCTTGAGTTCTGCTTTGAGGCACTCCGAAGCAAGGAAGGAGCAGAACAAACTGTGGAGGGAGTCTGGAGCTTAATGAAGGAAAGCAATAGTGGAAACGTGCGTTGTGGTATTAGAGCGACCTTCCATTAACCGGAAGGAATGGATCACAGATCAGACATGGAGAATGATTGAAGAATGGAAGGCACTCAAACAACAAGTCAACCAAGAAGCCAGAAACAAGCTGCATCATCCAGATATGACGAAATCGCTGGGGAAGTAAAGAAAAGTCTCTGCAGGGATAAGAAAAATTTCATAAACGAGACTGCAGAAAAAGCAGAGGCAGCATCTAAACAAGGAGACTTGAAAACCCTTGTACAATACAACTCAAGTCTTGAACGGAAGGAAGAGAAGCCCAAACAGACCAGTCAAAAAACAAAGATGGTCAGCTACTTACCTCAGTGGATGAGCAGGTAGTCAGATGGAAGGAGCATTTTGAAGAAGTGTTAAACAGACCACTACCAAGAAATCCACTACCGCTAGAAGCAGGAGAACCCCTAGACATCAACACTGGGGCAATTACAAAAGAGGAAGTCTGCAAGGCAATAAGGAACCTAAAGAATGGCAATGCAGCAGGACCTGATAATATTCCACCTGAAGTACTAAAAGACGGAGGAGCTGCTATAGTGGACCAGCTACACAGTTTGCTAAATTTGATATGGACAACAGAAGAGATTCCAAACGATTAGAGAAAAGGGATGCTATTGAAACTCCCTAAATCCAGTGATCTGACACTGTGTGAAAACTGGAGGGGGATTACTCTCCTGTCCATCCCAAGCAAAGTATTAACCAGAGTCATCCTGGAATGAATGAAAGATGTCATAGACCACAAACTACAAAAAGAACAGGCAGGTTTTAGGAGAGGACGATCTTGCACAGATCAGATAGTAACACTTTGGATCATCATAGAACAATGCACTGAATGGCAAGCACCATTCTATATCAACTTCATAGACTTTATGAAGCCTTTGATAGTGTGGACAGGCAGTCCATCTGGACCATCATGCAACATTATGGAGTTCCAGGCAAACTGATTACCATCATCAAGAAACTATATGAAGAATACTCTTGCCAGGTCATCAGTGATGGAAAATTGTCAGAAAAATTTCAGGTTACAACGGGGTACCCTGAGGCTGCCTTCTTTCTCCCGTACTCTTCCTGATTGTCCTAGACAGAATCACAAAAACAGTATATGCTGACTCAGAAAGGGGACTCCAATGGACTCAAACTAGGAAACTTGAAGATCTAGAGTTTGCAGATGTCTTAGCCCTGCTTGCAGACAAATTAGAGCATATGCAAGAGAAGACAGATGCCCTACAGGAAACAGCTGAGCGAGTGGGCCTCAAGATTAGTCAAGAGAAGACCAAGTTGATGCGCATTAACAAACAGGAAGGTGAAATTACAATCGAAGGAAAAGCAGTGCAAGAGGAAGATCTGTTTATATACCTGGGGAATGTGTTATCAGCAAGAATGGGGGAACTGAAGAGGACATCAGTGCAAGAATGCAAAAGGTGCAACAAGCCTTTGCCATATTACGACCAGTGTGGGGTACAAAAGCCATTTCAACAAGAACCAAACTACATATTTTCACTTCCAATGTGAAATCAGTGCTGCTGTATGGCTCGGAAGCGTGGCGTGTTGTCCAGAGCAACACTAAGGGCGTATCTAGACTACGCCAAACGGTCAAAAGAGGATATGCAAATTCCACGGGAAATTACTGAGAGAATAATTAAGACACGGCTTTTTCGGCGAACCCCCTCCCCCAGTCAAAAAGCCGCATAAACCTCCTTTTTTAAGGAAGAGCAGCTTTTTGACAAAGGGGGCAGCTTGCCGAAAAAGCTGTCTTAATTACTTTCACTTTCAAAAGCTCCGCTTTCAAAACTGCGATTGGAAGAAGATATGCAAATTCCCGCAGAATTTGCATATCCTCTTTTGACAGTTCGGCATAGTCTAGATACACCCTAAAAGAATTCAGACGTTTGCCAATAAATGTCTTAGACACATTCTCCAGCTAAAGTGGTACAATAAAATGCCAAACGAAACCTTGTGGACCAAAACAAATCAGAAACAAATGGAGGTCCAGATTAAGAAAAGAAAATGGCGATGGGCAGGCCACATCCTGCATAAGGACTGTGAGGAACATATCATGAGGCAAGTGTTAGAATGGAATCCAAAGGGAAAGAGGAAAAGGGGACCTCCCAAACAAACATGGCGACAAAGTTGCCTGGACAAAGTAAAAGCAGCTGGCTTAACATGGGATCAAAACAAGACTATCGCTAAGGATCGCAAGAGATGGAGAATGACTGTGGAGGCCCTATGCTCCATTAGGAGCCCAAAGGACTAATAGATAGATAGAAGCAACTAGTCAACTACCTGATAAGCCTAGGCTTATCAAGTAGTCGAGTCACTACTCGACTAGTCACTTCTCCCTGACTTGCTGCCTCTGATAACGGGGAGAGCAGCAGCCGGTGCAGGGGGGCAGTGTTTCTTCTAAGCTGTGCTGCAGCACAGCTTCACAGTTGATTAATCAGCCCCTCCTGGTCAGTCAGCTCCATGCAAGGAGCCCTGAGCCTCTAACTGGCGGGAGATGATTAATCACCTGTGAGCTGTGCTTCTGCACAGTTTAGAGGGAACACTTCTGGGGGAAGCCAGCTTAAAAGCCAGTTCCCCCTAGCACCAACTCCATAGGGGAGATAAAGGCGCAGCAGGGTAAACAGCATGAGCGGGGACTGCTTGTGTCCCCGCTCGCCTCAAGTTCCCCACTGCGCCTCTGCCTTTTAAATGTAGTCAGAGGCGCAGGTGGCTTTTACAACATTTAAAAGGCAGAGGTGCAGTGGGGATAGCGAGTGCCCCACTTATCAACTAATTTAGTAGTTGATGGAAATTCCATCGACTACGCAGTTAGTTGATTAATCAAAATTTAACATCCTTAATAAATATGAAGTTCAGCCAGTGATTTATGAAGTTTAGAAACTAGTTGAATGGGTACCAAGATTAAGATAATTGAGCTGTTTCTACTCCTGCATCCTGTTCATATCAGCTTAGGGCTTGTCTACACAAGTAAATTTACCACCATTACTACTGCAGATGTTACACTAATGTAACTCCCTATATGTACACTTTTTATCATTGGGGGAAAATACTGTTTATCTAGAAAAACAGTAGCCTGTTTGCAGTCTCACTTATGTCAGACTAAAGGCCCCCCCCCCAAAAAAGCCACTGGTATAAGAGCATCCATACAGTAGAAAAGATCAGTGTAACTATAACAGCACAATTATTTATACCTATATACAGTATTTGGTGTAAACAGGACCTTAGAGGGAAAACAAAAACAAGACAAAAGGTACAGATCTACACTTTCAGGGAAAGTTGCAGGGAGAAAATAACGTTACAAATATATGGAAGCACAATTATACTTGCTTTCCCTTTCCCTATTTTTTACCTCACACTGTCTAATAGCGACCCACTGATCTGCTTTGTTAAGAAAAATTTCCCTGCTTCATCTTTCTCAGAAGCTTGTCTGCTCTGTCACATGAGACTAGAAACATACCAAGATAAGTTGGGCAGATACCAACAGCGGCCCTTGAGGGGAAAAGGAGTAGTAGCTCAGAGGGGAAAGCATGAAGTAGCAGTATTGTATAATGCATGTATTCTGGAACAGACTAATCAAGCCTATGAAACCAGGCCAGGACTCTCCTTTACAAAGACTTGAGGTGGTAAGAGGGAGAAGAGAAAGCTACAAACCAAACAGCTGGGAAAGGATTAGTACTAGTGTGTGGGGGGGGGGGGGGGGGGGGGGGGGGGGGGGGGGGAAGGCTGCCCTGCTGCTACTGCCTTTTAAATTGCAGAGCCATAGCAGGGTTAGGTCCTGCACCCGGTGTGAGCCAGGACTAAGCCAGGCTGCCTATTCACTAATCAAGTAGTCGATAAAAATTCTATCAACTACCTGATTAAATACCCACCTTTTAACATCCCTGCCCACAAGTAACTTTAAAACTTAGCAGAGGTATGTTAATGCTGAAATGGGTACCAATATTTACACTCATGATAAGTCAGATGCACAGTCTAGATGCAGGCATTAATCCAGTGTCCCAAAAATACCTCTAAACAGAATGCTACAATTTTACAGAATTAATCCTCTATATCTAGTGAAGGCCTCCGGGATTTAAAAAGTAAAGAGATCCACCCAAATGACTTATTTTGGACTATATACACATCTTAAAATGGCTGTGCATATTGAATTTAACAACTGAATGCTATAAACTCTGATTGAGCAACTGTAATGAGAGCTGGTTTGCATCCACAAACCCCACCCTAAAAAACTCAACAGGGAGTTGGCAAGTTAAACATTAGGATCTGCTTTAAAAATGTAGGGCTAAGTTATTTTTTTGGTCTCATGCAAAACAAAAGGAAGGTTTCTTCACTCAGCACACAGTCAATCTGTGGAACTCCTTGCCAGAGGATGTTTTGAAGATTAGGATTTTAACAGGGTTCAAAAAAGATTAATGGAGGTTAGGTCCATCAACGACTATTAGCCAGGATGAGTAGGAATAGTGTCCCTAGCCTGTTTGTCTGAAATGGGGGACAGGAGAGGGATTACATAAGGATTACCTGTTGTGTTCCCTCCCTATGGGGCATCTGGTATTGGCCACTGTTGGCAGTCAGGATACTGACCTAGATGAACCTTTGATTTGACCCATTATAGCCGTTCTTATGTTCTTAATAGCTTGATATAACAATATTTGAGTTAAAAACACTATGTAGATTAGGGATGTTAAGGACTATTCGACTATCCGATGAATAAGCAAATGCTTATCGGATAGTCAGCTAACTAGTCAATTCCCTCCCCCCCTCCTGCCTCTTTTAGATAGAGGCAGCTGAGCCCAAGATCAGCAGTGCGGTGCTGCCCCTTTGAAATGCTGCCTCAGCGTTTGAAAGGGATAGTGTTGCATAGCTGAGCTGGCGATCAGCGGTGCAGTGTTGCATTTCCACAGAACCCAGGATCAGCTGACCCTAGGTTATGGGGAAATGCTTCGCGGAATCCGTGGTCAACTGGGGAGTCCCCAGCTGACCCTGGCTCAATGTGGCATTTCAAATCGGCAGCGCAGCATGGAGCCTGAAGTCAGCAAAGGACTCTGAGTTCCCCACTGACTCCAGTCTCCATGCTGCGCTGCTGCTTTGAAATGCACAAGAGCCCCCTCTGGGAACTCTTGTACATTTCAAAGCTGACACACTGTGTGCAGCCGGGAGTCAGTGGGACTTCCCGCTGGCCCCCGGCTGCATGCAGAGTTCCCCATTCCTCCTTTGAAATATACAAGAGCCCCAATGGGAGACTATTTCTTATACATCAAGAAAGCCAGAAGATGTTTTGTGTTTCTTTTTTAATTCCTCTGATTATTACTTGTATCAGAAATTCAGGTCTCATCTACCTGTTGTTTCTGTAAGACACTCCAACCAACGAACAAGTAAGTCAGCAGTGGGCAACCAGCAGCCTGCATGCTGTCCATCGGGGTTCTATGTATGGCCCAAGAGACATTCTGCAATGCACAGAGTTGCCAGACTCCGCTAGTTTCTGTCATGAAGGTTTTTTCCTACCAATATTACTAAAGTGATATGCACATAAAACAAGGGCACATGACGAAGTGCCTGCTGACTGCACAAAATATTGACTGTGAGAATCATGTGCTCCCTCTGCATCCAATCAAAGCACTGTTATGGTTCAATCAGCATACCCCACAAAACTACCCTATCCCAGGAAACCATCTTGGTTATAACAACAAGGAGTCCTGTGGCAGCTTAGAAACCAACAGATTTATTAGGGCATAAACTCACATGGGTAAAATCCACTTCTTCACCCATGAAAGCTGATGCCCTAATAAATCTATTGGTCTCTAAGGTGCCACAGGATTCCTCAATGTTTTTGCAGAAACAGAAAAACATGGCTCTCCCTCTGAGACGTGTCATCTTGGTTATAGGATGAAAGAGGTCAACTCGTACTGCCCACTCACTAGTCTAGATTGGCCATCACAGATATTATTTAAAACAGTGATCTCCAACCTTTTTTATGGTGAAATCACTTTTTTAATTTAAGGGCAATCCAGAATCTACCCCACCCCTTCCCTGAGACCCCACCCTTTCCCTAAAGAATTGCCTACTCCCTCCTGCACTTTTATAAACAAGAATGAACTATTGTTTCTATCAAGTCTTTGACTGGGAGATCTCACTAAAAATTACAGATTGCAAATGGGGTTTTCAGAATTACAGCGAATCTCCTGCCATCACCATAAACAAGTGAAAATGTCAGTCTCATTTCTTCTGCCATCTTTCTTAAGCATCAAAAATAAAGCAAAGCAATGATAAAGTAAAAAACGAGCTGCAGCCACATTTTGTTTTCCTGCTCTCACTATGCAAGTATAATATTTACACAAACACTAATTCACTGCAGCACATTTGCAGTATATCCTCCTATTTGCTACTTATCATTGTAAGTAAAAGCAATGCTTGATCTACTGCAAGAATTTTCCTGGTTGGCCTAAGGTAATTGATTTTGGAAAGAAACTGGGCACAGAATTACTCCACAACTGCTGAAAAATAATTTAAAAGTAACAGGACAGGAAATAAACACTCATTACTTTAAGATAAAGTAATTAAATGCTAGGAACATGCCAGCATTGAAGCATGCTCCTCAAAGAGCAATCAAATAATTTCTGTTGTTTACAATTCACTTCCTAAGTTGCACTCAACTGAACTGACTGCCCCACTGATACTTTGAGAATTATTTAAGCAACTGAAAAACATGGTAATGGAAAGATGCAGTAATGTCCATTATCTGTCTGATTCTTTAAATAGATACTGCACGAGCAGACACTCAGGTAGAAAAAAAAAACCTAGGCTGTAACTAGGTACACCTCACAATAAACAGAGGTACTATTTCCTGAGGAAGTGGTTAAAGAATACAGAACGAGGCCAAAACAAAAATCAGACATTTAAAAAAAAAATAGGACAGTCAGTCAATTCTGGTTTTGTTTCCTTGTTTTGGTCAGTAGAAGGTCACTTGAGCATCACTAACATTGCACGAGGATGCTTCTAATAATAGCAAAAAGTTCAATTTTCACTTTACAGAGATGCTGTATTTTTTGGCAATTCATTAGATTTTCTACATAGTACAATAAGACCTGGCAGAATATTTTAAAATCAGAAAATTCTAGTCCTAGGTTACTTTTTGAACTCCACACCAACAAAATATTTTTACTCTTAGCTTAAATTTACAGGGCTATATATTCCACAAAAAATTATCTAGTGTATTTTCCCCAAAACATTAATCTAGCAAACTATATCATATATGATTTTACTTCTAAAACTTACTCTCATTTTTTGAATAATCATATCTAAGAGTTGTTACTGTTTAATTCTTAGAATAAACATTTAAATGTAATCTTATTTTTGAAAATAAAGATTATATACAATTACAAATATTTATTTTTAAATCAAGCCTTAGCAGGAAGACAAATATTATAGAATACAGAAGCACACACCTAAACAAGACTTAAAAAGAGACCTAAAACAGTCTATTTGTTGCAGACCACCTACCTCTATTCTGCTTCCCCAGACACAAAAGAAGCAACCCAAAAATTCTGAGACCAAGTCTACACTAGACCTGGACCAGGTTATGGTATGCAACTCCAGCTACTTAAAATAAGTAGCCAGAGTAGGCTTACCTTATGTTGAGCTTGGCACCGTCTTCACAGAAAGAGGCCAACAGGAACATACACTCCCGTCAGCATCTCTTATTCATCACGACTACGAGTACCACCAGCGCTGACCTGAGCTGCTTTCAGCATTCAATTTAGTGGATTTAGGAAGAGAGTTTCAAGAGACCACTTAAACTAATATACATTATTTGCCAATTGAAAGCAGAAAAGTAAGGCTAAGGTTTTGTCTAAACTTATGACACTAGCACTGGGAGAGAGCTCTAGCTACCTCGATAAGGGGGAGTAAACAGCAGCACTGGGAGCCTGATTACACTGGTGATTACAGAACTGCAATTTGCTCTCCACACCCTGCGCAAGAAAGTTACAGGGCAGGAAAGTGGCAGAGTAGACAAGACTTTTGCCTACGCTATGGCCTTCACAACAGCACAGCTGTACTATTGCAGCCACACCACTGTTAAGTTTGTGCAACTGCTCTGTGCCCATCCCAACAAGGAGTAGGAGAAACTCTCCTGCTGACACAGCACTGTTCACACTGGCACTTGTCAGTGCAACTTACATTGATTAGCATTCCTCTCCTCCCCCCAAACACCTGATTGACAAAAGTTTTGATACTAAAAGTACTAATAGGGGACACAAACCAATCAATTAATTGTTTAACTGGATACACAATTATATCCTCGTTCCTATGGGCCACTCTCAGCTGGGACTGAACTAAGGATGTTAAAAAAAGCGGGTAATTGGGTAAAAGTGAAACCACTAAAATTCTCAGTAGTTACATCCCTCAGCATTTACCTGCATCCCTGCTCCCTGATACAGAGGCAGCAGTTTAAGGTGGCAGTCCTGCCAGACTAATTTCACAATCATATTTGTTGAAATCCAGTTTTAGTACGTGATCTAAAAAGAGATAAGGTTTTGGAAAGGAAAACAGAATGTACAAACTATTTAATGCTGCTGACTAATAAGCGTATCATCTATGGTATCATTTACAAAACAAAAAAATGAAATAAAATCCTCTCTTCCAAGCAAGGGAATTATTCATTAAGGACACCAAGCTTAAGCTGCCCCCATAAGCAGCAAATTATCAATACTAAGTATAAAATAATGCATATTCCATCACAACACAATAACCTATACCCTGACTCATAATGAAAAGTTTCCCCTGGTAATCTCAGAACATAAAGCAAAACCCACACCTGGTTTCCAAAATTGAGGGAGCTGGTTTTAGAAACTCCTCAGCATTTGCTTTTTGGGGGATGGAGGGTTGCTTTCTTTTTCTAGATATTTTAGCAGAAATGTATACAAACAAGTGCAAAGTGAAGTGGCACCAGAAATGGCTAAAACTGCTTCAACTGAGTGTCAGACCCAAGACTAGGACTTAAACAGTTTAAGTTCCACATTTCTAGGCTAGCCCACTAGATCGCTACACCTTTCAACTAAAATACTGAACCTTAGCTACCAGATCTTTAAAAAAAACAAAAAACAAAAACAAAAAAACCTGGCAATTATCTAATCCTTTGCATTAAAAAGGTGAGTAATCTTTAATACCTAATTATAATTAAATAACTGTAATTAGATTGATTCCAAACAAAGCTGCCATCTCAGAGCAGGGTCAACCACAAGCTTCCCCAAATCATCTATACCACATTTCCCTTGGGATACGCAGATGTCTTCCAGGGGATACATCAACTCATCTAGATACCTACCTAGTTTTACAAAGGCTACATAACAAGCACTAGCCAAGACAGTAAAAAATTAAAATTTCATACAATTACTTGTTTATACTGCTCTATATGCTATACACTGAAATGTAAATACACTGGTTATATCCCAAATGGTTTTATAATTATATGGTAAACCTGCAAAAGTAGGCAATTTTTCTGTAAGTGTATGCTGTGATATTTCTGCATTTTTATGTCTGATTTCATAAGTAATTTTTAAGTGAGGTAAAATTTGGGGTACTAAAGATAAATCAGACTCCTGAAAGGAGTCTAGAAAATACAGAACAGTAGCTCCCATCCTAACAAATATATTAAAGCATAAGCTTTTGTGGTAGGAAGGAGTACTGCTGAAAAGGATTAGGGGTCATAGTGGACCACAAGTTAAACATGAGTTAACAGTGTGATACTGTTTCAAAAAAAGCAAACATGATTCTGGGATGTATTAACACAGGGCTACTCAACTTTGGAAGCCCCGGGGGCCACAATGATACTCACAGCACATGCCGAGGGCCGCAATTTAAGTGTGGTTGCATATACATGCAAATATATGCAAATAGCTTATTTCACACTGACAGGCATAAATACAAAAATTAAGGCAAGACTTAAACACAACACACAGGCCCCATTTAAGTCAGTTCTGCTGATATTAATAAAATGCAATATTTACCCATATGACAGCACTTTTAATGAGCAATGACAGTCCAGGAATTTTACTACTAAAACACATATCAACAGAAGACCATTATATTGACTAGTTTTTTGTTTTGGCTCCCACTCGCAGGTTGCATGTTGAGCCCCAAGTAAACCCAAACCACACTATGGACCGCAAACATATGGGCCACGGGCCACATGTGGCCCACGGGCTGCGTGTTAAGTAGCCCTGCATTAACAGAAACATTGTGATCAAGACCAAGTCATTATTCTTCTGCTCTACTATGCACTGATTAGGCCTCAACTGGAGTATTGTATACGGTTCTGGGCACCACATTTCAAGATCCTATGAGTGAGGCTAGCTATTTTTAGGCCAAAACAATTTTCCAAACTGAAGTTATAGTTGCAACTCTAATCCCACAAACAAATCCCCATGCAAACAGACATTTCCTCAGTATCACTGAATTTAATGGGACTCTATGGTGGGCATGCAGGCCTGGAGACATGTCGACTAGAGTGGGTTCTTTCTCTATATATGATTTCAGGGAGGTGTTCCTATTATAGGAAGAATGAAAGGAAATTAGAAATTTTGCTTCCTCCTTATTATGAGTTATGGCAGAGACTAGTACTGATGGGGATGGAGAAGAAAGGAGGAGTTGAACTGAGAAGGTTAAGTATATGCACATGTACTTTTATATTTGTTTTGGAACTGCTTAATACAGTCCAAGATTGAAATGCCAAAACATACAGTGTGGCAGGATGCAGCTACCAACCCAAATGAATAGAGAACAGATTAACTGATTTATGTAGGGAAAAACATAAGCAGCGGTCAGTCAGACTCAATAAATGCCTATCCCTGAAAATTCTCCCACTTCCATGGATAACATTTAGAATTTCATACATTTAAAAAAAAAAAAAAAAAAAAAAAAAAGAGAGAATTGATAACATTTTGGGAGACAGCATGTTAGCAATGCCATTTTGTGACATTATTTTAATTGGGTAGAAAAAGCGTCTCCTAGTTCAGCATTTGGATTTCCACTCTAATATTTCAGTAGGCCAAAATTATTTACTCAAGCTCACTCGCTCTTTTCTCTTTTTTAAAATCCAACAGATATCTGTGGACAGCACAATATATGGCTCACAAGCTACCATGCAAAGGTGAGCACAAGTACTACGCAAATATATTTAACTTTTGTAGGAAATACTGTTTTACAGTCAAAAGAATCCTTCAATACTTAATATAACCAAATACGTGTGTTATTTTAAAACCCAGGTATTCAACCAATAGTACTGAAGGTTTTAATCATACTTAGAAGTGCTACAATTTTCCTTCCAATTATTGAATATTTAAGTAGAGACAATCCTATCTGTCATGAGTTTTTCTAGAGAAACGTTTTGCAATTCAAAGCATTAATTTGTCTTTTATGTGCCAAAAAGTTGGCAAAACACTTTAGGTCTGAACAGGTCTGACTGAAAGTGCTATGATAGGTGAAATAGGTGAGTGAACTGGCTGCGGTTGCATGACTCTATGAAAAGTTGATGGGAAAATACCACATCTGAGCTGTAAATAATTTTTTTTTTAATTACATGGTTTGTACCAGAGTTCTGAGACTGTGGCATGTCATAAATTTAACTAGTATGGGCTGGGACACTTGCCAATGTCCCAAGTCCAACAGAAATTACAGAAAATAAAATGCATGGCAACATTTAGCTCTAATTTGAAATAGCACAAATCTGTAAACAATATTTCATGTGACAGTATTGATTATAAGGGATTTTCAGTACCTTTCTGCACAATATCTGTCTTTCCTAGTGATTTATCTCATCTCTTCATGTTCTCTCTCAAAATCCACCATTCTAAGCCATTTAAAATAATCTAAGAAAACTTCCCTGTGGGTGTCTCTCAATGCATTGTGTCTTGTTCATTTATTTAGACTGCAAACTCCAGAAATCAAGTAACATGCTACCTTTTGTATCTCATCCTGCAAAGAGCATACTACCAGGCTTGAAATAGTAAACTGGGGAAATGGATTGCTCTATTTTAAAGCAGGGATGGGGAAATCTACCTCCCAAGGGCACCATCCAACCCACAAGGCTTGGGGCTCTCCCCACAACCCAAATTCAGGCAAGCCAGGCCCAGATATGGCCCACAGGCTCTGCCTTGCAGGGGAAGTGGCTTCACATGCTGCCGCTCCCCTTCCTCCCTGGCTGGGGAAAATGGCAGTGCAGGGAAGTGTTTGCTTGGAGGCTTTCCCCTGCTACTCTGATTGACAGTAATTGCAGTTAGTAAGAGCCTGGGAATGGCAGGGCTCAGAGCGCCATGTATGCCCACGGGGAGCTGCACAGGTAAGCACTTTCCCCACCCCCACCCCAAATCATCCACCCTCCCTACCTGCAGCCAACTCCAGCACCCAACTCTCTTCCATTCCCCCCACTTGCACCCTACTTCCCCCCAGCCCACTCTTGCACCCTCTTTAGTACCCAGACCTCAAACCCCAAGCCCACTTCTTCACAGCCCCCTCCCACACATTGAACCCCTCATTTTTGGCCCCACCCTGGAGCCTATGTTGGCCACAAAATCTACTAACCCAGGCCCTCCAAGGTCAGGAGTGGACCAAAACTGAGGGATTTAGTGCAAGGGGAATGAAGAGTGTTTTTTTCTTCTGCTTTTCAGTCAGGAGCCACATCAGTGAGGTTTTTTTTCTTTTCACTTGTGTGTGGCCCCTGAGTGATTTTTTTCTGGATCAGCAACACCCCCAACCCCAAAAAAGTTCTCCATCCCTGTTTTAAAGGATGAAACTTGCACTCTCCAGTGCCTAAACTACACTGCCAGGTTATTTGTGCTGATTAAAGTTCAAGGTGTATGTCTAAGAACAAGCACAGGCCCTTTTTCTTTGATTTGGAGCAGACGACTTCAGATTTGACTGACTGTGCTTATGAATACTGCTTTTTAATGCTCTCACAGTTCATCATCCTCATTCAAGAGACCTCCAAAGGAATCCTGACTGTTAGCTTTAAAGGGAGCCTGTTTTAGGCCAATATACCTCTTCAGCCTGGTGCTCACCCTTCCACCTGGTCTCTGATAATGTTATTTTTTGCAACTTCAGCTGTACAATAGATAGCATTTTTATATGATTGCACTTCTGAAAGTGCTTTGCAATGCCTCTACATTATTCAATGAAGCTGTCATTGCTATCAAGACACTGTTTTGAGGAATACGAAAAGTATTCAATCTGACCTTTTGAGGACTCTCAATTTCAAAATATCTGAAACAGTACAAAATTTAAGACACTTCTTATATTAAAGAACCATTCCTCAAGGTAATCGTGACTGTCTTCTTGTTACTGGTGGATTGTATGGCAGCCAAATTATTCCATATATATTGGCATCATCATTCTCCTGTTCTGAGGAAGGTCAACTAACTCAGCATGGGACAGTTCACAAATCCTTTGGAGCTTCAGGGAGTAGCAGAGTTAGTCTGTTACAGAAAAACACAACAAGTGGTCTGGTAGCACTTTATAGACTACCAAAACATGTAGATGGTATCATGGGCTTTCGTGGGCACAGTCCACTTCTGTTATAGGTGAGAGAAACCATGGAATTTCAGGATAAAAGGAGGAAAGACAACTATTTGGCTAAATATTTTTCTCCAACTTAGGACAACAACAAAGGAAACCCCCTTTTTATCTAGCCCTATCCAGTCTCAGTAAGTCTTAAGAATGTATGAAATTACACATAAGCCATTTTAATGGTAAATTACCATTTAACAGAGCAAGCAAAAAACAAGACAATTCCTGCTAATGTAGTTAATTTCTTAGGTGACAAAATGCAAAAATAAAGGTGACAATGAGGAGTAAATTAAGTTTGTGTCTCATCTTTGAAGGAAAAAAACATCTATCACAGTCACAAGCCTTGGTGAAGCCCCCAGTCCCACCCCTTCTCTGCTCCACGCACGTTTCCACCCCACCCCCCAACCACATGGAAGGAAGGAGAGTGGGCAGGTGCTCACTTGCCTTGGGGTGGAGGTGACGGAGGGCACGCAGAATGGCCTCAGCCTCCACAGCCCCAGAGGAGGGCATGCCTTGCTGCAGTGCCCAGCCCAGCCTCACCTCTCCACTCCAGAGCACTGGGGGAGGAAGGAGAGCGCCAACCGATTGGCCCAGTCTGGCCTCTCCAGCCCTGAAGAGGGCAATGGGTGCGCAGCATGGCCCCAGCCTCTTCAACGCCAGAGCACTGGGAGGGCAGGCAGTGGGGACAGCAACACTCCATCCTCAGAATGCCTACAGCAGGCATTCTGGGGGAAGTGTGTGTACCTAAACAATGGCACACAGCACAAATTTTGCCATGGGCAAATCTTCATATAAGAGTCATCAGAGCTTAGGGGAAATTGGGATCCATTACCACGCAAAACAAGTTTACTTCTGTGGGTGTCACTCAAAGTGCCATTGTCCCTGAAATGATGGCAGACAAGAAAGAGAATGCTGTGTACCACAGCAGTGAATAATAGCCTATCAAGATAGGCAGCCCATATGGTAAATGTCACTCAGGGTTCTAAATATGGAAATGAGTAGTTTCAGCTGGCAATCCTCAGAAGGGAATTCAATTAAAGAGAGTTATAAGTAATTTGTACCTCCTGTAATTGATAATGGGCTTATGTTTTTACTGACTTTTAAATTTGGTGTATTGGCAATAAATGTTTCTTTATCGACTCGTTGGCAATTAATAATATGCTTTTGCTTTAACTGTCCAAAGCACGTATATGAGATTTTGTTATTGTTTCTAGCAGGAATGTTAGATATAGTGTAATTGAACAACCGAGTGACTGAAAACTTAGCAGTTACGTTACTATTCTATAGTCTCCAGGGACAGGGCCAGCAGCCAGTGCACTCCCAGCCCAACTCCCGGGGAGCTCCCTGCCACCCTGCACTTCTGCCTCTCTATCAGAGGCTGCAGCGCAGGGTGGCAAGCAGATGCCGGTCTGTGAGGGGAGCCAGTTTAAAAAGCAGCTCCCTGAGCAGACTGGATGCCCCATGCTACAGTCTCTGATGTAGAAGCAGCAGAACGGGGGTGCGGTAGCAGCCTCTGTCTGCGGCGGGGTCAGAGCTTTCCATGGACATTAGCTGACCAGTGGGGAGCCACAAAGCAGCAGCCTCTGTCAACAGCAGGTCTATGTTCGCTGCGGACAGAAGTTGCTCCATGGGATGCTGAGCATGGGATGCTGAGCTCTCCATGGAGAACTAAGGCCAGTTGCAGACAGAACTGCTTCACAGCAGCCTCCCCTCCTCCACCCTCCCATGCTGCTGCCTCTAATGGGGGGCAGGCGGGTCCACAGAGTTAGAAAGCACATCTTGAAAGCTGGCTCCCTGCACATATTGGTCCCGCTTGCCCCCCTGATCCTCTGCGCTGCTGCCTCTCTATCAGAGGCAGTAGCACTGGTTGGAAGGAGGGAGGCAAATCCGGTACTCCTGGGGAACTGGCTTTTAAGCCAACTCCTCCTGGGCACCGGCACCCCTCCCCCTTTGCTGCCTCTGATACAGAGGCAGCAAGGAGAGGGGGGAAATGCGTGTAGTCAACAAGATTAACCAAGAAGCCTATGCTTATCGGTTAATCATATAGTCGTCTACACAATGACATTCTTAGTCTCTAGGTTTTATTAAAAAGCATGAAACTAGTGGGAGTGCGCTCCTGGATAAATCTAGTCAGTCTATAGAGTGCACTTATAAATCTAGTCAGTTTCAAAGTGTTTAACTGCGGCCCATCTACTCCTTTCTGTAATAAATCAGTTCAGCATCCAGGATAGCCTCTCCCATAAGTGCTAGCGTGGTGGACACGCACTTGCTTGACAAAAGAAAATCTACTGTAATAAATGAACTTCTTTCCTCAGGAAACAGAATGTCTGTCATCAAACTTCACCTTTCTGTATGAAATGAAACTTTCCATAAAAATAAATGTTTTCATGTTTTCTAAAATATTGGATTTTTTTAGTTAAACTTTTGCATTAAGAGCTTAGCATATTTTCAGCTTTGGTGTTATCATTTTGCTAGTGTTCTTTGAAGGGTAAACCTTAGTACCGCATGTCAACACCATAATGTGACAAATCCATCTACAAAGGCTTGATTGCCAGGTAAATAAATATACAAAAATGATCAAGTTTTCCTTGATGAACTCTCTCCCTGTAACAGGGGTGGGCAATAATCTTCAATGGGGGGGCCACTCCAAGAATTTCTAAGTGGTTGGGGCTTCACTTTTCTACAATATTAATGTAAGCCGTGTGGAGTCTAGGAGGGGATTCTGACCTGGGGCAGGGGTGCAGGAGGAGCAGCAGGGAGGGAGTTTGGATGCAGGAGGAGATTGTTACTAGGGCAGTGGTGCAGAGGGGTTGGGTGCCTGGAGAGGGATGTGACCTGGAGTAGGGGGTTGGGGCACTGAAGGAGGTGCCTGGTGCACCTAGCTGGAAGGTGTTTACTGTAGGGCTCTCAGCTGGGGGCCCAGAAGGACCTTTGGGCAGGCTCCCTAGCTGTCGTGGCTACACACACTTCTCAAGGAGGCCTACCGCTGGAGCCATAGAATGTGTCTCTGCACAGCACGCACCCCTTGGGGCTGCAGGATCCCTGTGCCCTGCCCCCACCCCCAGCACCATCCTCACAACCTCCCATTGGCCGGTTTCCCCCCAGGCCTGGACAGGGGCAGGGGCAGCTCTGGACACTCATAGCTGACCCTGCCTGCAACGCTCCAGGCCCATGACAGGTAGGGAACTGCTCCAGCCCCCAATAGTTAACCAGAACTAGTAAACATCACTCATTAAGGATGATGCTTACTGTTTAACCTTTCACATCCCTAGCACAGACAAACACAGTGTGTAGCATATGTGGCTGCAGCAGCCAGGGAGGGAGCCTGCCTAAGGATCCTGCTAGACAGAAGCAGGCTGAATCCACCCAATGGGCCATATTTTGCCAGGCATGTCCTATAACCAACATTCTGCTGAAAAACAAACTTGTGTGTAAAAGCTAAAGCTTTACATTGCAAAATAACTGGTTTTAGCAAGAAAGAAGCTGAACTACATCATCTTAGCTCCAATGCCAATCATAAAAGAACTCAAGAAAATGCCAATCATAAAAGAACTCAAGCAAACTACAGAATGATCCCACGCTAAACCATGCATGCAATAGGACAAAGAACAAACATCATTCCCACAGTAAAGAAAACTAAAGACTTAAACAAACATTTCACTGTTCCTTGGACTAATCTTTCAAATGAAGCTTCCCCCACAGCATCGACCACATCTTATTGTAATAAATACACCTATAGCAATATATTAAAGTGCTAGGAGTTTTTTCTGGTTTGTTTTAAAATGATAAACACAGTAAGCTAAACATGTTTACAATCAATACACAGAAGAATATAAACTACCATCAGAAGTCATCTGTTTGAAAAAAATAGCAATAATTATGATTCCAGTACCAGGTTGAACTTAAAACAACTTGGGCAGAGAAATGGTACTGAATAAATACTACAAATGTCTCAGCTACATGTTTGTTATTAAAGTGATGTGCAGGGCACAGCGGTGTCTGATACATCCCACTAGCAGCATCCCTCTAGAATATGCAAATGTTTGTTTATACCGTGTAGATTTAGACACAGAGATCACACTCCACTTTATTACAATAATCACCCCTCTATCTACTAGCGCTGTCAATCTCTATAAGACAGTGGTGTCCTATACTCATCCTAGCCAAATCCTCCAAAACTCTGGACAAAAACAAATGTGTTAAAAACTAAGATAAAGCTTCTTATCCTAAGCAGCTAATTTTACACTGCGACACTCTCAGGCCCCTTTCTCCCCATACCTTGGGCTCTGCTGCTTCGGCGCTCCGGGAGCAAACAAAAGGGGCTCACAGAGAGCCTGGAATTCCTTGGCAGGC
>JANRFK010000875.1:1448347-1459558 GCA_030068395.1 Apalone spinifera
AAGGTTTATAAAATATTTATTAATAACTTGGGTGCCACAGTGGCACATCCAAACTGGTGCACAACACAAAATTCATTCTGCTCATGGGAGGAAACTCAGGCTATGTCTACACTGGCAGCTTCTTGCGCAAGAATATCTTGTGCAAGGGGTCTTGTGCAAGAACACGTCCACACTGCCACGTGTGAGCTGTGCTTTTGCGCAAGAGCATCCAAAGGAATAAGGGATCTTGCGGAAAAGGCTTTATCGTCTAGACTGGCGCTTTTTTCCGTCAAAGCTCCGAGACGGAAAAAAGCAGCAGCCATGTTCATGCAAAATGAAGTGGGGGAGATTTAAATCCCCGCTTCATTTGCAATTGCGATACGTCTAATTTGCATCCCTTTTTCGGAAAAGGGATGCAATCTAGACGTAGCCCTTGTGTCCAGCCTAACTGGCCACTAAGCTAGCATGAGCAGCAGTAAGACTGGTAACAATGACACCAGCTGCAGGACTTGAATGTGTATGTGTGTGAATGAATGAATATGCTGATTTCTATGCTGATTTTCTATTGCAATAAAGGTAGTATATTGCCTTTTACCCGTGAAAAAGAACCCAAGTGTTTCTTATAAGCATAACACCTAGTCATCTCTTTGATGTGGGCATACCATGGATTTATATAGAGGGAATAAATATTCTGTCATATTTTCTATCCCTTTCTTAATTATTTCCAAAATTCTGTTTGCTTTTTTGACTGCCATTTCACACTAAATTGATGTTTTAAGAGAATTATCTGTGATAACTCAGATCTCTCTTGAATGGTAACAGCTAATTTGATACATATAGTTGGCATTATGGTTCCCAATATGCATTACTTTGCATTTATATAAATTAAAATTAATCTTCCTTTTTTTTTTTGCACAGTCACCCAGTTTTGTGAATATGTTGAATAGGATTGGCCCCAGTATGGACCCCTATGGGTCGCCACTAATTATCTCTCTCAATTGTGATAACTGTTTGGTTACTATCTTTTAACTAGTTATCAATCCATGAAAGACTTTCCCTCTTATCCCATGACAGTTTACTTTGCATAAGAACCTTTGGTGAGGGACTTTGTCAAAGGCTTTCTGGAAATCTAAGTACACTGAATCCCCCTTATTCACATGCTTGTTTACCTTTCTCAAAAAATTCTAGTAGATTGTGGAGGCCTGGTTTCTCTTTACAGAAACCATGTTGACTTTTCCCTAACACATTATGTTCATCTGTGTCTCTGACAATTCTGTTCTTTACTATTTGAATTTTTGGCTAGCTGCTCTTCAATTTTTTTTTTTTTTTGGCCTTTCTAATGATACACTTTATTTGCCAGAGTTCCTTTATTTTCCTCACTAGTAAATACTTCCACTTTTTAAACAAAGCCTTTTTCATCTCTCACTGCTTCTTGGTTGTTAAGCCCCAGTAGCACTTTTTTGGTTCTCTTACCATGTTTGTTTCAATTTGGGGTATACAGGATCTTATTAGGAATAGTGTTGGGTTACCTTAACTATAAGTGGCTACCAAGTTTATCTATAGTAGTAGTCTCCTATCCCATATTAAGCAGTATCATCTAGGCCTCTGAAGTCCAGAGGCACTCAGTCCCCTTGCATTTTCTATAGCTATGGGCATTTAAAAGGAAGCATGAAACAGACTAAAGGAAATTTATATGTGGTAAGAAAATTTAAGGCCATCTCTTATTTACAGTGGTTTAGCCCATAGTGTATGCTTACTCTGAAAACTATTCACAGGAATGTGTCTTGTGAATAGTTTTCTATTTTAGAAAAAGTATAATGTGAATTTACATTTAGAAATAAGAAGGTGATGCTTCTGTACCTTCTAGTGACTGTTCTCTTGCAGCAAGTACTTACACTTTAAAGAAAATCAGTCATTTGATTTAAAGTTTGGCTTATTTAAATAAACTTTTTAAATAAGCTTCCTGCTTCTACATTGTTTTTACCAATAAATGCTTTTGTCCAAATATTCTATTAGTCTTTAAGGTGTCACAGGGCTCCTCACTGTTTTTGCAGATACAGAATAACACCACTACCCCTCAGACTTCCTGCTTCTGGAACATAAAGGTCACAATTGAGTGATAAGAAATAATACAGGCAGGTAGGCAACATAGAAGGCCATAATGTAATGGTTCAGCAATCTGAAGGTTTGTATTGTGTCAATACAAGTGTTCCATAGAGGAGGAAAAAACCAGTAGAGTTTAAACAGTAACAAGTAAAGCTGAACATTGTAATAACAGGGTCAGTAAAGATCAGAGTCTTGCCTGTTGCATTTCAGTACTTCTCAACCTTGCATTCCTGTGCTTTCTCTCAATTTTGGTTGTGTTTGATTGTATTCTGCACTGTACCTGGACAATTGACACACGTACAGCCGGTGACTAAGTGTTACAGCACCATTTAATACTGCAGATGATTTCGGAACTAACATCTGAAAGATTCTCTGATGAAGAGTTTGGAAAGCATCTCATACAGTGCACTTCTGAGTCACAAAAAATCATGGGAGAACATTGTCTTGCTGTGCCACACAAGTAACTCAAATTAACATTAATGGAAATTCTGCATGTACACGAAGGAGAGAACAGATTCACTAAAAGCAGCTCTGGGCCAGTTACCCACAAAATGTTAAACTATTTGACTAAGCTCAGTGGAGTTATTCTTTATTTCCAGCTCTGTAATTAAAAACAGGGTTTAGTTCAGGAAATACAGTTTTTTGAGGAAAGTTACCACTACTTCACCCTGACACTAAGCTATGGGGTTTCATATATATATCCCTCAAAAAGGATGAGAATTCTCCCATGCTTTGGACCGGAAAAGTAGGATGTACAAACCACAGTACACATTGTCATGCCTTCCCATGCTTTATGAAAATTGACTTATGAACATGAATAACTCAAAGATGCTTTAGACAAAATATCTCATGTAACATCAATTTTACAGTTACAGTTTGCTGAATGTGTATATCCTATTTTTGCACGTTTCATTCTTGTATGTGAAGTTAGAAATATGAAGTGGGGATTTGTTTATCATTCTTAATGAGCTAATGAGGGCCATTATTGATGAGCCAGAAATTTGGTGATCAAGTCAACAAGCTGTGAATAGTCTTGTTTGTCCTGTAAGACCAAACTGTGGTTGGTCCTAGAAAGGTGGCCTGACCACGTGTCTGATCCTGAAACCAATTTTGGATCTTGTACTTTTCCACTCATGCTGAGAAAAGTTTGAACTGATCTCAAAGAATTCTTGCCTTGAGCAAAAGGGTTATAAGGTGCGGGGGGGGACGACCACCAAACAGTAAGGGCAGGTACCAGGAGACCACCCCCCAAATTACCAAATAGATGCCTACTAAGTAATATATAAGAATGAACAGGGGGAAGGATCAGGCCCAAGCTAGGAGGCTACTTAGCTTCTGAAAGAGATGAGTAGAACAACTACTTTAGTGTAAGAATGTGCATGAAACAAATTTCTTAGTGGATTAGGATTAGTTAGTGGATTAGGATTAGTTGTTTAATTTAGAAAATTACTTTGATTTGACGGTTTTCTCTTGCAACCACTTAAATCCTACTTTTTGTACTTCATAAAAACATTTAAATTATCAAGCCTAGTGTAAATAATTATTTGGGATGGGAGAGCAATCAGCGTGAATCTCTCTCATCCACTGATAAAGAGGGCAAACTTAGGAGCTTTCTCTGCGTAATACTTTTACACAGGGTAAAATGGATTTGTTTGGGATTTTCATCCCTTTCCTGTGTTTGGTTTCCTGGGTGCTGAGTCCTTATAGCTGAGCCCTCCCAGAGGTGAGCTGGTTCAGTGTCTGAGTTGCTCTGCAGAAAGGCAGTAACCCTAACTCTGTGCCTTGGCTGCGGGAGACCGGAGTTTTTGGCCCAGCAGGACAGGATGGTTGGCAACCCAAGAGGACAGGAAGGCAGCATCAGTGGCTTGATTAGTACACCAGGGACAACCCAAGGAGATTTCTATCATCCAGCCTGTCACACACATTTCATAGGTTCTTTATAAAATTTATTACCAAAAAAGAAAAAGGAAGACTATACAGTCTATTGGTGTGATTAGACCTGAATTTTTCCAGAAGCAAAATGTTTTGGGGAAGGACAAAGTATAAAGAGTATTACATGTAACAAAACAATATGATACAAATCAGGGAATTCACTACATTAATCAAAGGAAATAAGGTTTTTCTTCCTGGTTAGTACATTTCTATATTAGACATGGTTTTATTTTGCTTCTCTTCTCTGGTTGTATATTTCTTCACTCTGGCCAATTAAGAGAGAGGGATTAAATTAGCGCAGCCGTTTCATTGTAAGTTCATTTTCTTTTCCAAACAATCCATATGTTTAAAACTGTCCCCTATTTGTCTCATTGTTTACACAAGCCAACAGAAGCCCTTATAAAAGTATGTGGGGCTGGGAGTGTTATGCCAGCAGCACGCTCAGGGATCATGAGTCAGTTAATAGAGATATTTACAAGTAAAATAAATACATTGGGGATGAATGTGGGCTAAAGATATACAGCTGCTGAAAAAGTCTTGTTTTTTAGCTTCTGTGTTTTTTTTTCTTTTTTTTTTGTTGTTTTTTAGCTCCAAAACAAAGTAAATTAAGTCTGATTTGTTAAGAAAAGCATATGTTTGGATCCTGGAATGAATTAAGCAGGCTTTGTTTGAATTCTAGGAATTTATTAGTTTAAATTTTTCTTTTTTCAATAGATTTGCTTCATGAGTAGAAACATACAGGAGCAAGAAATACCACCTGTGGGGTACATTTACCTATTCCCATAGACTGTTTAGCCTAACGAATTAAAGCCCAGATCCTCAATGGTATTTAGCCTGTTAACTTCCACTGAAATCAGTGGAAGTTAGTAGCCTAAATACCTTCGAGGTTTGAGCTTGAGTGTCCCCTCTGAATGATCCAGTATTTAAAACCTGATAATGTTGTACTCTCATTTAAAAAAATCCCCTTCTGGATAATATCTGATAATACAGTTGACCACTTATTGAACATTATCTAATCCAAATTATTTCATGTGAACAAGAAAACAAGTGGGAATAGAACTCAGTCATGCGAAGATGTTGGGGAAGGTCGTTTTTGGTTTGCTTTTATCCCCTTGATTTACAATATCTCATACAATATCCAAACACCTGTATTGAATGGAATACAAAAATCTTACATTTTCTTAAGGCAAATGGCAAGTGTGGATACTAAGATAACTGCTGCAGTACATCCCACAGTGATTCCAAGCACCAAGCCTACAGGAAAATTAGTGTCTGGTTAATGAGAGAACAGATTTCACCAATGACAGAGGCAGAACAGAAGGCAGAATATCAGAGAAAGTGGCCGGATTGTGCTGTTTTCCACTGCAGCCTGTGCATGAGTAGATTCAGGGAATAGCTGGTGCAGTGCCACCACTCCACAAATGCCTTTGTCTTTTGTTTCTTCTGCTAGTGGCTGAAGCAGCCCCTCTACATATGATTTCTCAAGTACAGTGGACATACTTCTTCAGTACCTTATTGCACAGCAGGTGTCCTGTCTCACAGCATTTGGACAGTATGAGAACTGTCACCTACCAAGGAAAGGCAGGTCAGTGCCAAAATTTGGACTTGTGCTAGAATGGAGCAGCCATGATATTAACAGACAGTGGCAACAAGGAGGTTATTCATGTTCTGGAGTCTAAAGATGAGATTGGTTCCCTCCATTGCCCAGGAAAAAGGAAACAATGCTGCCAGAGTATGCTTCTCTCCCTCTGGAAACCCACTCAACCAGAACAGAATATGGTGCCAAGCCAGCAAGCAGCCATGACCTGCAGCATGTTCTCCTTAAAACCTGGTGCATTTCTGATCAAGTAACAGTTTGAATAGGGTAGCAGCTGTGAAAGGGAGTTACTACTGCTTGAGATGCATCTAGCATGTACCATGTGGTGGGGAAAAAGAAGAGAAGGACCCACAGCCTCAAAGCTCTTATGGTACGTCTACGCAGTAGGGCTAAAGTCAAATTAAGCTACGCAACTTCAGCTATGTCAATTGCATAGCTGAAGTCAAAATAGCTTAATTCGGCTTTTGGTGCTGTCTACACAGCAGGACGTCGAAGGAAAAACATTTTTCCTTCAACTTCCCTTACGCCTTGTGAAATGAGGGTTACTAGGAGTTGGAATAAGAAGTCCTCCAGCTCCACATGTCAAAAGAAAGGCTTATAGCATAGATACGCACTGTCTACAGATTCAGAGGGGTAGCCGAGTTAGTCTGTAACAGGAAAAACTTTTAAAAACAACAAATAGTCTGGAAGCGCTTTAAAGACTAACAAAACATGTAGATGGATCGTGAGCACAGCCCACTTCTGCAGATGACCGGAAGTGAGCTGAAGAAGTGGGCTGTGCCCATGAAAGCTCATGATACCATCTACATGTTTTGTTAGTCTTTAAAGTGCTACTAGACTATTTGTTGTTTTTTAGAGGTCTACAATTAGGCTGAGAATGTATGCCTGTGATGACGGACTCAGCTCAGTCAGTAGCATGGGATTCTCTACTGTCCCCTAGACTGGACAAAGAGTTAAGTCAGGGTACCCTAACATTTATAAGCTGAAACAAACTATCTTTGATATACATCTTACGTATCATCTTACGTGTTAATGACATGTTTGTACCCTTGCCTTGTACTTTCCTCCTGATATTTCATATAAAGCGTTCCTATTCTCCACCTGTTGTTGTGTTTTCACTCCTGATATTTTGGGCAAAATATCACTATTCATCACTTTTTTGTCAAACTATTTGATCACGTGCTAGGTTGGGGTGTCCTTGTACTGTCCTGGTGGAATGTATTTACATGGTCCGTGTATTCGAGCAGTGCTAGCAGGACTAGTGCTGAGTTCATGTTCCCTGGATACTGACTTGAAGGCAAACAGCTGCTTTTGACAAGGCCTGTCTGTTACTCATAATGCAACTCTTGCTCATTTTGGTTCAGGCCTCAGGCCTTACACCAGACCCATGCTTCAGGCTCTTTCTATCTCCTACAGGAGCAAAGCTTCCTCCTGCCTTTAGAGCTGTGCATGTGCCCATAGCACTGGAAGTAGTGAGGGGGCAAGAATGCCAGGGGGATTCATGGGGTATGATCACCCCACACAGCATAGCAGTTGTGCAGAGGAACCTTGCCTGGTAGTGACCCAGTCAGCAAGGGAGGGGATCAGCCATGGAACAGGTCATCTGTGGGATACACAGCAACCTGGGCGAGAGGATTTCTTGCTTTTGGGGGCTGAGCAGCAGGTTTGCCCCTAAACACGTCAGATTAGATACCCTGCATACCTGAAACAATGCTTCTCCTTGGATTTCTCTACAAGCCCTTCAGAACGGTCCCCCTATCTCAATTTTCCAAGACCTCAGCTCTGGAGTCCAGCATGATTCTGCAAGTTCTGCATATTCCCATGAGTGTGTGTATAGAGGTTCAGCATCAAACAGTATGAGAAACAGGAAGTTGGAAGAGTCAAAGAAGATTAAACAAAAGATCTGCACTGGAAAATCCCATACTCCAGTAGTCAGGGCACTTACCTGAAGGTGGCAGATTCCCATACAATTCCTGACTCCTTTTTAGGCAGAGGGGAGCTTTAAATTGACAGTCTCCCACATCCTGGGTGAGTGAGTACCCTAACTAGATTAAAGATTGTAAGGAGGCACCTTCTTCCCCACTCAGGGGTCATTTTGTTTTGGGGCCTGCAAGCCATTTAAGAGGCTGCCTAATTTCCCCCAGTTTGTGGATCATTAGCAGAACTAACTGAATCCTGGTCTTGGAGACTCTCTCTAAGAGTGATGGGGCTTAGCACACACCCTTCTGGTCACCAACTCCATTGGGAGCCTTACGCAGCTCCATCTCTAGGATGATGGTTTTCTGGATCGCACTATAAGGTGCTTAGCTCTGCAGAGAGAGCCAAGGCACCTAACTCAGGCTTTGTGGATTGCTGTGTTGCTTCTCTGAGTTTCTGGGCCCCTAAAAGCCAGGTGCCATGGCATTCAGCATTGCAACACCTACACCCTTTCATGGATCTGAACCAAAACAACCAGGCAGATGGGTCAATTGTTTTTAAATGACCTTTGTTAATTTAGTTAGATTATATTTATGATTAACATATATGAATTTTAACCTGCATCTCGTCATAGAATCATAGTGCTGGAAGAAACCTCACGAGGTCATCAAGTCCAGCCCCCTGTCCAAGGCAGGACCAATCCCAATTAAATCTACCCAGCCAGGGCTTGTCAAGCCGACACTTAAAAACCTCTAGGGATGGAGATTCCACCACCTCCATAGGAAACCCATTCCAGTACTTCACCACCCTCTTAGTGAAATAGTTTTTCCTAATATCCAACCTAGACTGCCCCCACTGTAACTTGAGGCCATTGTAATTTCAATTATGCACTCCCCTATCGTGGGAATGTAATAGGCAATCATTATGGCTTACAGGAATGGTTGGCTGCCACTGGAATTCCTTACTTCTAGAATAAAGGAAGGCAAGCAATAACTGCTTCAGATGGCATGCGCTGGTGAATTACTATTAAATAATGCTCGCTTACCTACATCAGTCCCTTCATCTTCCTTTCCTGTTTGTTCACAGGCAGGACCTAAAAATGAATTGAATGTTATTTTTAGATCCTTTTTCATTGCAATCCCAATTAATTAAAACACTTTAACCACATGCTTACCTTTATCCAGTTGCTTATGTGCTTTCCTGAAACATGGTGTTTATTAATAAAACAGAAAAGCTAAAGAAGTTTCTTCATTAGCTCAAATGTAGCCAGACTGTGAGCTTGTAGAACAGTCTCTAGTTCAGGGATGGGCAAGAGATAGCCCTGCAGGCTGGACTTGGCCCTCCAATCCTTTTAATCCAGCCCATGGCCCACCCCTTTGGCTCTCTGCACTGTGGGAAAGGGAGGCGAAACTGGCCAATGGGAGCTGAGAGATTTTGCTGAGGGTGGAGTGGTGCAGCACAATTTATCATCTCCCATTGGCCAGTTTCCAGCTAATAGAAGCAGAGAGGTTTTGGTGGTGGTGGGGGCAATTTGTGAACACACACACACCACAGCACAGAGAGCCACCTGCAACAAAGTGCTCTGGGGCTGCTATCAGGCAGGGAAGCCTGCCTGAGAGTGCTGCTGTCTGGAAGCTGCTTAGGTAAATGCCTCCCAGCCAGAGCCTGTCTCTGGCATCCCACCCACCTCTGACTCTTCTCCCCAGGCCAGAATCTTCTCCTGCACCCAAATCCCCTCCCAGACCCTCGACCCCAATCCTATTCCCCAGGGCACAGCCCCCTCCTTCACCCAAACTCCCTCTCAGATCCCATACCATCTCCTGCACCCCAGTCCTCTATCCCAAACTCCCTCTGCACCCAACTTCCATCCCAGATCCTATACCCTCTCTCTAGAAACGTGCAGCCCTTGACCATTTACCAAAATCTTGGAGGGGATTCCCATCAGAAATTACTGCCCATTCCTGCTCTAGTGGTCAAGGTAAGTTGCAAATGCTTGAGCAAGTTTGATTCCACCCAGCAAAGAGCAGTGGTGCTCACACAAGTGATCAAATACATGAAATTGCAAAAGGACAATATTAACGTTGCACACTGGGTATGCTCATAATGCAATCTTTTTGCCTGGAAAATATCCACATTGAGTATTCGGAAGGAGAAGGAAGCTTTACAAATAACTTGCCAATGGATGAATAAAATTTGGATTGCTGGGGAGAATCTGACAAAAAAGGTTAGTTAGATTGCTGCAGGCAAGGAATTCAGGTGTTTCATACAAAAAATACATGCAAACCTTCTGTAATACATACTATTTGATTTAGAACTGGATCCTACTATCCTTACTTAGACTGTAAAGTAACATTTTAAAAGCAACAGTCTAATTAAAATGATGGCTAAAGAAAACCAAAGGGGGGTATGCAATAGGCTTGCACAGGGATCATGTTTCTTTACAATGTATCCCTAAGAATCAATGCTACAGCTTAAAAACATCTGCTGAGCACAGCACAACACAACTCCTACCATAATTAAAGACCTATGCATAATTTTCTGCTTTAGCATATGTGCAGGCAGCTACCATAAACTTAAACAGCAGCCATCCATGAATATCTGAGGCCAGAATTTGGCCCCAATTTGGTAGCACTCTGCATATTCAGAGTATTTATACTAAAAGAAGCAAAATATACAAAGGTGAGCTTCATGATAGTTTGTGTCTATTGTGTTTTTCAGCAATATGAACGGGGGGATGACTACATTTGTGAGAAGCACAGGTAACTTTGGCAATAATAGGAGCCACATCACTCTCTATCAGGGACTAGAAGATTTACCAGGCATTGCTCGGGTCCTTAACTCTAATAAGTTTTGTTTTTCTTCATTTAAATCATTGTTCTGGATGGGGCTGGGTATGAATGGTTCACTATGCAGGCTGCCCTAGGGGAAAGGATAACCTTACCCCCTCACCCGCCCTCACTGCAGCAGCTTGGTGCCAGGTGCTTGTCCATGGCCACTGCTGTTTCAGTGGACACAGCTGAAGAAGAGGTGCATACAGAGACACAGACAAACAGACACAAAAACAGATATACTCACTGAAATAAATACAGTAGTAGATAGCTGTTCTTTCCTCCACCCTCCCCCTACTGGCTCAATGGGTTTATAGCTGTTCTGGTCCCCATCACTGGCCCCCTTGCTGCCCTGATGTGGTCATTCTGCAGTGTAATTCCCTACTGGCAGACTCCTCCCTTTCCACTTTATGCTAAACAATCAAATTCCATGCACATCCCATTATCCTAGTACCACCAAACCCCGACCTTGCTTTATATTATGAGAAAAGGAAGCTGCATTCCAAATTTAGTTGTCCTAGCTCTTACCATTTAGGAGGAGCTCTTGAACAAACAGGCTCACAGATGGACAGATAGATGCACATTTCTAAAATATATAGTAAGAAGAAGATATGCAGCAGCCACAATAATAAGCCACATTCTGGTGCTAGTGTTATTTATTGCTTAGGCAGTTCCAAGAATGACCACCTGAGGTCAGTCAAAGTGTCAGTTCTCTAATACTTCCATATAAAACAAATAGAAGGACATTAAGGGTATGTCTACACCAGTGTTTCCCAATTTTATTTGGCTGAGGAACCCTTTGCAGCATTTCAGAATTTCAAGGAACCCCTAGGTTTGTCAAGCAAAAAAAAA
>JANRFK010000875.1:1480669-1503386 GCA_030068395.1 Apalone spinifera
AAAGAGGATGGAGAAAGGCTGTTCTCCGTAGTGACAGATGGCAGAACAAGGAGCGATGGTCTCAGGTTGTGGTGGGAGAGGTCCAGGTTAGATATTAGGAAAAACTATTTCACTAGGAGAGTGGTGAAGCACTGGAATGGGTTACCTAGGGAAGTAGTGGAGTCTCCATCCTTAGCGGTGTTTAAGTCTCGGCTTGACAAAGCCCTGGCTGGGTTGATTTAGTTGGGATTGGTCCTGCCTAGAGCATGGGGCTGGACTTGATGACCTTCTGAGGTCTTTTGCAGCTCTATGGTTCTATGATTCTATGATTCAACAAGAGATGCCTGTCCTTATTCTTATCCTTCTGGATAGTCAGAAAGGTTTCTCTGTAAGTCGTCTGTGTTTGGAACAATGGATGTGCCCAATAACGTTTGCTTTATTGTGGCTGCCTGAATAGAAACACATCCCTACACGCTTCCCCATCATCACCACCACCTTCTAACATGTATTTTGTTCCTACTTTTGGCACAGTTGGTGCTACAAGGCTTTGGATCTTGCTGCTCTCAAGTGGCATAAAGATGCACACATTAACAGTGCTCTTGCAGGGTTGTGGGACTGATTTGTTTTTGATGCAGGGAGTGAAGTGGAGTGTTTTACACCTGTTAGGGATCACTTAAAACCACAGCGTCTCCCTAAAATTATTTGGGATTATTATTTATGCTACTAATAAATGGTCTTTTCATAGCATTAGAAATGTTTTCTTTGGTTTATTGACCCAATTACGTTTATAATTACTGCAGCAAAAGACTGAATGGGTCTTTTGCTGAATGTCACTACACCTGGACAATGGATTCTGTAACTCCAGAGACCATTTCTAATGTGAGAACAACAGGATGTGCTGTGCAATATTTGGAATTTTGTTAAAGGAAATGGTGCTTACACACAGAGCTGAATTATACCGTTGTTTGGACAGCCTGGGAAACGGAAAACCCAGACTCTATTCCTGGCTTTGACACTGACTGTGATTTTTGGCCAAATCACTTCTGTGCTTTGTGTTCCCTTTTAGATGGGAATAATAATACTTATACCATTTTGTAAAGTACTTAGATATCTGTGGGAGAAAGTATATTATTTAATTTGTACTAGGTTAGTTAAAACATGCATTGTCATTCAATATAATTTGCTGTTAACCAAAGGACAGAACTCCCGGCAAAGAGGCACACAAGATACTGAAAGTTCACATGAGGACAGAAATGGAAAATTGCACAGAATGAGAAGCTCAATCAGTGTGAATTACAAAGATCACCGTTGTCTACATATGCTGTTAGCAATCCAACAACATACCCATGCTCAGTCCACCATGTACTGAATCTTGACAAAATGATGATGGGGAGGGAAAAAGTAAAAGGTTAATCACTAAGATTACACTGGAAATGAGTGTTAAACAAACATAGACCAAGTATTTTTCCCCATAATTTTTTGTTTCGCCTTGGTGCTAGTTGGATACTAGTGTTGCAGACATTTAAAATATGTATGTATGTATTTATTTATTTTTATGCGCCTCTCTATTTAAAATATTCAAGGTGGCTTACAAATTTTTTAAAAAGACTATATATATATATATATATATATATATATATATATATAAAGTAAAATACAGAACCCCAAAGGGGGGACATAAAACCTGCTAAAATACCTCAAGACACTCACCTACACACTGATAAAAGCACGGGTAAAAAGGGTGGCCTTGGCCCGGTGCTGAAACAGTGCCAACATTGGTGCCAAGCAAATGTCCCAGGGAGATAATTCCATAGTCTAGAGGCAAAGGCTGAGAAAGCCCTGCTCCATGCAGATGTCAACTGTATCTCCATAAGAGATGGAACATGGAGCAGAGCCTCCCCAGCAGACCTTGACTGTCACTTAAAGCACTCGTATCTGAGAAATGTTATGGTCAGTGTTGCAACCGCTTCTTCGAAGACACTTTAAATCTTTGCACAGGGTTTGGAGTGGATCACACAGACAATGATGTACGCCTATGAATCATCTGATCTTCTGAAGCATGAGACAGTGGGGATGCATCGGTCTGACTTTCAGTCCCTTTGTCTTATTATAAAGCACAGAATTGAAATAGTCAAGGAGACAGAATGGCCTATGATGGCATTGGCAAGAATTACTATTGTGTTCAGCAGATCATCTAAGAATCTAACTTGCCACAGGAAGATGAAACCTGAGCTAAACTCTCCCAGTCGTCAAGTTAGAGGAGGGTGAATATGGAGGATTAAGACTTAATGTTCCCTCATTGGGTGGCTGGCAGAGCTACATCTCATATTTCAGCATCCTGTGTAGTCATGAACTCCAAAATACACTCACACACCAATGTTCCCTCTAACACTTTCCATCCATGTGGGGATTTTTCCATCTGTATGTGGAATAATGTCTGTGTGCACCGAAGCATGTGTGATGTGCACCACCAGTAAAAACAAAAAACCTAACAGTGGGCACTCTACTAATTAGCTGAGCAGCATACGAACCTGTCCTGAGTGGCTGCACAAGTGTACAGCTTACAGGGAACACTGCCACACACCCCCAGAAAAGCAAGTAAGTCAGGATTCCTAACACTGAAGTAGGGATGTGAACAGGTAAGGCAGCAGCAAAGTTCAATATTGTTGACTAGATTGTTGAACTATATGTCTGAACTTAGATAGGCTTACACGTGGGCAGTATGTGACATCATGGCTTAGGGAGGAAAGCCCCCAGCTCCGCCCCTTCTGGCCAAGGCCCCACCCTGCTATGTCAATCAGAGCCCAGCCCTCCCAGCTGCTGCTGGCCCCTGCCCAACTCCCTCCAATGTGGGTACTGGGCCTTGCCCTCTGCCCCAGAGCTCAGGAAAGCCTGTGGGCAGTGTGGCGACAGCCTGCTCCCCTCTGGGGCTCCACAGCACTGCCATGTGGTATGGCTGCAATCTACCCCAGAGCTCTCGAGAGTCGGCAGCTGGTACGGTTCCAGCCTGCCCTATAGCCCTGGAGAGCCAGTGGGTGATGTGGCTGTAGCCTGCCCTAAAACACTAGAGAGCCAGCAAGCAGCATTGCCATGGCCCTGGAGTTCTGGAGAGTCAGTGAGCAACACAGCCACGGCCGTGGAGCTCTGGAGAGCCGGTGGACAGCATGGCTGCAGTTTGCCCCAGAGCTCTGGCAGGCAGTGTGGCCCCAGCCTTCCCTGGCCCTGCATGCTGGAGAGGAGAATCAGGAGATTCCTCAGGTCAGACCCAAAATCAGGAAGTTTTCCCTATACCCTCTATTAATTTCATTTGGTGACCTCTAGTTCTTGTGTTATGGGAACAAATAACGTTTACTTATTCATTTTCTCCACACCAGTCATGATTTTATAGACCTCTATCAATCCCCTTTAGTTGCCTTTTCTAAGCTGAAAAGTCCTCAGCTATGTCTACACTGCAGGGGGGTTTCAGGATACCGGAGGTATCCTGAAAAATACCCTGCCACAGCCAGGGAACGCATTTGCACTTCCGCTTTTTTTTGCAGAAGTGCAAATGCGCTCTTTTGGAAGCCCCTGTATTCCTCTTTCCATGACCTTTGGATTTTGTGTCCAGATTTTTTGAACAAGTTTTTGGAACTTATAAGTCCAAGTTTTTTGGAATGTATCTTGGACTTATAATGAAGATGGCCTATAGTCACTGAAGTAATTTATTCCCCATGTAGTCAAGGGTTTGCTTACATGAAACAAGGAAGTGTTTCCACTTCATCATGAAAAATTAACTGTTTTGCCCAGCTATGCTAACTGAAAAGAAGGTGGTTCTCTTAATGTAGGTGACGGATTGTGAGAAATGAAGCAATAAGAGTCAGATGACTCCTTGGCACATTGAGCAATATGTGAACAGAGACTGAGGAGCCTCTTGCACAACAGAGAGGCACTTGTAATCTTATATAAAGGGAGAGATCTCAGTTTTCATTAGCACATGCTAATGATCTCAGTTTTCATTAGCACATGTCAGTACCCCACAGAACATACAGTCAAGGAGATACCCCAAACTACGCTTGATCTCTTGTCATACAGACTAGGTAGATTTGGTGTTATGATCTGGCCAGACCTCAGAACTGCATTGAGAACAATAAACAATAGAGGAGGCGAGGGAAGAAACATAGTCAATTATCAAAACAATTTCTCTTCTGCCAGCAATGGCACAAGTTTAAAAATTCTGGAATAGGTGGAAAAAATACATAACAAGCGTCAATTATTTTGGGTTTGAAAACTCAGACTGCTAAAAATGGTAAATTTCTTTTATTTTCAACAATAAAACCCCATGCAATTCTTTGAAAATGAGGGGAAAAGAAAGAGGAGACAATTTTCATAAAGGGACAATGAAAAAGGAAAAACATGAGTAAAATTTAAAGAGCAGTGAGCTCCTAAAGAAAGGCCGGTAATTATTTTCTGCACTCACAGGAAACAATCAGACTAGAAGACTAGAGAAATGAAGGAATGACTTCATGCAGATGTTTTACTGTTTGTGTCTGGATTCTACTAGGCTCACCTGGAAAGGTTTTTACCATGGTGGACATAGGCAAAGACAGAAATGAGATGAGAAACAAAACTTTCCTACTGACATGTAAACTAAAAGCTATCTATATTCAAGCAGCTGATACCTAGCAGTGGAGATATGAAGTCATCACAGTATGCCGACAAAAACAGTGAAAGCTTTTTCTAGCTTGCAGATTGTTTTCTGGGTGGCATTTAGACATAGCGTTGCTATGCTTTCATTTCTACCTGACCAGAGAGTGGTCTCCAGGGTTCCAGAGGTTGAGGAATTTCCATTTTCTTTCTCATCAGTGGGAGTTTAGTAGCTGATGGGAACCTTCTTCATCTCCAGAGGAAAATCCAACACGAGTCAAATGCTCATTGTTTATACAGCATGAGATGAAGGATAGTAGTTTGGGATGAAGTTAATTATCTTGCTCTGCATGTTAGTCATACCTGAAACAATGACTCAATACCTTTGCCAGATAAAGCGAATAGAGTCCGAGGCTACAGTGAACACACTAAAGTAACTTGCAGAGGATGTAGAATTTGACCTACTTGGGGGAGATTGTGGTGGGGAAAAGCTTCAGATAACAGCGTTGGATATTAAGTGCCAAAGTTTCAACTATGGCATCCAGATGTACATGTACAGTTGATAATGCCTGCAATATTTGGCACGTGCCTCTTGGGTTAAAATCCACTGATGGGAGCAATGGGAATTTTGTCTAGGAGAAAAAAGTATGAGTAGAGGTCTGCCAGGAGGATTCTACCTATAGTCACTAACTAGTTGTTTTTCTTTGAACTAGAGCAAACAAAATTTAACTTGAGAGGGACTCATTAGACTGAATAAAATAATTATTGCAGGATAGTTATAGAAGGCTGCAGCTTTTCTTGTGCCTGGGAGCAGTTTTTTATGTCACCTCAGTGAATTTCACCTGTAGTTTCCAGGTGGAGGTGTGAGAGTGAGTGTGGTTCACACTGGAGCTCCAGTGGCTGGGCAGAGCAGTTCAGGGCAGCCAGGCAACACAATCCCTGCCATTCCAGACAGCCCCAGAGATCTGGCAACTGGGCAGCTCATTCTCTGCTGCCCTGGCCAGCCCCAGGGTTCCAGCAGCCAGGCAGTGCCACCCCAGCCAGCCATGGAGATCTGCTTCTCCAGTCAGCCAGTGTGGTGGCCATTTCCAGTCCCAAGCCCCCTCCCCGCACTGAACCCTCCCCACACCTCGGTCCTATGCCCTGAAACTTTCTCACACCCAACCTCCTGCCCTGATTCCTGCACACACACCCCCCCGCTCTGAGCCCCGACACACATACTCGGCAATACACTGCCCTGAGCCCACACCACTCCAGCCCACACTGAAATTTGTTACAAGTACTGTCATGTCACAGCTCTCCCAACCTCCTATCTCGAGGGCCCTCTGGGGATGCTGCGATAGGACAGTACCTGTAAGAAATGTAAGTTACTTTGACCTAGGGGTGACCCATCTGTTCTTTAAACTACTGTCCCTCCTCAAGGGTAAAATAGTTGACTTCATATGAACATAAATTTGGCTTAAGTGAACCCAAGCTATGTTAAATCCTTGATCTAGTGTAAATGCACCTTTGAACTTCCCCCGAATTGCTGTTTTTGTAGCACCAGAACACCAGTCCGACCTTTTCTACTGCATCTGCTCCATAAGAGCTTTCCCAGAGAGCCCACTATTTTGTAGTTGGCAGCAAGAGTGGTTACTGAAATTGAACTCAGGAGACGCAGCTGTGTCAGAAACAAAGCAACAATTGACACTGAGGGGCTGGAGAAGGCAAGGTGTGGGAATTTAATCTACTCTGGGAGGTAATCATGCAACTGGAAAGACAGACTTTGCTCTTTCAGCATAATGCATCCAGCCTGCGCTGGATTGTAGATTTTTGTCTCTCATAGAAGTATAAAGGAATTCTTAGTTAAATGAATATTTGAAATGATCAGAAAAAATGTGCTTAAAGAGCAAGGTCACTGATATATCTAATTAAAATATTCCTGTCTAGGCCAGGGGTTGGCAACCTTTCAGAGGCGGAGTGCAGAAATTTCACTTATTCACCTTTAAGTATGGGTCCGAGTACCGGTGATACTTTCTAAAGTCAATAACAGTTCTACTTACAGCAGCTTCATTAATAAATAAATTAAGATGCAGATCTTGCCTTTTAGAGCAGGGGTCGGCAACCTTTCCGAACTTGCGTACCAAGATTTAACTTATTCACGGATCTGTGTGATGGGGGAAGGACAGGGTAGGGGAGACCAGGGCAGGCTGGGTACAGTGATTTTATTTTCTGAATAAAGTCACTGTAAATATATAAATATAGCTGCAGCTAAATAAATATAGCTACAGCTAGGGAGACTGGTTTAATTTAAATTATGAAACAGATTATGCGTTTTAACTTTCTCATGTTAGTTTATCAAACTTCATTTTAAATAAAGTAAAATATTATGTCTAACACTAAAGGTTTCAATGTTTTCTTCATTTATGGCAGGGGTGGGGAACCTTTTTTGGGTCAGGGGGGTCACTGACCCACAGAAAAAAAAATCAGTTGGGGACCACACAAGTGAGAAGCAAAAAACCTCCTCTAAAAACCCACAACCCTCACTGATGTGGGCCCCCTACTGAGACACCTCACTCTTTTGGTGCTCCTGTCCCATGGGGTGAAGGGAAGAGACAGGGGGGACTGAGGTTTGTGGCTTCCCATAGGCCAGATTTACTTTTCTGGGGTTCCATTGGATTTTGTGGAGCCCCTTAGGCTCTGGGGTGGGGACAAAAATGTGGGATTCAGTGTGTGGGAAAGGACTGCCAACGAGTGGGACAGAGATGGGGGGTGCAGGATCTGGGCAGAAGGTGAGGTGTAGGAGGTGGTGAGGTTGCGAGGTCTGGGTGGGAGGTAGGGTGCAGAAATAGTCTGGGACTAGGGTGTCTGGCCAGGGAGGGGGCAGGAGCAAGGAAGGGGGCAGGATTGGGATGGGGGCAGGCTGTCTGGCCAGAAGCAGCCAGATTGTGTGGCTGGGAGAGGGGAGATGAGTGAGGGATTGTGGGTCTGGCATGAAGCGGTGAGGGGCACTCACTTGTTTTCGCACTGTGTGGTAGGCAGGCACGGTGCAGTGGTGGCAGCGAGCATGGCCACAGTGCAGGATCACCAGTTCGCACAGCAGCCACCGACACAGGGGGCAGCTAAGCAGAGGTCGCCCAGCACCTCACCCAGTCCCTCGGGGCTGTCGGTGGGCCAGGGCAGCAGGTGTAGAGCCTTCTGGTGCAGGCTGAGTGACAGGATCTTGGCCAGCTACCGCAGCCCCTCGGGCCACAGGCGGTGGCATTGGGAGGCCTCCAGGGCCTTAGCCATGTGGCCGGTGCAGGCCAGCGTGTCACCCCGGTGCAGGCCGAAGCCCTGCTCAGGCTGTGGCAGCTCGGCCAGCTACAAGCCATTCGGCTGTATCAGAGGCAGCAGTACAGGGTGACAGGCAGCCTGTCTGCAAGGGGAGCTGGCAGCTCCAAGGTGCGGAGGCCTCCCCAGTAGCAGTGGCCTGAAGGAGGAAGTGGTGTGGCCGGGCCTGTGGCCCTGCATGGCAGAGGCAGTCCTGCAGGGAGAAGGAGGGGGTTGCATGGCATGTGGTGGTGGGAAATGGGGGTGGCGGGGACTTGCCGGCAGTAGTGTACACCGCAGTTGGCTCAGGGGCGCCTCTGAGCACAGAGCCACTGTGCACACTAGGGATGTAATAGTGTCATTGATTACCCAATTAACCGATAGGCAAAAGCTTATAGGTTAATGCTATAGACTACACGTATTCCCTCCTCCCTTGCCAGTACATTTTTTAGCAGGCTGACCAGCAGCCTGGCTCAGTTCCAGCTTGCGCCATGTCTGGGACCTACCCCTGCTACAGCTATGCATTTAAAATGTATTAGGAACCAGACAGGCAGGCAGCCCAACTCAGTTCTGGCTCGCACCGGGTCCGGGAGCTCAGCTGCCCCCTCCCCCTGGGAAGGGGCTGCTGCCATCCCACACTGGTGCCTCTGTATCAGAGGCAGCAGCACAGGGTGACAGGCAGCCTGTTTGCAAGGGGAGCTGGTTTTTAAACTGGCTCCCCTCATGGACCAGCTCGTGCCTGGCACCCCATGCTGCTGCCTCTGAAATAGAGGCAGCAGTGCAGATTGGTAAGGAGGTCCTCGGGAGTGGGGCTAGAGAGCACTGGCTCCTGGCCTCGCTCCTGGGGACTATAGATTAGTCGAGTAACGGATAAGAATTCATGAGGTTAATCAAGTGTTCAATTAACCGATATTTAGCATCCCTAGTGCATGCAACCTAACCTGCTGCTGGGGAAGGGGAAGGGCACTGGCAGCAGGTTAGGCTGCGTGTGCCGCTTGTGTCATGCGTGCTCAGGGTTTCCGACCCTTGGTTTAGGCCATAAGGAATAGTTCAGAACGAGGCGTTTCCTCATTTAATAGAAGGGTGCGTGATCATAATGCCACTTAAACCAGTGAATGCACCGAAAAGATTCAAAATTAGGGAGAAAAATCATCTTGTGATATCAGAAAGTTCTTCCCCCACTGAACATGACAGGAAAGGCTGAGGCTCCCCAGTACTTTTCCCCTCCCCATCTTCCTCACACTGCTGTCCAGGCTCAAAGGACAGTGACCAACAGAACTGTGCACACACCTTGCTCTCCTACAGTTGCTCAGGTAAGACAGCAATGTAAGGGGAAACATTAGGGAGTGAAAGCTTCTGCTGGTCGTGCTGTGCTTGAAGAAAGCAAAGCAAAGCAAAGCTGTGGCTGTACGCCAGTGATGGGCAACCAAGAGTAGTGAGTGGGCCGCACGAGGGGCCCTCCTTCATCTCGGTGAGCCGCAGTGGCGGGCCACCAGCAGCCAGCACTTTCGGAGTGCCATGAATCAGCTGATTCACCCCCTGCCTCTTCCCAGAGCTTGAACAGCCACAAACAGCTGGGGAAGGGGGAGGACTAGGAAGTGCGGGGCTCCAGCATCGCAGTGCACAATAGGCGTGTGGGGAAAGGTGGCAGACGGGTTGCGCGAGCCGCAGGTGGAACCCCAATGAGCCGTATGCAGCCCACAGACCATTGGTTGCACACCACTGCTGTAGCCCTTCGTATTCCAAGTCCACATGCATAGTTATTCGCCATTGCTTCGCACAGGGTGTTTGTTTTACTCACTTTGGCGGAAGGATACTGAAACCAGCCTTTCATCAAACTCCTGAATGTGTCTGAAGTTATTAACCATTTCCAGAGGTGCTGGGTCATTGGGCTGTGTGCAGTACAGAGCTGTTTCCAGTGCCAGAAGCTAGGGACAAAGAACACAGTTCAGTATCCAGTGTCAGAGAAAGCAAAGGTGGGTATGTTTAGCTATCTTCTTATGCTTCAATGACTGTGCAAATCAGTGCCGTCCCATGAGGGAATGCTTCAGCACACACTGATGCATGAAGCTGGTAAGTTCACTTGTGCAGTAGCTACCAATTCAGCGCACAGCATGACCCCCAAATATCAGGGGTGCTCCAACACTTTGTGCCAACAGAGGCATGTAAATTAGACTACCCGACATAGTCAATGAAGCGGGGATTTAAATATCCCCCGCTTCATTAAAATAAAAATGGCCGCCACGCTGTGCTGGCTCAGCTGATCGTTGGCACAGCGCGGCAGTCAAGATGTGGATTGGTCGATAGGGAAAGCCTTTGTCGACCGCTCCTGTAAACCTCGTTTCACGACGCATAAGGGAGCGGTCAACAAAGGCGTTCCCTGTCGACCGATCCGCGTCTTGACTGCCGCGCTGTGCCGACGATCAGCTGAGACAGCACAGCGCGGCAGCCATTTTTATTTTAATGAAGCGGGGGATATTTAAATCCCCGCTTCATTGACTATGTCAAGTAGTCCAATTTACATGCCTCTGTCAGCAGAGGCATGTAGTCTAGACATACCCAGTGTGACTTCACTTGTCTAAAGGCTGTTTCTCAATGCCCATATATGAATTTAATTTAATTCATGTTAGAGTAACCCTAATAATGTGTATTTAGCTGTTAAGAAACTGGGGGAGTGGAAGCCTTTATTTCATGATGAGCATGTAGGCTTGTAGCATTTGCAGAACCGCCCAAAGACCCCAGTCTGTTCCCTCCTGTTGCCTGACCTGGAGTAGAATAGGCAACAGATGAGTGGATCTGATTTTAAGTTAATAAAAGGAGCATCAGAAAAAATATTATGGAGAGAAAGTTTCCTTCCACAAAGGGTCATTGTAATATTAGCACAAACAGTCCAAGTCTGAAGCACTAGAAGCCATCTTAAAAACTGACTATTTGGGTAAGGTGAGGAATGCCCAGACAATGGTGAGATTCATGGAAGTGAATGTTCACAACAAGGAGTGCAACTGCTAACTTGGTCAGAGATTTCTGTGATAGAGCTGTTTGCATTTCTTAACATTTGGAAATTACTAGTAAAGCTCATTCCCCCTGACGTGGGTCAGAAGCAGCTGGTCCTTGGGGGGCTATATAATTCACAATATGTATCTATTCATTTTCTGCTAGTTTATCAGTTGACCACATGAGGGAGAAAAAACTTAATTAGTTTCTAAAACATGCACATGAAGACTAGAGCTGGGTGAAAACTAGGGTCACTTTGCTTTTGCCAAATAACCTGTCACCAGTTAGGCTTTGGTTTTGTGAAACCAAACAAAGCTGGAGGCTGTTCCTATCTCGATGATACTGTTAAATAGGCTTGCATTAGGAATTTGTGAAAGATACTTGCATGTAGAGGGTAAGTGCTGAAGCGAAGGCAGAATACAAATCGATTAAAAGTTTCAAATACAAATCTCTCTGTGTGTGCTTGTTTAACTGTAAGTGAAACTTTTCACCTATGAAGGTTAGCAGACACAAGTAAGGCATCCTGTTAAGGTGAGACTGAAAATGTGGACAATTACGTGTTTATTGTGAATTAAAGAACCATCCAGTCTCCAGTCCCTTGGCCTTTACATATCAATTGCAAACAAAGTATGACAGATTAAATAACTTTCTATTTCCCACTCAAAGATTAATTTTACTGATTATACCTTTTATTTTATGGGGCCTAATAGGAAACTTCCTATTTGGAATTCAGAAAACGAGAATGCAAATTTAACATTCCTTAATAAACACAGATTAATTTATTAGCATTTAATTTAATATCACATTTTAGGCTACAATGACAGGCTAAATAAGAAAATACTTAAACTTGCCTGTTCTTGTGAAACTTTTACAGAGTGTCGGAAAACTGTCCAGAGAACACTAGGGTAACAAGGAGGAGTGGTCAGGGATCCTTCATAGCGATAATACTCATCCAATCTATCAGGAAGCAGTTCTTGGATGTCAAAACCTGGAACTAGAGCTACCTGGTCTGAAAGACAGACTACATGTAAGTTCTGTATTCTTATTATAAACTTCTCTCAGTGCTAATCTACACTAAATCATGACTTTCTACTCAACTGCATTGGTTTGCTGTATGTCTCTGCACAGCTAAGTCCCAGAAAGGCAAATTTGTTTTTCAGAAAGCATTCTCATTGGAAAAGGAAAAAAGTGTAATCTGACAGATGCTAGCCCCAATTTAAAATAGAAACCACTTCTAAATATATTCTTTAGAAATGTGACATGTTGCACCTCGATACCAAACCAGGGTTGTGATTCATGAGCAAAGTTCCTCTTCACTATTCAGTGCAGTCTGCTCCTGTGCATTACTGGATGAGTTTCTTTATAAGCAGTGCAGGTAACTACATAATATCAGGCACGTAGGGTTTGTCTACACTGCAGTCAGAGGAATGCACTCTATTTGGAACTGTTCTTAAGCAGTTGGGAGAAAAGCATGGCATGCCCTCTTTGAGTGTTTCTTAAAACAAGCAGGTTGACTCCCCTCAACGATAAGGTTCTGATCCACTCAGCCACTTTTGATCCTTTGCACACTATAGCCACTCACCTTTGTATTTCACATTCTGGAAATGACTGAAGATCTTTTCATATGATGGATTGAATGTGCCTATCTGTAACAAACAGACTGTTGTTAACTGTCTAGGTAACCAGGGTCTCTGTGCACATAATCTTAAATTCTTCAACTAATTGATAATGTTTGATTGACAATTTCATCTTTTAGTGAAATATTACATCACTATTGGTGGTGTTGGAACAATGTAGGCTGATGTAGGAATTAAGGCTGTACCCTGGGATTGTTTTGTTTATCTCTTCCCTCTTTCCTCTCCATTTCAGTACACTGCTGCTATCTGAAATAATAAGTTATAGCCTGGACTATTGATTTCTTTGCCATTTTACCCAATATTAAATTGTCAGAATTAGGGCTTATCTTTATTCAGTATAGTGAACTGTGAAGTTAAGATTTTAAATAACAAAAGTGTTCACAGAGAAATGTTTTGCAGCAAATCAGGTCAGCGATGATGGTTTGTGTTAATTTAATTCAGCTACATAACGCTGCTTCCTGGATAACCAGATGAAATGTAAAGGCCTGTGACACATAGGAGGTCAGACTAGTATCTGATAAGACTGCTTTCTGACTGCTCCCAGTTGCTGCCATGGCTTCTAATCAGTGCTTGCTTTATTAATAATTTGGAGACGTTTCCAAACAATCTCATCTGGCAACCAGAAAAAATTGTGTCCTGTCTCAGGGTCGACTCACTGCTGCGATGCCTCCTGCTGGTAGCACTAGGAATTAGCTCTGTCAGCAGGGTACCTCCCTCTGGCTGGTGTCTCAACCGTCACTCCGCTCTGTCCATGTTCGGACTGCCCTCTGGCAATGCCTACTCCCGGAGTGGTCTCTCTCCCCCCTTCCGGGGTGTATCAGCAGTCCTTCATCTCTTATGCAACGGTGGCCTCCAAGCCCAGCCCCTCTGTCTCAAGGGCAAGCCACAGTTTGTATGGGCCATGCCTTGGTGTCAGGGTGTGGTGCAACGGGGAAAGACCCTGGCCCGCCTGCTACTCTGGCTCCTGACCCAGGAACCCTCTGGCATCTGCCTTGTCCTACCCTCTTGTATTCCTCCTTCACAGCCTCTTGTTCTCTGGGCCACTTCCTCTGTGACCCTTTGGGCCTTCCTGGCCCCAGTAGCAAGGCCAGCAGCCTGGCAGGATTCAGGCAGGAGCCCCCCTCTTTAGCCTCCCCAAGCCTGCCCAGCACTGCTCTACTGAAGGTGCTTTTCTCTGAGGGAACCAGGTCCTGCACCTTCCCTGGTCAGAGCCTACCTCACTCTTTCTGCTGGGCAGCCCCTTATATGCTGGGCTGCCCCAACAAGCCATACCCTAACTGGCTACTAAAAAGCCTCTCCCTAATTGGCCAGGGCTGTGCACAGGTTCCCTCCTGCCTGCATTAACCCCTTCTGACAAGTGTGGGGCAGTCGCCCCATCACATGTCCTAAGTTCAATTTTGAAAGTCACCATGTTTCTGAAGGTTTCTCAGATGAGACTAAATCTTGCTAAATTTGGAGCTGTCTTTGAGTTTTAAGCGGTATCATATAATAAGCATTTTGTAGAAAAACCAAAGCCCTTTTGATGGCTAATTGGGTTTTCAAATAAACAAACGTTTTCTCAGAAAGTGTCTTTACTCCTTGAACATTTCCAGTTGGTCTAATGGAAAACTGAAAGTTTTGGGTGGGTTTTTTTCTTCAGTTTTTTGACAAAGTCAAAATGTACTTCAAAGCTTTAATTATAGCATTATTCAATATGAAAAAGCACAGGGCATATATCTTACCTCAATAAGAACTGCCAAAACTGCTAGCCCATCTGATTTGTCTATTGCTTCGGTTACATCAGAATATTTGTCCGAGTTATAATGTACAATATGGACCTTCAAAGAGTGAGAAGTAACAATATTATCAACACTGGCTCATGGTAGCATTCTGCTGTCCTAAGAAAATCCAGGACCCTAAACACCACAACATGAGACTTCCCAACACCTTCCCCTTTAGCAGTGGCACAAGGCCTCCTCCCTTTTCAGAGACACAAAGGCAGTATTATGTTGCTGCTTTTGTTCACTCATGATGGACAGGTATCCCCTCTCCTCCACAGAAAGGTGGGGTCAGTAGCAGGTACTCCCCCACCCCTCAACACTTGCCTCAGTAATCAAGGTGCATCTTCTTGGGTGGGTATGATGGGCCCACTGCACTCTTCTCCTGAGTCCTCTGCTGGGGTGATTTTGGTAGGAGCAGTGGCTTATGGATTAACCCCCATTTAAGAGCTATTGTTTCAGATTGCCTGAAGACTCAGGCAGATTCTATTTCATCACTTACCCTGAATTACATTTTCAAGCTTTTCTTTGTGACCACGCGTACTAGAAACTTTCTTTTATTTAAAGTGAAGATGAGATGGTGATCTAATCACACAGTGCCAGGAGCTACTGCCCTTGGCCATGGGCATGTGATATCTATTCCTCCTTTAAATCCTGAAATTGGTCATGGAGTGGCCAACTCATTTTAAAATAATTTCAGCCCAAACTTGAAATGGCCAATTGAACACACTTACATGCACATTATTTGATCATATGCATAAAAATTCACTCTGATTTTTATTGTATTTTAATTAAAATATCTGACCTATGATTCTTTGTCATCAGAAATTGAAACATTTTAGAATTGCCTTGTAAAATTAAATATTTTGAACAAAAAATGTCAACATGATGAAACTAAAGTTGTCAGTGTGAAAATATATGCCAGTTCTAGAAACTAAAAGTTTCAAGGGGTATTAACAGTTAAAAACTGACACGTTCTCTGAGAAAAGAGGTGAACAACAAGACTGAGCAATTTGTAAAGGAGTCATATCCTGAAGCAGTGGAGAGAATGATTTATGAGTTAAGGGAAGAAACCATCACACAAACTGCAGCAATCTTTGGGTGCCTGGAGGAAGCTTAAACCCTTCCAACATCCTGATATGTAAGAAGGGCAGGCATCTGGTAAATTAGACGTGCATAAAGTCTGTTATTGTTCTAAGATCCCCAATCAGAACTAGGGACCTGTTTATACTAAGTGCTGTATAAATAGAGAAGAGACAAATTTCTGCCCTGAAGGACTTACAATGGAAAGATCTTTCAAGATGAAGAGCTAAAGCAGTAAAAATCAATAGCCACATACTCTGATTCAAGTGATTTAGACTGTGGTCCATAATCAGTCAGTTGGTACTATTTTTCAATATCTATTCCTCAGTCAGTATCACAGGTTCAGAAAAGGTAGAAGTGGAAAAGACCTACCAAATCATTCTTTGTCTGTTGGATGCCTCTATACATATGCTATCACAAAGCATGTCAAAACAGTGAGATTAACCCTCACAAAACACCTTTGTTACAGGTAATCACTATGTCTGTTGGGGAGATATCAAGGTGTCAAGGAGAGTAAACAACTTGGCTGAAGTTACAGAGCAAGTCACCAACAGTACTGAGAGTAGCACTCAGATCTCCTAAGTCCTGGTGTCATTACTATCAGAACAAAGCCATACTGCTTACTGAGCCCAGCCTCAATCCAGAGGATCTTGTAGCATCTTGACATAGGCTATGTCAAATATTAAGTGCATAAGTGCTTAAATTATTGTCTGTGGGTCTTCTTTGGCAGAATGTATAAAACACAAGTGGTGAATACATCAACCATTGTCTATACACATTTGAGCTTTGATATAGTGGGAACGGTCTAACTTTCCCTTCAGGTTTCTCTTTCTTGAGTCCATCTTACCTCTGCTGCAAAATGCCTCCCACTGATTGTGTGCTCCGAACCTTCTGGCTTGTTCCTGTTTCCCCAGTGCAGGTGAAGCTGGTTTGCCGTGTATTGGAAGGGGAGGTTTCTGATGTGCATGGTAGGAAATAGACTCATTCTTACTGCAAGCACACCAAAAATATGGGAGAAGATCATATTGCTGTGTTAACACGCTTGGTGTGCAGACATCAGAATTAAACAAACAGAATAAACCATTGAGGTTCTTAATTCAGAAATATGCATCTGTTATAGTATCTGGAAGCTGATCATTTTTAGGAACTTTCTAGATAATTCTAAAGAATCTAAAACATTTCCCCTCTATGTTCTAGTAGAATGTCATACATGGAATGTGAATTGAATGGGAGAGTTGTGATCTGTACTGGAATTTTCCCTGGATACTGGTCAACCATCCTAAGTTTATGAAAAGGGATCACTGAAGCAAAACAACATTTTTGAGCCTTTTTTTCTCTTTTGTGATGTATAAAGATGACTTAATAAGTTAAGGATCTTGGTACCATTTAGTTCTTGTCTCCCTCCCCTTGCTGATGAGTCTTGTTAAGGACCTGAAGAGTGATGTCAAGAAAAGCTACAGCTACATCTTTAAGAATCATTCTTCTCCTGTCACCTTGGTGGAAGGAACACTTCAGCTCAGGTTACAGGCTAGTGTAACCTTCCCAAGGCCCCCAGCAAAGATGGGGGAGGGAGAGGTTGTGTTCTTTCTTGTGTAATACTAGAAAAGAAACTATATGTAGGTCTTCATTTATCATTAGACTTTGACAACTTCTGAACATCTTAAACAACTGTAAAGAATGCCTCATTCTTTGCAGTTCATATTCAGGTGACTTCCAAAGGGATAGCGTGTTGTTCCTGGAGTGGCCCAGATTTAGAACAAAACATGTGCATTTCAGATGTTGGAGCCTCTCTACAGAGGACTATCTTTAACACTAGCTGAAGCTCTTATTCAGCTAGTGTTAAAGAGCTTTTCCTTGTGCTCCAGTGTTTCCAATCTAATTTAAATAGAGAATTCTACCTAAGGAATCAGTTATGAAGTGCACTAATTATATGTAAGAATTAATGTGATACCACAGTGCTTTACAGGCCATTGGGTAGTTTTGTAGACATAAGGGACTATAAGAGCAGGTGCTGTAATGTTCTCCTCAAGAGCACTTTATATGCATCTGTTATAGTATCTGGAAGCTGATCATTTTTAGGAACTTTCTAGATAATTCTAAAGAATCTAAAACATTTCCCCTCTATGTTCTAGTAGAATGTCATACATGGAATGTGAATTGAATGGGAGAGTTGTGATTGAATGGGAGAGTTGCTTTTGACTAAGCATTATTTTCAGATAAGCATTGTCTTATTGTTACCACTTTAAAGCCACTTGCGAGCAGATGGAAACCAATGGTCAGGTCCTCTAGAAGGTTTGTTCTTACCTAAAGAATGGACTCATAAGAACATAGGAATGTTTATCACTAGGGGTATGTCTACACTAGCCCCCTAGATCGATCTAGGGAGGCTAAAGAGGGCGACCGAAATTGCAAATGAAGCACGGGATTTAAATATCCCGCGCTTGATTTGCATGTTCCCGGCCGGTCGCCATTTTAGAAATTGACTAGCCCGAAGTAACTGCCCGCGTCTACACGCGGCAGTGAAATGAGATTCCGAAATAAAGCCCTAACTTGAATTAGCTGGTAAACCTCATTGCATAGTGTAGACATACCCTAGCAGAATAATTCATATGTTAGGGCTCCAGGGATATCTTCCTCTAGGCCAGACCAATAGGCCCTCTGGTCCAGGATCCTGTCTTCTGACAGTGGACGGTCCCAGGTATTTCAAAGAGAGTGAACAGAACACAGGAATTTATTGAGTGCTCCATCCACTCTCATTCAGTCCCAGCTTCTGGCTGGCAGAAGTTTTGGAACATCCAGAGCATGGGGTTGAATCCCCGACCATGTTGGCTAATAGCCATCGATGGACCCATGAGCTTATCTAATTTTTTTTAGAAAGCCCAGTTATAGTTTTGGCCTTTACAATATCCCCGGGTGACAAGATCCACAGGTTAACTGTGTTATGTGAAAAAAGTACATCTTTATGTTAGTTTTAATTCTGCTGTTTAATCACTGGGTGTCTCTGGTTCTTCTGTAGAATTTCCTATTCTTCCTTTTCATTTTCTCTACATCATTTATGATTTTTATAGACCATTACCATTATCCTCCTTCAGTCTCTTTTCTAACCTGAACAGTCCCAGTCTTTTTAGTTTCTCCTTACATGGAAGCTGGTCTATATCTTTTATCATTTTTTGTTGCCCTTCTCTGTACTTTTTCCAGGTCTAAGATATTGTTTTGGCTCTAGGTTCAGAACTTCACACTCTATTCAAAATGTGGGTACACGATGGATTTATATAGTGGCATTTTTATATTTTACATTTTCCCATTATTTTGTATGTATAATTGGAATTGTGTTTGACAGTGTACATTGTTTTGCATTTAACAACATTGAATTTTATCTACCATTTTGTTGCCTGGTCAGTCACTCAATTTTGTAAGATCCCTTTGTAACTCTTTGCAGACTACTTTGAACTATCTAGTAATGTTGTGCCATTTGCAAACTTTGCCACCTCACTGTTTATCCCTTTTTCCAGGTTGTTTATGAATATGTTGAATAGATGTAGTCCCTGTACAGCTCTTTAGGGGATCAAGTTATTTATGGATATGGTATAGAGCATGTTTACCCCACAGAAAGAGTAAGAAAAGAGAGACTTGCCAATCCCCAAGCCCTTTTAACAGAGCATGCTGGGAAGGGGAAAAGTTTGAAGTATTTTATAGTGCAGGTTCTGTTGATGACTCTTTGGGTAGTATGGGGAGAGGTGTGCTTCAGGACAGCCTGGCTGCTGTTCTTGTGTGTAAGTTTTTACATTGTTTCTAGAAAAAATTGTGGGGAACTGGCTTAGACACATTCTACTTTGTGGTATTATAATAAATATTCTGGCATTTTAAGAGACTGCTTCATCCCTGCTGTTGTTGGTAAGGTACCTTGCCTTGATGCGACAGTGGAGGGTGACAGTGTTATATATGTCTTTTTGTCTCATACTTAATGGAGTTGTGTTTTTATTCAACTAGTACAGTGGTCTCCAACCTTTTTAACCACAAGATCACTTTTTCTATTTAAGTGCAATATAAGATCTACCTCAGACCCAAATACACTTGCCCGGTTTCCTCCCCCCCCCTTCTCTGAGGACTCACCCTGCTCACTCCATCTCCCTTCCTCTCCCATCCTCATTCACTTTCACCAGGCTGGGGTATGGGTTTGGGGTGCAGGCTCTGGTCTTGAGCCAAGGGATTTGGAGTATGAGAGGGGATTCAGGCTTAGCCCAGAGTGGGGGGATTGGGGTCCAGAAGGATTTCAAGGTGCAAGCTCTGGAAAGGGGTTTGGGTGCGGAGGAACTCACATCTGGGGCAGGACATTGGGTGTAGGAGGAGGTTCAGGGCTGGGACAGGGGTTCAGGAAGCAGGCTGGGCTGGGCACCATTTAACTGAGATGGCTTCCAGGTGTGGAGCAGTGGGGTTAAGGCAGGGTTACTCCTGCCTTGGCCCTGCACCACTCCTGAAAGCAGCTGACATGTACAGCAGTGGCTCCATGGTGCCATGTGCTGCCCCTCATCTACAGGCCCTGAGCCCACAGCTTTTACTGGCCACGGTTCCCCATTATTGATCAATGAGAGCTGCAGGAGTGGTGTCTGCAGGCAAGGACAGCATGAGGAGACCCTCTGCTCTGCCTTTCTCAGGGGCTGCAGGGACGTGCCAGCCACTTCCAGGAACAGCAATTACCACAGGGATAATTACTCCAGCCATGACATTAGACATTTTTAGAACTCAGCACTCAAAAAATTCAATTTAAGCATAAGAGAGAAATGAAAATTACAAAATGCACAGATAAGTTACAAGCAAAACTAACCCACTTTGCAAGAAGACACAGAAATAACAACAACCACCCCGTATGTGTTGGTTCAGGAGAGGAGAGTGAAGGACAGTGTGTGTTTGTGAGAACGACAGAGACACACACAGTGTGTGAGAGTGACAGAGATTTGCATTGCCAAGCTCCCTCCATCCCCTTCTCTCTGTGTGGAGACAGGGTACAGGAATGGGGAGAAGGAGGGACACCCTGACATCAGCACCCCGCTCTTTTCCCTCCCAGACCCTGCACAGAAAGCAGGAGCTCCCAGAGAGGCAGCTCCAAGGCAGAGGGCAGGAGCAGCATGACAGTGGATGAGGGGGCAACTGAAGTGCCAGCCCTTGATAGCTTCCTGGCCAAACCAGTCAGGATCACCTGTCAGAAGCTCCAAGATCTACCAGTAGATCCCGATCTACTGGTAAGCGACCACTGAACTAGTAGAAGCATTTGTTGGAACTCCCAGGTTCGACTGTGGGGTTTTTTGGTCTTAAATTCAATTGTACCACTTATTTTATCCTTCCAGTTGATTACAATATTTCTTAAGGGTGATTTTATTCAGATTTACTGATTTTCTAAACAAAATTGCAAATTCTGTTCCTATTTCTGAGTATTTGAACCAAATTAACAAGAGAAGCTTTTCATAAGCATAAGGATCCACTCTTTCAGCTAATCAAAAGACTGAAGTACCACAGCTATATTTATGGTATACTGATGTATGCTCTATAAATACATGTTTCTTTAGATAGTTATCTAAGATGTCTACATTCTATTGCAAGGGCTTGGTCCTTACCTGAATGACCATTATTGGTCAACTTAAAGTGAGCAGTGGGGGATACATTGTAGCCTACAAGCTCTAAAGGCAAGAGAGTGGTATCATATTGGAGAATATCATTATGAAAATCTATTGGAGACTGGAATACTCCTCCGCAAAATGGATACTTCTTTGGCCAAGTTTTCTCTCCATCAGGGCCTGGGAACATTAACAGAGTACATAGGGTTATCAGTCTTTGCTCTCACCTTCATTGGTACTTTTCCTACACTCTGGTAAGGGCTACTGGTTTGGATAACATATGAACTGCCTTGTATTCCCTGAGTATTGACGTCAAACCCAGAACAGAATCTGTCCTTTTCTCCATACTGCTTCTTAATTTCACACTTTCAGTCTATTACTGAAAGGAAGGGGTCAAATTACTGCAATCAAAGCAGTTCATGTAATTTCCTTGAGTGTTTGAGTTTCACTAATTGTTACTAATAAATTGTGCCACACAAAATGCATATATATTGTTAAGACTCAAATTCATTTAATCCTAATGGCAAATATACATGAATTAATTATCTTATTAGTCACTACATATGCAAACTCACATCTAGTCATCTCCACCCTCAAACAGGAAAAGCCTTCAGAAAACTTGACACAAATATTTAAATGATTCATTTTCATAGAAAGCTGCAGCACATGTACTAAGAGCCAAATAACTTGAACATTATAGATTGATAAATTATTAAGTGAATCACAGATCCTGTTGGAACTGAAATCCAGAGTATAAAAGTCAATTCACTATATAACAGAGTTATAGAAAGCTCTCAGAAGTGAAACAAAGTGACTTAAAGCTTATCATGAAGCTAGGCAAGAGTTAGTTTGAATATGCCATTTTGTAGTTCACAAAAGCATATTTTTCTGAATGGTAAAATGAACATTGACTACATTTGTTAATGAGCCCATGAATGTATTTGCTATGTGAGAAGTTAGTTCTGATTGGATAAATGACTAAAACATTTCTGCAGTCTCATGCTGATACTGTTGTGTATGTAGTTACAAGCTGTCAAAGAAAATGCACAGTGGCTTTATTTCATTAAAGCAATCAAGGAAAATGTACATTGAACTGGGAAAAGCAGGAAAACTGTTAATTTTTCTCCAGTCACGTTTGACTTTGATTCTAGTGAACTAAACTGTGTAGTGTGTGTTTTGACACTGGGTTAGGGGAATATACACACTGTGAGAACATAATCCAGTCATCAGGAAATGAGAATAATTGGCCTATTGAGGTTGAGACTTGATGTGCAAGTCTTTGTTAAGCTTTAGTGCAAGAAGTAAGGCATGTATTTCAAGGTCTGTTAGATTTGACAGTGACAAATATTCTGCAAAATCTGTTTGATTTGTGTCTCTCCCTCAACAAAAGCACCTATGCCAATTCTGTCCTCGAGTGCTGTTCCTTTCACTTCAATACAAGTTCTTTGTGCCAGAGCAGAGTTCAGTCCTTTCTGTCTTGTTCATGCATTTCAGATGGCATGGGCCTGATCCTGTAGTCACTGTTCAGACAAAACTTCCAGGATTCTCCCTGGCCTCAACACTGCAAAACTTCATACCTCTGTTTCAGACTAGTTCACCTCTGTTTCCTGACTCACAGGGTGTACCAGGCATTTGTTGGCTTTTGCTGGGGGCTCTTCTACCACCTTGGTGCATCCTGCCTTAAGATGTTTGTGACGTAGTGGGGGTACCTGGCTGGTTGCTGTGCTGGGCAGTGGGCTGT